>CM043881.1:32161293-32761293 GCA_024034495.1 Camelina laxa
TATATAAAGCAGATTGGATTATTTATTTTTCTTTGTTTTCAGATTGGTATCATTTGACCAAAGAAACACTGCATTGACACACAGAGAGAGAGAGATGTGTATATAAACAATGTATACATACATTATACATATGCAAAACACAGCTAACACAGGCGCCTACGTCAACGAGAGAGAGAGAGATTCTTCTCTATCACTTATTATTAGTATTATTTTGGCTAAATTAACTTTAAATCTTCTTCTATGGAAAATATGAGTTAAAATTTTTTCTTGTTCTATTTAATTTTTCTTTCATCTAAATTAATTGGTTTTAGTATTTATATAGTAATATTAAATAAAGGGGTGTATTTAACTTGACATTTTAGGTGATTTGTATAAAAGTTACAATCCTATATTAATCAATCATGGATTTTAAAAAGTCTCTTGAAATCTACTGTTATTGAACTGATGATTTAAAAATGTACTTTAAAATCCACTGTTATTCAAAACAGTTTGTGGATTTGGATTTTAATAACTTTTAGAGATTCTGAAGGATTTGAGAGGATTTGTTTAGTTAAAAATACAGAAATCCAAATATCATGGTTTTAGGTAGGATTTGAAAGAATTTTACCATAAATCATATCAACTTCCCTAAAATCTATCAAAATTCTATATTTTCTAAATCCCATATAATCTTCCAAAATCATTGTTTCAATACGCCCCCTAGGTATAGAAAAATTAGTTGCATTATAAAGTCAATTTGGTAGATGATCCATATATACTGAAATTTTTTAAATGTAACAAGACAAAAACAAAGTATTACCCTTTTAGTAAATAAAGATAAAACAAAATTAATTTTTTTTGAGTTCTAATTTTATCATTTATTAAACTTTTATAGTAATTTGTTAAACTTTTACCTCAACAATGAAGTTTTATCATATGTTTGTGACCGTGTGTGTAATTTTCATTACTCTAACAAAAAAAACTAACCCATTATTCCAAACCCTAAATTTTAAACTCTATCTTAAATTTTAGATTTCTACATAAAAAGAACACATGAAAAAAAAAGGGTTTCTTAATTAAGACAACTAAACCAAAGGTAAAATTATCCAAATATGTTTAAAAATATCACAATCTATTAATTGCTTGTGACTTGTGAGTTTATTATTGTCATGTCACCTAACTACTCTTATAGTCATAGATATAATTGATCAGAGTTCAATTAAAACCCAAAGCACACTCAACCACGATCTAGTGGTGTCGTCGCAGAACTTTAGGGTCGAATCCACAGAGACCAAGCGATGCACTATGAAACTATAAAGATCAAGTGTAGCTAAAGCAATAAGGAAGATTGTGTTTCAAGTAACCGAACAAAACAGGAAACAAATAAGAGTTTGTAAAATCAAGAGAAAGTATTGGGTGCAGGGAATCAATCAAGGGTTATGATCACGAATTTGAGTGATGGGTTGGGATAGATAGCTTTAGAAACCGTTCTTGAACTCAAATCTCAGATGTAAAACTAACCTACTGTCGTAGCATTAGTTTTCTATGCAGGGAATGAATTAAACTCTAAACCGTCGTTTGAATCTAAACAATCCTAGCAAGCAATAAGTTCTAGTTTGATTATGTTCACAAGGTGCCCCAACTTCAACTGTCGTTGGCTAAGGATCCCCTTGCTCACCTATGTTCTTTCAAGTAATTCAACAACACTTTTGATGCCTAGATGAATTAAACCTATGATCATAAACTAGGTAGCTAATCTAGTTTAAGCAATAAGAACAACAATAGATGAAGAACACAATAGATCAATCCCAAATCTAACAACCTAAATCAGAGAATCATAAAACCCCTTTTGAAACCCGTAACCCAACAGAGAGACTACTCAGACATGGAAATCAAAGCACATCAAATCAAGGATGAAGAAATCATAATCGAATTGCAAAGAGAATTAATAGGATTCAGAATTCTTCTCCAAAGGGTTAGAAAGGATAAGAGATCTACTCCCAAGCTTACAAGTGCTCAAAGGCTGCATAGAATAAGAGTTGTCTTTCTAGAGGTCGAGCCTCGTGCTTAAATAATAAAATAAAACCCTAAAAAGTCGGTTTAAACGAAAAAGGAAAAGTTGCGTCGGGGACGGGAATGGTCGATCTCTAGCGAGGATCAGCCGATCCGGAATGTTTTTCTGCTCCCACTTCATATGTCCACTACCTCGATCAGTCTTCATCAAATTGGCTCCGATGCATGTTTTCATCCCCAAACGCTCAGATTCCTTCCAAAGTCACCTAGAACTCAAAAGACTAAAAAGACTCTAAAAGCACACTTGGACTCAATAAAAGACTCAAAATAAACCTAAAAACTATGGTTAAAAACCTATAAAATACAGACACATCAATAATTAGTTATGTCTAGCAGTTTAGGATTCGAGAAATGTCAACTAAAGGCTGAAAAGCTGGTGGGTCGAACACACATTGTTTTTATCATGGAATGAGTAATTAACTTTTAGATGCCAAAAGAAATATGGGTTTTGGGGATACTCCACTCCGTAAATTGGTGTCAGCGACCTCGCCTTTCACAATTGATGATTTTTGCTCAAAGTAGAAATTTGCATATTTCTTTTTTGAATGCTCCTCAACTCAGTTAATTACGTTGATATTTTGCATTTTGATTAATAGACTTTTTATGTTGAGAAATAAAAAAGAGATAAAAAGCAACCGAGAAACTCAAGTGCCTTAAATTTATTTAAACATTCATTATACGGCATACTCCATTAGTTTATTAATCATCTTGAATTTTCAAAACTGACGACTTCATTTTTATGAACTCTTGATTTATTAATTCGACGGTTCGTTGATAACGCCATAACGGTACGCTTCAACGGTGCTTGCTTCTGGTCTCGTCGCTGTACATCCTGTCATGCAGCAAGCAACAACTAAAACTATAATTTTTGTAAACCCTTAAAACCAACTTTGAAATTCACGTAATAATAATGTATATCGACAAAGTTAATATGAATTATCAATCTCTGAGATCCAACTATATAAAGTTTATATAATCATATACCAGTCATAAACTGTGGGAGAATTAGGATGAGAGGGTTTGTCAAAGACATTAGCACCAATCTCCCTAGTGGTCACATTACTTGCCGGATGAAACACACTCCTCCACACATCCACTTTCCGACCAGATCCTGGTGTCACCGGAGTAGATGGACTCGCCGGAAGAGATACCGATCCAGCCACCGACATTCCTTCTAAACACCCACACATGTAACATTCCGTTTAGAGAACAATATAGATTTAAAGGGTTGTACAATTAGAAGAATATAATATAGATTTTTATTAATTCATCTCATCAACTATATTCAAGAAAAATTAGTGAAAGAAAGTTATCCCTTTAGGTTTTAGTATTCTAATATATTCATCTTTTTCTACTAGTTCCGGCCTGAGAAGATGACAAGATGTTAATGTTACTTAAATATTCTGGTTCACCTGTGGCATTGTTCAAGCTAGTTAAGCCGGTGGAGATTCGCCGGAGATGGCCACGGCCACCGGCTTCAGGTCGAGGACCAGCCACAACGTCGTCCCATAGGTTCTCGAGTACTCCCATATTTTTTTTCTTTTGCTTAGAGATATTCTTCTTTTCATGTCTCTCCTTTAAATACGTGACTGTGGGAGCTGGTCTCTTGCAATAATTTGTCCGTGTCCTTCGGAAATAAAATTGAAGCTTTCAAGAATTGCAAAATTAGTTTTTTTTTTTCTTTTCACTTTCAGTTTCGTATATTCAAACAATTTATTTATGTTGCTTATACTTTGTGAAAGAAAAGAATAGTTTATTAATGTTGTTTGTAGGAAACCATGTGGCTTTTGAGGAGAGTTGGTTATGATTTAGCTGCGTCTAAACTCTAAAACCACTCTTGATAACAATTGTAACAGATTGTTTCAGATAATAAAAGGAGAGTTTTTGTTTCTTTTTTTTGGTGAAAGAGTTTTTGTTTCTTATCAATGTTCTCTTAACTTCCTAGCTCGCAAGCTTCTTTAAAACAGCAGCCATCTTTATAGAAGGAACTGTTCAGGTGAGAGTTTAACTTGTAAAGAATAAAAGATTCCTAATAGCGCAAAACAGAGGAAACAGAGTTTTACACAGAACCGATTAGCACTTGAAGGCTCTCTACTTGGGTATGAAGAAACATGTATTAACAGTCACATATTCTCTTTCTTTCTTCAATCATGGTTCCTTAAACTACGAAATAAGATTTAGACTTTGAGGATCACATGGTTTTCTTTTTTTAGATCATTCTCAAACCTAGAAGAGTTGTAGCAACGACATAAGTTGATGTGGCACAACCTAGGTTTATGTGGCACGAAGACAGGAACTGCATCACCAATTGATGCTATACTATAGCAACTTCAGGGGAGTTGTCCCCACCTGCTTCATTAAATGTTATCTCTGCATCACAAGGTGATACCACAAATTTGGAAGGGACCTAAGAATACAAACCAACGGTTAGACGAACCGAACCGAAACACCCAAGTGTTTGTTCATGACCTAAGCGGCTACAATTGCATAAGCGTGTTTTATATATGGTTCGTGAACCCTATCAAATATCCTGATTTGAGCGGTTTTATATGGAAAATTCAAAATTCTTACCTAATAAAGCTTTTACGAAAACCGGAACAAAAGCTAAGTATCAAAGGAACAGAGATAAAGTCACCAATTCTCGAATAGTAAAACTGGTGGTGACCTAGCATGATTTAAAAATCTCACCAGGGTTCGAGTAACTATATTGATACCCCGCTCGAAGGGGAAGAAAACACTGTTTCGCTTCTCGCCTCCTAAGAATTCCTTAGTGGAATATGCACGGGACATGATTAGTGTAACAACCCGTCTCGTGGATCTCACTAGCCTCACTGCTAGCTTGCTCCCATAGGCCCCAAGCTGGTCCTGCAGGACATCAATCCTAACCCCTCATTGTGAAAATAAACTATTCATCCAAATCGTTTTTTATGATAACAACCTGTCCCGTGGACTCCACCTGTAGATCAATTTTTAGTGACTTGCTGCAAGATTTGCTTGTGATAGTATTGTGTCTTGTCCCGACAAAAGATACAATGACCAACATGTTTATGTCGAAAAAGGGTCCTCTATTTGGCCGATGGTACACTTACACTTGAGTACAAATAAAACGAGAATGATGATGATGACGATGTGATGAATATAAGATCTTCAAACCCATGATGTGACATATCCTCTGCTCCTTCCTTTGAGTAGTCCTCTGTATAGTCCTTCTTTCTATCTTTCGACTCCTCCGCTTTATCCGCAGCTCTTTTAGCTCCCTCTTGAAAGATCTTGATGAAAGTTTGATGAAGAAGATAATGGTGAAAAACCTTTATTCAACTTGAGGAAACAAGATTACATCTACACTTGTTTTATATAGACATAAAGCATAAATCATAATTGATGAGCTGTCATAAAACGACATATGACTAGTTGCCTAAGGCATCTTGTGATAGGAGACAATTGTAACGGTTGCTCAGCTTGATTTGGGGAGCAGGCTTGACCGTACATGCGTTTTGCAGTGATCCTCTTTTGCAGTCTTGATGCAGAGATTGTGGTACAGCCGTTGTGGGCTTTATTTTGTTCATAAGGCATGCTTCTCTTCCCTTGTTGATCTCGACTATAGCATGCCATTACTGGTTTGAGTAATATAGAGCAAAACCTCAGCAGAAGATTGGTTTTGTCTCATACACTCCGCAAGCTTGTGTTGGGTGGTAAGCCAACACCAAGTTTGGAACAAAGAACAAATAAAGGTTGTTGAGGCAGTGACTTAGTAAACACATCTGCGAGCTGAGATGTTGCAGGAATGTGTTTAACAACCAATGTGCCAAGTGCCACATGTTCCCTCACATAGTGAAAATCAGTATCCAAATGTTTGGACCTGTTATGAAGAGTTGGATTGGCAGACAAGTATACTGCTGATAAATTATCACAGAACAGTTCTGGAGTGTTTGGTTGAGCAACACCCAGATCACGGAGAGGAGACGATATCCACTTTATTTCTGAAGCCACCTCTAACATTGTTCGATACTCAGCCTCAGTAGAGGACTTTGAGACTGTGGGATGGCGCTTAGCAGACAAAGAGATGATATTGGTTCCAAGAAACGTACAGAAACCACCTGTTGAACGTCTTGTGTCTTTGCAGCCTGCATAATCACTATCACTAAAGGTGGTGAAGTTGGAAGCAGAGTTACTGATATGCTCAAATTAAACCCTAGAGCTACTCTCTCAAATTAAGAGATCACTGTAATACTTAGGGGTCGAATTCCACAAAGACTCAGGTCTACACAATAAATTGTAGACTTTTATAATTAAGCTATACAAATTAATTTGAATTAAAAGAAAAGCAATGCAAAATATTAAAATAAAACTGTTGTAAAATCAGGCGATCAAAAAGCTAGGCTTAGGGAATTTCACAGGAAATTATGGGATATTAAATCAATCAATTAATTAGGATTTAATCAATTAAAATCAGATCTAGAACTCTAAACACAATTGTAAAATAAATCAGTTCTCACTGCAAATATTATCTAAGTTTTAAAACCTGAAAATCAAAATCTCTTTGCAAAATCCAAGTTAAAAACCAGCAATAAAATCAAGTTTAGATTGCTCACAAAATTACTAAATCAAATTTCTTTACAAAAAGTAATTTTGCTCATCAATAGGTTTTATCAGAAAAATCAATTATATTCTCATATCAATTTATTTTCCTAGGTTATTAATTCTAGGTGATCAATCAAGAATTAATATGAACAACCTATGATGAAGATCTAGAAAGATAATGAATCCTAAATAAACAGATCTAATAATTCAGAAAACCCTAAACAGACAAACTACTACTACTCATATTTAATGAAGAATAAAACATCTTTCTGAATAATAAGCAATAGAAATTAAAAGAGTAAAAAGGAGTTTAGAAATCTCTTCTCTCTACAAAAGAATTCAGATCCGTCTCTCCTATAGCTCTCAAAATCTCTCAGAGTTGCAGAAAATAGAACTTGCTAGAATAAAACTTAAGGGTTTCTCAAACCTAAAAATACTATATATATATATATATATATATATATATATATATACTAAAACACGTCAAGGACTAGTCTTGCAATTATGGAAAACTTCGGGAAACTTTGTAAAACTTCCAAAACTTGTGATTCCTCGTCGGCTAAATGGGGTGTCGACTGACACTAATGTGGTGTCGATCGACACCATCTCGTCTGATCGGCTCCAAGTTGATTTCCTCCGGATTATTGCTTCAAAATGATCCAAATCGCTACACTTTGCTCCATTCATGCTAAAATCCTAGAAAACCTGTAAAGATTCAAAAACATTCTAGAAAACAAATCAAAAGACTCAAAAAACACACTTATATCATGGTTAAAAAACCACAAACCATGATATATCAACTTCCCCAGCCTTAGCCTTTGCTTGCCCTCAAGCAAAACATAAACTTAGACCTGTGAAAGAGGTCTGAAAACATAGGAACTCCTCTTATTTTAAAAGTAATGCCATGATCATTCAAACCATAATCCATGAGCTTTAGTAGACAAACCCAAATCGAACCACCATGTACTTCTCCGTAGGCATTCGCAATATCCCAAATTCAAACCAGATTTCACAACATCCTCCATTTAGCCTTCATCGCTGGGACTCATCAATTTGATCAATGCCAAGAACCTTCTAGACTCATTCCCGTACGATACCATAACAAGCAAGGCAATATCTTTACAACCTGTGGTATTCTATCAACTCCCCTAGACTTATTATATTTTTATCTTCCTTTGAGCTTTGCTTTATTTTTTTTTATCCTTTTTTTTTTTTAATCAAAGGTGTAGACGAATAGTGGGGTCAATGGTAATTTACCTACCCCTCGCTTCCAAGCTTTGTGGGATCATTTGACTCAAGAGTAGAATAATGGGGTCACATGTAATTTAGCTATCCCTCTAAACTGATTAAAATCATCTCATCTTTTATTCTTCTCATTTTTTTTAAACAAAACTCTCAGGAAAATCTTTCAAACATGAATAAGGGAGATGAGTACCAATTTTTTTCCTGAAATCTTACTTGTTAGGTATGAACAAGGAGTCAAGCCCTATGAACATCAATCTCTTTGATGAGGTAAAAAGAAAAGCACATAAATTACCTCAGACTTTTGTGGATTATGTTGGAAATTTGGATATCTCTGGTTCACTAGTCAGCCTTTGGATTTTTCATTAGTCGGATTCTGGACTCAATCTGCAGCATTAATCAACCAAGGCAGTACACTAAAAAAGAAATATATAATTCCCAACAAAATTTTTTGACCCAATAAAAACAAAAACACGGTTTTGACGGACACAACTGAAACTCAAAAACAAAAATGTAGTCAGTAGAAACCTCCCCAAGACTTAAACAACACTGTCCCCAGTATTATCAAGCCTAAGATTGGCAAAAGAAAAATAAACAAAAATGAATGAGTATTGAAAATATGAACCAAAATCAGATTAACTCATCTGTGATGGTGGGGTCGAGCGACACCCTATGCGTCTGCAGAGTGTTCGCCCAGAAATACCATAGTTAGTTGCTGTTAATTTGTGTCCCTCTCAATCCTTGGATGTTAGCACTGCTAAGAATCACTCAAACACAAGATTAAACGCAACATGATAGATAGAAGTTCATAATTCAACACTAATTCAAACTGACTCAAAGCAAGAATAAAAATGACTCAAGATGGAAAAGAAAAACCTATGAGTGGGTTGCCTCCCACTAAGCGCTTGTTTTCAGTCATTAGCTTGACTGTGTCTAAGCTCAGGTGTTCGGCGGATCAGAACATGGCATTGAATGCTTCTGAGAAGAAAGTCTCATCATCCAAGGTGGTGTATAAGCAGTAGATGAATAAGGTCTACCAAGGACATGAGGAACAAGACCACGGCAAGACTTGGGTATGGTTGGACTTCTCTTATGTCCTGCAAAATCATTAACAGAAGAAACAAGAGCCTATGATAATCTCGTGGCTTGGTTAACTTCAAAACAGTATTTGTACCCTTGAAATTCTTATTAATGATTTGAGGAGGATTAGGTGCAAAAGATGTGTACCTTTGCCTTACCTGAGGAACCTGGAGTGTGGAGTGGTGATTTTTCTGTTTGGGAGCAGCTTTATGACTTGGAGTATCAGTGTTAGACAACGTTAGGCTCGGATGTGGAGGGATGTCGACGGACACATAATTGGTTTCGATCGACACTGAGCCTGATGCTCGTGTCCTAGAAACTTTCTCAACATAAAAGTCTATCCATCAATAGTAGGAGCCCTCTTTAGCTTATCCATCTCAAAGTTCATACCCAAACCTTCCACATTCACTATTATGTCCCTTCTTCACATTAATGATGGCACCAGCTGTAGCCAAGAAAGATCTTCCTAAGATGAGAGGATCATTGGGCTCTTTATCATACTTCAGCACCACAAAGTCAGTGGGAATCATGAAGTTTCGAACCTTAATTGGAATATCCTCCAAAACACCTTCAGGAATTCTTCGGAATCGATCAGCTAAGATAAGAGAAATATGAGTTGGCTTGAATTATGTCATCCCAAGTCTCACAACAACAGAATGTGGCATCAAGTTAATATTAGAACCAAGATCACAAAGTGAGTGAGCAAACCTTCCTGCTGAGATAGAGCAACCAAGTACAAAATTTCCAGGATCTGGTAACAGCTTTGCAATCCTACTGGATCACTGCACTCACTTTCTCAGAGATAACCACCTCCTTTTGTCTTTTCCTTCTTCCTCTGTGGAGGCTGGTTCAACAAAATCGCGCTGACATCCTTGGTAAGCAGTGCTCATTCCTTAGGGCTCACACCATTGGATACCATTCTCTTCACATACCACTTAATCCAGGAGAAAACTTGACTGCATAAATCATATGTATCTCTATCATCACTTTATCCATCATAGCCTTGCATCTAGCTTTTTCAATCTCCTGCTTGGACCGTCTTGGCTTATGAAAAGGAATTTCAGGTTTGTACACCCTCTCAGCAGCTGGAACTGCAGATTTCTCAACTTCGGGTTCTGTCTGAGATGAGTGTCGACCGACACCCAGTTGGTGTCGATCGACACCACCATCTGGTCGAAAGCTTGGTCGATTTTTCTCCCTGTTATGCAGAAGCAATTTCATCATCATTGTCATCTCTCACTATTTTGGCATTGCAAGCATGTTTGGGGTTTAACTCAGTTCTTGCTGGAAGAAAACTCTCTTGCCTTTTAACAGACTCAGCAGTCTATGCAACTTGAATCTCCAGCTTCTTGACATGAACATTCAATGCATCAATCTTTCCATTAAGCTCAGTGTAAACATTATCAATATTCCCATTGAATGTCACTGTCAACTACTATTGTTCCTGAAGAATCTGATCAAGCATGGCCTCCATTCTACTCTCAGAAGAAGTCTGTGGAGGTGGAGATGATACGATGAATTACCATACGTTCTTGCTTATGGAATTTGAATACTTGTTCATGGTAACTTTATACTCGGGTTAGCACTCCATTTTTGCCAATCTTTTCGTTTAACCAGATTTGTTTTTCCCTACCCTTGAACCCAAACCTTACTTTCAAACCTTGTTGTGAATTGTTGAGTGAGGCATTTTCATTATGTTATAGGTTGTGAAACCTTGAGAGTATTGAGAACGACAAAGAACTGGCTCTTGATTTAGCTAAGTTATAATCATTTGGACTAGCTAATAGAATCGGTTTTGAAAGATAGGTGGTTAGCATGTTTATTTGAGGTTGGGTTGAGAAAAAAAAAAAAAAAGAGAGAAAAAGACCTTGCTACAGTCTCCTATCAATAGACCGAGAGGTTGAGATTAGATCTAGGGTGTTTTACCATCGAGAGATGTAGATGAAATGCTTGAATCAATCAATGCTAGAGATTTACTCACTTAGCGTAAGAGATTAGATGTGTAAGGAGTTTATTAACAATAATGAATCGGTTTTTATTGCCTGCTTGGTCATGTTTCTCCAACGAGAGTTGGGTAAGGGAGTGATCAAGGTTGATTGTTTCTATCACGAGAGTGTTTTAACAAGATTTTAGAGATTCATTGTCTAGGGAATATTTGCTTGAGGCATGTAGGACATCCATATTGGTCAGGAACACTTAGGAGTCGATTACCCCATCCTTAGGAGCTTTCGCATCTTGATTGTTTACATTTTTATTCATAACTCGATCCCTTACCCGAACTGGTACTCGATCACCAGCTTCGTGTAACCCTTTGAGCTGTTGGTACTTTTCTTGTTTACTCGATCACTCCACTCGATCCTATACTTGAATGCTTGCATCGAGTGCTTAGGTTGTGTGGTTCTTGTTTATTTAATTTCTTTTAATTGTTTTAGGATTGTTAGATCAAACCCATTTATTGCTTGGCTTGACTTGCATAGTTCTGATTATATCTTCTGCTAGCATAACAATCATTTGAATTGATAACCCTTTGTACTACAACTGCATAGAGAATTGATACCCTGGGTGAAAATCCTGTTATCAGAGACTCTCTCTTAAAAACCTTTTAATACCTTTCATAAAAGTTTCAGAAACATACAAAGATGAACACTACTTATACCAAAATAACAACGAAACGCAAAAAAGCTTAAGATGATCAATGAATTTACTCTAGCTTGAAATAGTCATCTTTGTAAAAACGAAGATGCAGCCAATATTGAAAAGAACTTCTTTTCTTATTAAGAATCACTTAAACAATCTTACAAGATATGTTTAATCAAATTTACACACAGTCAACACGACTTGTCACTGACCAATTCATAATCTAACCAAAATCCCTAAGAACCCAAAAAGCTTATTCGCTTAGTTCTCTAAAATTCTTCTTGAACGGCCAAACAACATGTTTTTCCAATAATACAATATATAGGATACCTCCTATGACCTACTATCCTATTAAAGGATAAGTCTAAATCTTCTTAATAGATATGATAATAACTTGTTCTTTAATCAAAGAGTCTCTAAAAATACAGCCACGTCACTCGATCTCTGTTACGGTTTCTACGTGTGAACCTCTTTTCTAGAGTCCTACAGACCAGCCTTGTAGCAACCAAAGTCTTCATGCTTTCATTCTCCCCCTTTTTATTTGAATGTGACAACTCACGCTCCAAATGTGAATAGTACTAGAATCTTTCATAAACATAAGCCTTAGCCACATTCAGCTACAACATCACCATCAGCACCAATATCATCATCTCATCATACTCCCCGAGCGTGAGTGCACATTCATATAAAAACAAGGATAAAGACATATATGCAGAGACACAACAAGCCTCCTATCATGCCTTGTACCAAAAATAGTCCTCAAGAGCTTTTATAATGTTCTTAGGTTCAACCTGTGAAACAAAACAATGTTGTAGCACTCCTTGAGAATTCAGCTGAACATGACGAACGGTTTGCTCAACAAATGCAACTGCAACATACTGATTCTTATGACCTTGCAACTGTTTAAATGTAGCTAAGACTCCTGATGATTCATCATTCCAGTCATTACTATTGGATCTAGTTGATTCAGTTTGACTTTTTCTTGTACAGGTGGTTCTGCAACTGCTTCTGTAGAACCTGAGGTTCAACCCCAATATCATCTTCAGTGACTATCTTCGAGAGATTGCAACATAGGTTGATTTCCTCAGTTTCCTGGATTACTTGATTATATTGTCTTTCATTATGTTCAGAAACCTTACTGTAAAGATCCTTTTTGGCAACCCAAACTTTGCAAAAGTGAGATGGATCGATAAAGCACTTCCTAGACATCCAAAGCTCCTTGATCTTGTTCTTAAACTTGTAACACAAAGATCTGACATGACCAGGTTTACCATAATGAAAACATTCATAAATCCTACGTCCTCGCTTGGATTTTGTAACAACCCGTCCCGTGGACCCCGCTAGCACTGCTAGCCCACTAGACTCACTGCTAGCCCACTAGCCTCACTGCTAGCCCACTAGCCTCACTGCTAGCCGCCCAAACGGACCCCAAGCTGGACCTGCAGATCAATTGGTGGCAACTTGTCTGTGGGAAGGTTGTTAAAGAGTGGGACCAGGGTTCGAGGAACGCCTGGTGCACCAATACCCTGCAGGGCCAGCTTCGGGCCTATGGGGGCAAGCTAGCGGGGGCTAGTGGGGTCCACGGGACGGGTTGTCACAGATTTAGTCCAACCTTTTTGCTCAGGAGCCGATATATATTGAACTTGTGTGTTCCTGGTTAGCTACAAGGGCTTCGTGTTGAACCACTTTTCTCAGAATACTTGACTCGGTTTCATGGGTTGAATTACTCTTGACAAAGTTTACTGATTTATCACGAGACAACATCTCAACCGTCCCCTCCTTGTGATAACCCAGACCTCGATGTTGGGATCCCACAATTCCCATCGATAAGATCTCATCCAGCTTTTGATCTCCATTGTTCAACATTCTGATCTTTTTATGATTTTCATTCAACTCTTTTTCCAAGCTTGTCGATCTTTCCTTCTCCAAGCCATACTTCTCTTGTAGATTTTTTAGTTTCTTCTCAAACAGCTCCTTTTCGGCAGGAAGAAGTTCCTCACCAATCTATTCTTCAGGCTTCCTTTCTTCCAGCATATTAACTTTGGTTTCCGATTTTAGTTTTTCCTTGACAAGTAACAGCTTTTCATTACACAACTGAACCCAATTGTCATACAGAATACAATAGCTCTCTTTTGAAATTGACTCTTCATCATCATCATCTGAGCTTTCATCAGCTATACCATCACTTTTAGCACTGTATGCAAAAAGATTCAACATTCGTCCTTCTTCTTCATCCCCATCACTCTCTGATTCTGAATCACTAAAACTAACATATGCCTTACTATTTCCTTTCACCCTGTTAGGGCATTCAAATTTTAAATGTCCAATCCCTTTACATTCAAAGCACTTCATCTCCTTGCGCTTAACCATTGGACACTCAAGTTTTTAATGACCAAAACCACCACATTCAAGGCATTGAATCTCTTTTCTCCGATCAGCTTTTTCTTTCTCAGATATATTTGGCCTAGAACAAGATCTCTCTGTAGCACTTTGATTCCAGCGAGCTAACCCTCGTCCATGTCCTTTTTCAACACGTTTGAGAGCCTTTCCAAAGTTTCTTGCCTTCAAGGACATGTTATCGTTTATTTCTTGCAACTGATCACTTCTATCATCTGTCTTGAATACAATTCCTTTACCATGAATTCTCAGTTCTTCAGCAACTTCCATCTCCTCTGATTTTAGCATACCAACGAGATCCTCAAACTTCAAGGTGTCTGTGTTGCCAGATACCCTCATAACTGCTTTATGAGCTGTATACTTAAAAGGTAGACATCTAATTAATTTCTTAACCAGCTTGGTATTCTTATAGATCTTACCAAGATTTTTTGCTTCATTAGCAAAAAGCACTCAATTTTGCATTAAACTGTGAAATTGACTCTTCTGGATCCATCCTTAAGACTTTAAATAGAGATGCAAGTTGGTCTAATCTTGTTCTTTTGACACTTGAGTTTCCTTCATGAGTCTTCTGCAGAATGTCCCAAGCATCTCTAGCTGATTCACAACCTTGAACAAGCTTAAACTCAACATCATCAATAGCTCCAAAGATAGCATTAAGAGCCCTAGCATTGTATTTAGACAAGTTATTTTCTTCCAGCGTGCCTTAGGTTTAGTGCTATTGTAACCAGCTTTGGTTTTCTCATATGGAGGCTCCCAGCCTTCTTCAACAGCCGTCCAAGCATCCTCACCTACATTACGGATCAACTGAACCATGCAGACCATAGCTTTGTTCATCCAAGATCACAGCCCTTTGAAGCATCATCAACTCATTACCCGACTGCATCATTATCCCAAGCTCTCAACCTGTAGCGAGTATAGAGCTCTTGTCGGTTGACCGCTCTAATACCAAATGTAAAAACTAAGATGCATCCAATACTGAAAAGAACTTTTTTCTTATTAAGAATCACTTGAACAATCTTACAATATATGTTTAATCAGATTTACACACAGTCAACACGACTTGTCACTGACCAATTCTTAATCTAACCAAAATCCCTAAGTGATATATCATGGTTTTTAGGTGTTTTTAGCCATGATATAAGTCTTGTTTATAGAGTCTTTTTTGGTATTTTTAGAGTCTTTTGAGTCTTTATAGGATTTAACATGGATGGGAGCATAATGAAGCTAAATAGGAGGATTTGGAGCACATTCAAGCATTGAGGCTGAAGTTGCAAAGTTGGGAGACAAATTTAGAGAGTGCATCGATAGACACAGCACATCCATCGATCGATGCTACCAAAGTCAAAATCGGAAGTTTTCCCACAAGTTTTGAAGATTTACAAAGCTGCCCAAAGTCTTCAATATTTGCATCATTAGTCCCTGGCCGTGTTTAGGAATATAAATAGGATTTTTATGGTCATTGTTTAGACCTAAGCTTTTATTCTTCCCTGCAACTTTTGAGAGCAAAACCCTGAGAGATTTTTAGAGAGCTTTTGGAGAGAAGAATCAAGACTCCTTCAGAGAGGATTCATAACTCCTTTTCTTCTTCTTTTAATCTCTTAATGCTATCTATTTTATTCATGATTTGTGTTCATACAATTATGTCTGAGTAGATCTGCTTGTTAGGTTTAGGGTTTTTCATTAGGGATTTCATGGATTGTTAGATCTGTTAATTTAGGATTCATTATCTTTCTTGTTCTTCACCATAGGTTGTTCTTAATGCTAGATCTTTGATTAGTTATCTGGATTTAGATCTTAGGATTATTGATTGATATGAGAATATAATTGATTTTCCTGATAAAACCTTTGGTGAGCAAAATTACTTTTTGCAAAGAGATTTGAATTAGTGATTTTCTGATCTTATCTAAACTTGATTTTATTGCTGGTTTTTAACTTGAATTTTGCAAAGAGATTTGGATTTTCTGGTTTTAAAACTTAGATAATATTTGCAGTGAGAACTGATTTATTTTATAATTGTGTTTAGAGTTCAAGAACGGTGCTTAATCGTTGAATCATGCTTGTTTAATTAATTGATCTAATTTTCCATGATTTCCTGAGAATTTCCCTAAGCCTAGCGTTTAATTCATCTGAATTTACAACTCTTCTATTTTCTGTTTTTGCATTGCTATTTAAATTACAATTTTGGTTTAACATAATTAAAAGATTATTAAATCTATTGTGTGAATCTAGAGTTCTTGTGGATTTGATCCCTAAATACTACATTGATCTCTTAATTTGAGAGAGTAGCTCAGGTTAAATTTGAGCATATCAATTTTGGCGCCGTTGCCGGGGACTCTTTTGATTCACCATTAGATTAAAGTCTTTGATTTTGTCTAGATTTTTAATTTTCTGTTTTACTCACACGCTTTTGTTTCTTTTCTCTTGTGTGTTTCAGGAACATGCCTAAGCCTAGCACCAGGAAAAATCCTACTGGTCCAGTTTTGAAGCTTACAAACCAAGAATTAGGACAACTAGAGCGTGCAAACACAAAAGCAGCCAAGTCAGTGAAGATGGTCAAAACACTCATATTGAGACCTGATGAGGCTGGAGTTTTGAGGGATCAAGAGGGTCATATGTACAACGAGCAAGGCCAGAAACTTGATGTTGAAGGACGAGTTATTCAGGAAGCACTCGTCGTGGTTGAGAATGATGCACGTGGCGTCGAGCGACGCAACGACGGCATTGATCGACACAACCAAGAAGGCGTCGACCGACGCAACATTGGCGTCGATCGATGCAATGCGAGAGCCGTGGAAGGTCAGAATCCGGCTAGACGGGACGACAATGGAGAGCTTGTCAAGACTCTTGCGGACTTCAACAGGCTAGACCTATTCTATGAGAACCGTTCCGCAATTGTCCCTCCTCCATTCCCAAGGAATGATTTTGAGCTGAAGCCTGCCTACTTTGCTCTTGTTGGACAAAGACCATTCCAGAACTTGCCACATGAGAAGCCTCTAGACCACATTGAGCACTTTGAGGACATATTCACAAGCATCAAGGCTAATGGAGTCACGAGGACTATTTATATTGCAAGCTTTTCCCCCTACTTGCTGGGGAAGCTTCTCATTGGTTAAGGCAACTCAAACCAGGATCTCTGACAACCAGGCATGACATCAAGGTGGCATTCTTGAACTACTTCTACGATGATGCGATGTCTGATGAGCTGAGGATCAAACTCTCCACCTTTAGACAAGGACCTGCTGAATCTTACAAAGCTGCTTGGGTAAGATTCAAAGCATACCAGAGAGAGTCCGCATCATGGGTTTTCAGAGGTGCAGTTGATCAGTATCTTCTTCAGTGGGATTGATTGGAGGTATCAGATGGCTTTGGATGCTGCTAGTGATGGGAACTTCAAGACAAGGTACCCAGATGACGCTGAAAGTTGATCGAAAAGCTAGCATCAAGCAACATACCAAGAATGCAGACTTAGAGCGGAAGAGAGCACATGAAGGCAATGGTTCAAATCAGTTTGCTGCGGTGAATGTTAAGTTGGATACAGTGCACAACCTTCTTGTTGGAAAGAAGTCTGTCCATTTTGCTGAAGATGTTGAGATTTTTGAGCCAAATCCAGAGACTAGAGAAGAAGATGTCAACTATGTGTATGGAGCTGGTTATCAAAATCAGAGATTTGGTCAGAAGAATTCCTTCACAGGAAATCCAGACAACAACTTCACTAGGAACTATGGTTCTTCTTCCTACCAATCCCTCCCTCCACCCAATTCAGAGAGCAAGATGGAATCAATGGTTGAACAGATTCTTCAAGGTCAACAGAAGTTAACAGTAGACTTCAATGGAAAGAATAATTCTGTTTACACTGAGCTAACTGGGAAATTTGAAGCTCTAAACACTCATGTCAAGAAGCTAGAGAATCAAGTGATTCAGACTGCTGGGTCTGTTTAAAGACAAGAGGAACTTCTTTCTAGAAGAACTGAGAATCCCAACCATGCTTGTAATGCGATTTTGGTGAAGGAAGTAGACGATGATACGGTAGTGGATGTTGCATCGACCGATGCAGCTGCAAAGCATCGATCGACGCAACCCTCAGTGGTCGTAGAAGAGTTGACTTTGCGAGACAGTATTGACCGATGCAATTCAAGTATCAACCGATGCAATGTCCAGGCCGAGAAGGAAGTTACGAAAGCTTCAATTCCAGTTGGTGAGAAAGTGTACAAGCCTAAGGTTCTTTTTCCTAAGCCTAGGAGGTCTAAGGAGGAAATTGAAGAAGCTAGATGTAAAGCTATGATGGACAAGGTAATGATAGAAATGCCTTTGATTGATGCAGTCAAGTTTTCTCCTGGGATTAAGAGATATGTGAAGAGGATGGTCACTAATGGTTTGAGTCCTGAGGAAGGAGCACTGCTTACAAAGGATGTCAGCTCAATTCTGTTGAAGCAGCCTCCACAGAGGAAGAAGGATAAGAAGCAGGAGGTGGTTGTCTCTAAAGAAGTAAGTGCAGTGATTCAGAGTAGGATTGAAGAGAAGTTACCAGATCCTGGAAGTTTTGTGTTAGATTGCTCTGTTGCCACAGGAAGGTTTCGTCACTCTCTTTGCTCTATTATCAATTTAATGCCACATTCTGTTGCTGTGAGACTTGGAATGACATATTTCAAGCCAACTAAGATCTCTCTTATCTTAGCTGATCGATCCAGAAGGATTCCTGAAGGTGTCTTGGAAGATATTCCGATTCAGATTGGAGATTGCATGATTTCCACTGACTTTTTGGTGCTGGAATATGACAAAGAGCCAAGTGATCCTCTCATTTTAGGACGCTCTTTCTTGGCTACAGCTGGTGCTATCATAGATGTGAAGAAGGGACATATATCTCTGAATATGGATGATTTGGTCATGAACTTTGAGATGGACAAGCTGAGAAGGGTTCCCACTATTGATGGTCGAGAAATTTCTGTGGAGACTGCTTCGATGATGATCTGCTCATTGAACTTCATGAAGACATTACTGCTGGGTATGTCAAAGAGTTGGAGACTGTTGAGAAAGTGAGCAAGCAAGTTGTTGAGCTTGAAGATTGGAGTGGAGATCATCTAATCAGTACTAGAGACCATGATGAGGTTCTGCTCCATGACAAGTCGATGGTAGATGATGTTTTTGTAATGGAAACACGGATTGCTGAGGAAAGCTGCAAAAACGTTGAAGAAACACGAGTTGCAGGCCAAGCATCGATCGATGCAGCTGTTGCATCGATCGACACTCCTTCCAGAGATGGCTCAGACTTGTCCAAAACCAAAGATTCTCGAGTTGATTCCTTAGCTGCAAGTCCTAGACCAGTTGTAAAGCTGAAATCTCACCATTCCACAGTCCAGAACCCACAGGTAAGGCCAAGGTATGCATCTCCTTCACCCAAACCTTCTCGATTCATCAATAAGAATTTGAAAGGTACAAAAACTGTTGTGCAGTTAACCAAGCCACGAGATTATCGTAGAGCGCTTGTTTCTTCTGTTGATGATTTGGCAGGACTTAAAAGAAAGCCACCCATACCTAAGTCCCGCTGTGGTCCTGTTCCTCATGTCCTTTGTAGACCTCATTCATCTACTGCCTACACACCACCTTGGATGAAGAGGACATCCTCTCAGAAGCATTCATTGCCATGTTTCGATCCACCGGATGCCTGAGATCCGACACAGACTGAAAACAAGCGCTTAGTGGGAGGCAACCCACTGGTAGGTTTTTCTTTTTCATTATTCTCTTGATTTTCATTTATTTTTATTTTATTTTATTCGCCAATCTCATACTTGATAACACTTGGGACAGTGTTGTTTAAGTCTGGGGAGGCAATTACTAACTACGTTTTGTTTTTGAAAAAGAAAAAAATATATATATATATATATATATATAAATTGTTTTATTGAGTCAAAATTTTGTTGGGAACTATGATTTTTCTTTTTAGTGTACTGCCTTGGTAGATTAATGCTGCAGATTGAATCCACAAATCCGACTAATGAAAAATTCAATGGCTGACCAGTGAACCAGAAACATCCAAATTTCCAACAGAATCCATAAAAGCTTGAGGTAATTTCTGTACTTTTCTTTTTACCTCATCAAGGAGATTGATGTTCATAGAGCTTCTTGACTCCTTGTTCATACCTGACAAGTAAGATTTCAGAAAAGAAAAAAATGGTACTCCTCTCCCTTATTCAAGTTTAAAAAAAAATCCTAAGAGCTTTGTAAAAAAAAAAGAAGAATAAAAGATGAGATGATTTTGATCAGTTTAGAGGGTTAGGTAAATTACCTGTGATCCCATTATTCTAGTCTTAAGTCAAATGATCATACAAAGCTTGGAAGCGAGGGGTAGGTAAATTACCAATGACCCCATTATTCGCCTACAACTTTGAGAAAAAAAAGAAGAAAGAAAAAAAGCAAAGCTCTAAGGAAGAATAAATAGAATAAGTCTGGGGGAGAGAAAGAGTACCACATGTGGTAAAAGATATGTCTTGCTTGTTATGGTATTGTACGGAAATGAGTCTAGAAGGTTCTTGATATTGATCAAATTGATGAGACTCACCAATGAAAGCTTAATGGAGGAAGTGGTGGAATTTGGTTTGAATTTGGGATGCTATGAAAGTCAACGGAGAAGTACATGGTGGTTCGATTTGGATTTATCTGCTAAGCATGTGGATTAAGGTTTGAAGTCTTGTTTATAGAGTCTTTTGGTATTGTTTGAGTCTTTTGAGTCTTCATAGGATTTAACATGGATGAGAGCATAATGAAGCTAAATATGAGGATTTGGAGCACATTCAAGCATTGAGGTTGAAGTTGCAAAGTTGGGAGATAAATTTAGAGATTGCATCGATCGACGCAGCACATGCATCGATCGATGCTAGGCCAAAGTCGAAATCGGAAGTTTTCCCACAAGTTTTGAAGATTTACAAAGCTGCCCCAAAGTCTTCCATATTTGCATCATTAGTCCTTGGCCGTGTTTAGGAATATAAATAAGATTTTTATGGTCATTGTTTAGACCTAAGCTTTTATTTTTCCCTGCAACTTTTGAGAGCAAAACCCTGACAGATTTTTAGAGAGCTTTTGGAGAGAAGAATCAAGACTCCTTCAGAGAGGATTCAGAACTCCTTTTCTTCTTCTTTTAATCTCTTAATGCTATCTATTTTATTCATGATTTGTGTTCATACAATTATGTCTGAGTAGATCTGCTTGTTAGTTTTAGGGTTTCTCATTAGGGATTTCATGAATTGTTAGATCTGTTAATTTAGGATTCATTATCTTTCTTGTTCTTCACCATATGTTGTTCTTAATGCTAGATCTTTGATTAGTTATCTGGATTTAGATCTTAGGATTATTGATTGATATGAGAATATAATTGATTTTCCTGATAAAACCTTTGGTGAGCAAAATTAATTTTTGCAAAGAGATTTGAATTAGTGATTTTGTGAACTTATCTAAACTTGATTTTATTGCTGGTTTTTAACTTGAATTTTGCAAAGAGATTTGGATTTTCTGGTTTTAAAACTTAGATAATATTTGCAGTGAGAACTGATTTATTTTATAATTGTGTTTAGAGTTCAAGAACGGTGCTTAATTGTTGAATCCTGCTTGTTTAATTAATTGATCTGATTTTCCATGATTTCCTGAGAATTTCCCTAGGCCTAGCGTTTAATCCATCTGAATTTACAACTCTTTTATTTTCTGTTTTTGCATTGCTTTTTAAATTACAATTTTGGTTTAGCATAATTAAAAGATTACTAAATCTATTGTGTGAATCTAGAGTTCTTGTGGATTCGATCCCTAAATACTACAATTGATCTCTTAATTTGAGAGAGTAGCTCAGGGTTAAATTTGAGCATATCACTAAGAACCCTAAAAGCTTATTCGCTTAGTTCTCTAAATTTTTCTTGAACGGCCAAACAACATGTTTGTCCAATAATACAATATATAGGATACCTACTTTCCTATTAAAGGATAAGTCCAAATCTTATTAATAGATATGATATTAACTTGTTCTTTAATCAAAGAGTCTCTAAAAACACAGCCACGTTCAATTTTCAATTGTGGCTTCAGACTCGTTCTTAGGAGTGATTTATTTTGTATTTTTTCATAATTCAATTTTCTAAAAGAGTTGCACTGGTTGTAAAACAGTTATTTTTTCTTTGAATATAATTTAACATTAAATTCAAAAAAAAAAACACAGCCACGTCACTCGATCTCCGTTACGGTTTCTACATGTGAACTTCTTTTCGAGAGTCCTACAGACCTGCCTTGTAGCAACCAAAGTCTTCATGCTATCATTCTTCATTACGATTTTCATTATTTTTTTTTTGTGATAATCTTTGGCCTTGAATGGTAAGTGATTCTACCATAATTTTTGGATTTTGTTTTTCAAAACCCATTTTTCCTCCATTCAAGATTTTACAATAAGTAGATTCCCTAAAAATTAGAAAAACCAGTTTGTAGATTTTCTTTACAAATATTAACAAAAACTAGAATCCATATGATTAGATTTCTTATGTAAATATTTTTATGGTTAACTAAAAATCTTGCTGATTCTTCTCTTTTATTCTGTTTTCTTATGTAAATATTTATTAAAAAGCAAAAATTAAAATCAATTAGAAAAGACTTAAAACCCAAAAATAAAAACAAAGACTAATCTAAAATCCACCTCTTCTATTCATGGCCTTTGTCTTCTCTATTGAGAGCTAATACATTATGAAATGAAAATTTTCATCACCGGTTTTGATTATTGTTGAGCTTTATTTTGAAAAGATCTGTTTATATATGAGAAAATCCAGCGCATAAGCCTGCATTATAAATCTTTGTGCTAATCTTTGTCTTCTCTGTTAAAAGCTTACTAGAAGATATTTCGTGCTGTACAAGTTAATATTTTTTCTAAAAGTAGTAATATAATAATAAAAATTATTGTTATATTTCTTTTAAAAAATTGCACTCCTTTATTTTTTCATATATAGAGAGTCTTAACAAATCCGATTTTATTCTATAAAAAACTTCCTTTTGCATTTACCCGTCTACTAATTGCTATATTTATATTTTTTATTTATTAATTTTTAGATTCTAAACTGTTAAATGGAACAAATATATATTTTATTTAATTAGATTTTTGATAAAATTTGTAACTTGTGCTGGCATTTGTTTTTGATAAAATTTGTAGTTCTAGATATTATTGGATTACATTTTAAAATCTAACCTGTTAATTTTTTTATCAAGTACGAATTAAATTTGATTTAACTCGATTAGATTTATTTGATTAGATGATTTTCTTTTATTTGATCTATCAACGGTTTTTATTTTTAATTAATTATATTCATTAAATTAATTTATTAATCTTAATTAAATATTTGTTATGGTATTTGAATGTAATTTTTACATTTTAAAGTTATTTTCATATTTGTACTTTTCAATTAATATAATATGATACATTATCAGTTTTGATTATTGTTTTTTCTGTTTTGTTTCCCAATTTTTGTTTATATATGAGAAAATCGAGCAAATTTTTATTATTTATCTTATCGTGTACCGTATGAGTTGTATCCTAAACTCTCAATATATTTTTGGTGGTATTATAAACTTATTTGTTTTGATTGTGGTTAACTGTTAATCGAATAGAGATGAGGTCACCAATTCTCACCCAGATAAAGTGGTGTTGACTCTGCATGATTTGAGAGTCTCACCAGGGTTCGAGTAACCATATTGGTACCCCGTGAGAGAAGATAACTTCTCATGTCCTTCCTAGTGAGATTTCATCTCGAGGAAAGACGAGGACTTGAAGATGGCAGATCCATCTGGTCCTGGCAGAGTGGAGTTTAGACGTAAGCTCCATCTGGATCCCCGTGTTCTTCCCTGAAGTGGAGATCAGCGGATGCCGGGTTTCTGTCTGTCACAGAGAATCATGCCTTTGGTGATAGCGATTTGAGGTAATCTAAATTACCTCTTTTTTTCTTTTTCTTTAAATGATAAAGGTGATCCTTGTGATGATTTCGACGCCGATACGTTCTCCTAGGACTTAAGACAATATTAAAGAGACAATTGGTGAACATAGCATTTGAGATTCCCCGGATCCTTGTTTCATGAACATTGGTTCGATTTATCGATTGATTCATGTCTATTTGATAATTTGTGGTTTATTAAATGTCATACCTATACTTCAGTACAATACAGCAATGCGGGTGAAAAGACTTAAGAGCGTTTGGTGGTTTCTTGACAAAATCAATCCAGCTGACTAGTGACTAGTGTTACTCTCTGAACTTAAAAAGTTCTTTCTCAATTCTCCACTGTAAAACTAAGTCACTAAACAAGTCGTCAATAGTTGTGGTTCGTCAGGTAAGATATCCAATTATGTAGATCTTGATTCTTGACTACTCTGACTTCTACATTGATTAAAAGCGATGAGAGAGTCTCTCCTAAAAGTAAAACCTTTTAATACCTACTACCCAAGTTTCTGAAACAGAGCTTATTGAACATAAAAAGATGAGCACTACTTATAAGTTATAACAAACAAAAGGCACAACCAACGTGATCAATGAATTTAGAACCTCTTGAAATCATCATCCTTATTCCGATTTTCATTGGCCTTTTTCGACAGATCCTCCAAGCCCTTGTCAACATCATCCCGAGCCCTATCCGCCTCCTCACCCGACCCAACCACCGCCTCTGTCACCTTCTGAGCCGTGCTCTTCGCCGTCTCCCACGCATCTTTTACAGTCTCCTTGGTCTTCTCCCCAATATCTTGAGCCTTTTCCTTTAACCCATGTGCCATATCATCTGCTCTCTCCTTTGAGTCCTCTGCATAGTCCTTCGCCCTCTCTTTAGTCTCGTAGGCTTTATCAGATGCTTTGCTCGCTCCTTCGTTCACCTTATCCTTGGCCTCTTCTGCGTAATCTTTAGCCTTCTCTTTCACATCATAGGCTTTTTCCTTAGCTTTCTCTTTTGTCTCGTAGGTCTTATCAGCTGCTCGACTCGCTCCTTCATTCACTCTATCCCTAGCCCCTTCAGCGTAATCTTTAGTCTTCTCTTTCATATCATAGGCTTTTTCCTTAGTTTTCTCCTTCGTCTCATAGGCTTTATCAGCTGCTCTAGTCGCTCCTTCATTCACTCTATCCTTAGCCTCTTCTGCATAATCTTTAGTCTTCTCTTTAGTATTATAGGCTTTGTCCTTAGCTTTCTCTTTCGTCTCGTAGGCTTTATCAGCTGCTCTGCTCGCACCTTCGTTCACTTTATCCTTCGTTTGTTCTACATAATCTCTCGTCTTCCCGTTCGTATCGTACTCTTTACCCTTAGCCTTTTCTTTACCCGCTTCAGCGTATTCTCCTGATTCTTCTCTCCATTTCTTCGACTCATAAGCCAAATCAGCCCTCGAGTCTCTCGATTTCTCTACCGGATCATATCTCCCCTGAAAAGCCAAAAAAAGCATTGATCAGTCCAACAACTTCATAACTTCACCTGATTTCTTGTCAACCACGTTAACCTAATTATACCAACTTCTCTAATCAATAAGCTCACTTAGGATTTAGGACTGAATTAGTTATCTACACATGCTTATAAACCGGTTCATTAATTACCTTAGAATGATTAACCGACGAGGCGAAAAAGACACGAGATGTTTTGCGACCAATCACCACCGCAAGAGTTCTCGGAGCTCGGCTTATAGGGAAAGCCTTCGAGAGACCAAAAAAAGCAGTTCTCGTTAGTTGCATAGCCGCCATATTCATCAATCAAAGAAACAATCTCTTCTTCTTCGTAATTTAGTTATAAAGCTTTTGTCTAACTTTTTTCAATCTGTATTCTTTTCTTAACATTATCGTATGTTGCGAACTTATAGAAACCATTTAGGACAGCTGGTGATACGAATTTGACACGTGTTGGTGTCGTGACACGTGTTTAGCAATGGTAGCTTAACTGTGATGCGTTATCGAACAATTGCGGTGTATCTATATGGATAATGGACCGTTGGATTAGTGATTCTTTCTAGTTTCTATACCTTTGTTTTGACTTTTTAGTGTAAAACGCGAATCGACGTTTATTAAACGTTCGAGCATTCATAAAAAGAAAAAGGAGCATTAATCATGTTTATATTGTATTATTCTTTCTCCATCCATCACCAATATTTTATATAAACTATTAGAATTGGTATCTGCGTTTATGCACGATTTTAATTTAAAATCTTTTTTGTTAATATAAATTTTTGAATTTGAATATAATCATTCAAAATTTCAAAAATAAATATTTATAAATATATGTTATATGGTAATATTATAATAAATAAACAATATTGATGATTATTTCAAAATTTTTTATTATTAAAAAGGTTTATTTTTAATTTATATTTCACTAAAATATTTTTTAAAATTTTTGATGTTGACCGATTGTTGATCTAATTATATATTAATTATGATTAGATGTTGATACTAACAAAACATTACTTCGTATAAATTTGAATATACCAAATCTCATGAATATTGGTTAGTGTAAAGGTAAAATATGATATCATATCATTATGACATCTTTACCGACCTTATTTTACCAATCGAAGTAATTGTAAGGTACCATAAATGACCAATTCATGAATGTGCCTATTGTTATAACAACGATTGTTCACCTCGAAATAACAGATCAAGGCCCAGACAAATAATCGAAATGGGCCGAGGTCATGATTCGGATCGGCCCACTAAGACCGATAGGAAGGTCGGAATGGAGAAAAGCATCCCTCGAATCAGTTTGCAGTTCGGACTCAGTCAAAGATTCTCGCAATTAATCGAATTAATTGAGACGCGAGATTTATGCAGAGAATTGATCTGGCATTGATTGTAATATGATGATATAAATATGAGAGAGGGAGATTGTAAAAGGGGTCGAAAAAACTTTCTTTGAGCAATAATATTCACTTTCATTTTGCAATTCTTTTGGTCTCTAGATTTAGTTCGGAACCGCTACGGTGGTAGGTTCCTCCGCTCAGAAAACACTTCCAAAGGAGAATTCAACTTTAGTTCTCACATTTGGCGCTAGAAGGAGGGGGGTTATCACATATACTCCAAATAGTTCCGACGTCACATAACTTTGCTATGGCCCACGAATCTTCCAATCAGGTAACTTTGGAGTCGATCCAAAAACTTTTGCAGGATTTGGCAGAAAAATCTGCCCACCAGCAAGCAGCTACCGCCACTTTGTCCGAGCGCCTTCATGGTTTGGAAGGACGAGACTCCACTCGCCTGGAATCAGTTGCCAGCTCGGTCGCCGATCTCTCGGCTTCTCACCCCGTATATGCCGATCGTGTGAACCTCCTTTCTGTTGAGCAAAATCTGTGGTGACGTGCTCTATACTTCACCGGCATAGTTCCGCCGTTCACTCCGCAACAGGCAACGACAACGACGACTCCCGGGAATGCCTACCCACCTCATACCGTCTCTCAGAATACACCACCACCAGCCGGGGATGGCCATACCCCGGTCCAACTCGAAGTCGCTGGTTCTTCGATACTTCAAGTTTGGGTACCTCCCCCCGTAGGAGGGAGTGTCCTTCAAGAAAACCTGACTCCGGGTACTTCAACCAACCCTTAACTCCATTGGATGCAGGACGAGATCCGAGACATGCGATCCAGAATACACAGTGCGACCATTTCAGCACCGGACATTTTTCGGGTAATAGAAGAGTCAAAGCGGACTCTATTCTTAGCTCAAATATCCGGAGTCCGCGTTAAGGATACGGGAAAGATTAAATTTTTGTGCTACAAGGGGAAAGGAGATCTAGGCGTGGGCATTCAGGTGGGTATTCAGGTTTGGGTGTTTGGGTTTTTGTGTTTTCGGGTTTACATTAATGAAAACCGATCGGGTATCCTCTATTATCAGGTCGGGTTCAGATCGGGTAGTGTCGGGTTTGGGTTTATTTCGGGTTGCACCCAAAACCGATATTAAGATCGGTTTGCCACTTTCAATACACAATATTGCACAATAAAGATACATAAACATGTAGAAGAATGAGTAAATGAGATAAAAATCAAAGAGAAGAAAGACTTAACACTAAAGAGTAAAACCGATTGACCAAAACCAAAGAGTATGATAGATTGTTCAAATCTTGAAGAGTTAAAGTCTTAAAGAGAAGAGAGATTGTGACAAAGAGATTGAAACTAAAATCTCTTGAACATTTTTGAAGAGAAACTTGCAACTGTCCTTGTGAAATGTAATGTGAAAAAGATCATTATTCAACAGCAAGAAATAAAAAATGTGACAAAGTGAAATAAAAAAACATATACTCAAAAATCACCTTGTAAATAAGCCGCATACAAAGCCAAATTAGGTTGTGTTGTTGAATTGGTTTTTGAAGTCAAACTCTGAAAAAGATTAATACAAAACAGATTAAATACTTTGTAATCAAAATATAAGAAACTAAATCAAATGGATAACAAGACAGTAAGTGTACCTTTTTCAAGCTCATCTTCAAACTAACTTCTGCAAGTATCATTGCATTTGTGAGCACCTTTGATACACATTTGATGTCTTGTTTCATTCAGTTGCTCTGTACACATCAAAACTTCAACCATATAATGAGTTAGACAGCTTCTATATGTGTCTACTATTCTTCCACTAGTGCTAAGTGCACTTTCAGAAGCAACAGACGACACTTGCATAGCAAACAAATCAAGAGCCATCTGTGATAGAATTGGATACTCCCCACTGTTTACTTTCCACCAAGAGAGTATGTCAAACTCAATACTGATCATGACTTTAGGATTCTCAACCTTTTCTCTAAGATATGTCTCCAGCTCATCTGTGTCTCTAACCAATCTTTTTAAGCAATGTATTGTACCTATGCTCCACTGGATTGTACGCACAAAACTCATCCTCTTGAGTAGATTCAGATCGTTCCATAGGCTACTCTTGAGTAGCTTGAGATGCATTCTGTGATGGTATTTCATCATCGGGTTGCACAGTCTTGTATCTCTCACTATACTCCTTTTACATATCTCACATGATGCTACTAATCGATTCGTACAACACCTTAGATGTTGAAACACATGTTTTTGGTTGGATGATGGTGAATGGTATGATGGAATGAGATATTAATGATGATGAATAAATGGAGTGCAGGGTGTTTCAATTCCCCTTGTGATGTTGCAGTATAAGAGGTGTCAATCCAATCTGAGTGTTAGCAAGCAATCAGGATGTGCATATATGTCTAAGTCAAGTCAAGTATGAAGGCTGTTTGTCACTAACAACCTATTGATGAAATGTAAAATGCAGAAAGTAAAAGCTACTAAGATAGATGCTAAAAGTAAAGAAAACAGACTAATCAAAGCTATGATTGTAGTGACCCTTACCAAGGGATAAGGACGTGAGGGGAAAACCATGTCCGAAAGACCCGACAAGGACAAGGAAGGAAACCAAGGACGGAAAGAAGAAGAATGGCCAAAGACTTGTCCGAGGAATTACGATTGGTTCGCGAGTTACCAAGCCGTGCGGTACGAGCTGCCAAGGATGCCCGAGAGCCGCCAAGGATGTTCGTGAGTGACCGATAACGTTCGGGAAGGAATGGCCAAGAACGGCCAACGTTGGCCGTGAAGGGCCGAGTGACGTCGAGGGATGACCGGTGACCGGCCGACCCGACAAGATTCCGAAATTTGCGGAATTCGTTTTTACACAAAACAACCAATGGGGAAACATGCAAGTTTGAGAAGGAATCCATGGGGGATATTCCATGGAATCTCTACAAGAACATTGAATGTGAGGGACATCATCATTACCATGCAACCAATCGCATTTCATGCAAGTGTGAATGGGAGAGGCATGCAAGATTCCTTTGGCCAAGTGTTGCCCACACTTGACAAGTGTTCTCGCAAGCAAATGTGTGGCCACAAGACTTGGTAGGCGCCGATCATGCATTGGGCCAAGTCATCGCTCACTCCCTCTATATAAGAACCCTCACCTTCTCTCATTTTCGCAAAAATTCCCTAAGTAAAGAAGAGAGAAAGAGAGAAAGGAGAGAGAGAGAGAAAGAGGTGGGGAAGAGGGAAGTGCTGCCGCGAAGAGAAGGAGAGAAGGAGCAAGACAAGACTATCGACGACCGCTGCTAAGTGTTGAATCGAGAAGGAACTCGATTTCGACAAAGGAAGGGTCCAAGTGTTGCCGTGAAGGAAGTCCGACTACTCTTTCCAGAGATCGCCGGTTTTCTGTGAGTTCAGGCACATTTTGCCGGACTAGATGGACATGCAAAGATATCCATCTAGTGCACGGTTTGCATGAGCATTTAGTTGCATTTATACTTGAATTTCTTTGTGATTTTCTTGTTTAAGATGCATGTGCCGTGTGGTCGGGAACCTCACTGATGGACTGGCCAAAGGGGCCTGATTCGTTCTTGTACCCGGCCGGATCATTGGTGAATGTTCTCATAGTGGCGTCCCGATGCCGTCCGCGGTACACTTGGCCGTACGGCGGTTCAGGGGTGTTACAACGGTGGTATCAGAGCATGGTTATGATGCTATATTACTCGCGTTTTCAAACGTTTTATCGAGTCAAAATGGTCGCAGTAGACACATAGGATAATCCGGTTCGTTCATCACTAAGGGTTAGATGGGATTAAGTAAACCTTGTTGATCGTGGATGCAGATGTCTGGTCAAGGATCGGAACGGTCCAGATCGATGCACTTTTCGCCGGACACGGGGAGGGGTTCAAGTCATCAGTTTGGTGCGGAGGAATGGGGTCCGCAGTATGAAAATGAACAAGGGGAAGAATCGTTTCCAGGCATAGTCGAACCAAATTTGGTTATGCCTGAATGGGATGTACCTGTTGAGACACCGAGGTATACGCCATCGAGTTCTACTTGGCACAGTGCGCCTGGGAGTGCATTCAACTCGGTGCCAGGATTTTCACCGATCAGGTAGTACGCCACCAATCCATTTCAGAACATGCCAGGAGGAGGCATAGTTCGTGAAGGAGGCCCGAGTGAGCCGAATGTACCAGAGACCCACCAGACGCTCAAAATGATTCAAGATCTTTTGAACCATATGATACAGCAGCAGCAAAACCAAGGGAGTCAGCCAGCCGAAACTCCGTCAGATCACTTCCTGAAGTTAGTGATGATGATGAGGAACTTAGGACTTCCCAAGTTCAAAGGAGATAAGAACACTGTCCTAGCAGACACATGGATAAGGGAGTTTGAAACCAATTTTGAAATGTCAAGATGTCCGGAGGAGTTTAGGAGACCAATCGCGGTCAAGTTCTTAGAAGAAGATGCTCGTGCATTGTGGGATAGTGTGGTTTCCCGCTATCGATATCAGACTATATCATGGAGCATATTCAGGAAAGAATTCGAGCAGAAGTACTTTCCACCAGAATCGCGAGATCGGTTGGAAAACCAGTTCTTACGACTAGAACAAGGTGAGATGAGTGTTCGAGCTTATGGGAGAGTCTTTACCAGACTTCGAAGGTATTTTTACCAAGGTAATGACGATGAGTTAGCCATGGCCCGGAGATTCTTTAATGGGCTCAGGCCGGATATAAAAGGAAGGTTACATGCTGTGACCTACCGAAGTGTTGCTGAAGTGGAGGAAAGAGCGGTGAGTGTTGAGGAGGCCATTGAGACGGAAAAAGAAATTGTGGTCCGAGAGAAAAAGAAGAACCAGCTCAGCAGACTAAGATTGTGAATTTCCGGAAGGTGAACCAAGTAGCAGGACGAAATTGGGGTGCAGGTCATGGTAAGGTCAATATGACTGTTAACCAAGGAGGACGTGCAATGAATAACATGGATCCTAGAGGATGCTATGTGTGTGGCCAATTGGGGCATTTTGCTCGAGCTTGTCCAACAGTTATGGAAACTAAGAATGCTAGTTTCTCGTCTGTCACTTGGTTCTACTGTGGCGAGATGGGACATTATGCCACCTCATGTCCAGCGAAGCCGACCAAACAGAACGCCCAAGCTGTGAACCGTGCCCAGCCAGTGCAGCTAGTGAAGGAACCCCCAGCAAAGAAGCAAGCGACCCCATCAAATGTTTTTGCTTTAGGAGTAGAGCCACCCAAACCTCTGAAGCCTGCGAAAGGCCCTATAACAGGTTTAATTGGGTTCTAACTCTTTTGTGATTGATATGTGATTGTGTGGTTGGTTATTGCATTGCATTTTTTTGTTGCCTTGCATTTAGGAACATTACTTGTGGGTGGTAATCCCACACATGTACTGTTCGATTCGGGAGCGTCGCATAGTTTTGTGACTCCCGAAGTGGCTGACAAGTTTGGAGACTTGTGTGAGGAGGAAGAAGTGAACATCAACGTCTACACTGCTGGTGAGCAACCACCTTTGAAGACGAGAAGATGGTTCAGGGAGGTGTCGATAGTCTTGCAGGATACAAACCTCCCGGTAAATCCTCTAGTGATGCCGTTAGAGAGGTTCGATGCTATTTTGGGCATGGATTGGTTGTCGGAGCACCAAGCCCATATAGATTGCAGCAGGAGTAGAGTTGTATTTGAAAATGGAGGAAGGACACCTCTAATTTTCAATGGGATCAGCCCGAGTAAGACGGCATACTTTGCATCAGCGCTAAGAATAAGAAGGTTGTTTGAGCAAGAGAGTGCGTACCTAGTCACTCTTACCGCCGTGGGAGGAGATGAGAAGGAAGGTATGGAAGTGGAGGATATTGCCGTAGTCAAAGACTATGAGGACGTATTTAGGCCATTGGAAGGGTTGCCTCCACCAAGAAGCCATCCTTTCACCATAAACCTTGAGCCCGGAGCTACCCCAATTGCTAAGGCACCGTATCGCATGGCACCAGCCGAGTTGGCTGAACTTAAAACTCAATTGGAGGATTTGTTGGAGAAGGGTTTTATCCGACCGAGTTCGTCACCATGGGGAGCCCTAGTGCTATTTGTTAAGAAAAAGGACGGAAGCATGCGTTTATGTATTGATTACCGAGGAATCAACAACATAACTATTAAGGACAAGTATCCGTTGCCGCGGATTGACGAGTTGTTAGATCAACTCCGAGGAGCTAGTTGGTTTTCGAAGATTGATTTAGCCTCCGGCTATCATCAAATCTCTATTGCGGAACCAGATGTAATGAAGACTGCCTTTCAAACCAGATATGGTCAGTATGAGTTCGTGGTAATGCCGTTTGGACTTACCAACGCGCCAGCAGCATTCATGCGGTTAATGAATGAAGTCTTCCATGATTACTTGGATCAATTCGTGATAATATTCATCGATGACATCCTAGTATATTCACGGAGTGCGGAAGAACACGCAGAACATTTGAGGAAAGTGTTGGAAAGACTAAGGGAGATGAAGCTGTTTGCCAAGTTCAGCAAGTGCAAATTCTGACATAGGGAAATTGGATTTCTAGGACACCGAGTCTCGGAGCAGGGAGTGTCCGCCGATCCAGAAAAGATCGCCGCAATCCAGGATTGGCCAAAGCCAACAACCGTGTCGGAAGTTAGAAGCTTCCTAGGCTTTGCAGGCTATTACCGAAAGTTCGTAAAGGGGTTTTCCACGATTGCAAAACCTTTGACACGACTTACGGGGAAAGGAGTACCTTTTATTTGGAGTGAGGAGGTAGAAGAAGCTTTCAGGAAGTTAAAGGGAGCGCTGACCACAGCACCAGTGTTAGCTCTACCCAAGCCAAATCAGCTGTACGCTGTATATACTGATGCATCAAGGGTTGGCGTTGGATGCGTTCTGATGCAAGAAGGGAGAGTTATTGCTTATGCCTCCCGTCAATTAAGGAAACATGAGGAAAACTACCCCACGCATGACCTGGAGATGGCAGCCGTGGTGTTTGCGTTAAGGATATGGAGATCCTACTTGTATGGAGAGGAGGTTCAGGTATTTTCGGACCATTAAAGCCTTAAATACTTGTTCACGCAACCAGACCTTAATTTGCGCCAGAGGAGATGGATGGAATTCATTGCTGATTATGATTTGAAGATTCAGTACCACCCAGGCAAAGCAAATGTGGTTGCGGATGCTCTAAACCGAAGAAAAGCACAAGTTGACGCGGAAAGAGAGGTGGAGTTTCTAGCTGAGGAATTGAAGAAGGTAAGGCTTCTAGCCTTGGAAGGAGAATCTAGTGAGCCATTGGGTTTACAAGCTGTAACTCAAGCGAGCCTACTACATCAAATACGTGAAGAGCAACCCAAGGACGAAAACCTGAAGAAGATCATTGAAGAACTGAAAAGTTCAGAAGGGCCAAACGCTAGTGGTTATCATTTGGCGGATGATGACACTTTACTCCTTAACGGGAGAATCACGGTACCAAACCGGAGTGGTTTACGAGAGGAGATATTGCGAGCAGCCCACAGCTCTGCATTAAGTATACACCCCGGAAGTACCAAAATGTACAAAGACGTGCGCAGATATTATCATTGGCCTGGATTGAAGAGAGCAGTAGCACAATGGGTAAGCCAATGTGATTCCTGCCAACGAGTCAAGGTAGAACACCAAGTGCCAGCAGGTTTGCTTCGCAACTTGCCCATACCAACGTGGAAATGGGATTCTATCTCGATGGATTTTATTACTGGTCTACCAACAAGGAAGGGACGAATAAATGATGCCGTATGGGTAGTGGTTGATCGTTTAACCAAAGTAGCCCGATTGGTTCCAGTAAGGAGTACGGACCAGGCACCAGTCTTGGCGGAGAAGTATATAGACGAAATTCTGAAGTTGCATGGCGTGCCAGCCAACATTGTCTCTGATCGTGATCCGAAGTTTGCATCAATATTTTGGCAAGATTTGCATAGGGCATTGGGAACAGACGTTCACATGAGCACCTCATTCCACCCAGAGACGGATGGACAGACGGAAAGGACTATCCGAACCGTAGAGGACATGATCAGGCTATGTGCCTTAGAATGGTCATCGGATTGGGAGAAAAATTTGCCATTAGTCGAGTTTGCGTATAACAATAGTTATCACTCGAGCATTGGCATGTCGCCCTTTGAAGCGATGTACGGAAGGCCTTGTCGAACGCCTTTGTGTTGGACCGAAGTTGGAGAACGGACGAGCTTCAATAATAAGCTCATTGATGAAACGACGGAGAAGATCAAATTTATCCAAGAGAGCATGAAGAAAGCTCAGGACCGCCAGAAGAAGTACGCAGATCGTAAGAGGCGGGAAGTGGAGTTTAAAGTTGGAGATATGGTGTACTTGAAGGTAGCACCACAAAAAGGAAAGGATCGTTTTGGCAAAGTGGGAAAGCTCGCGGTAAGGTTTATCGGACCATACCCAATTGAGCAAAGAGTTGGAGAAGTAGCCTACCGTTTAGCAATGCCGGAGATGATGCGACTACATAAAGTCTTCCATGTTTCACAACTACGGAAGCATGTGCCAGATCCTAATATGATTGTGCCCGAACCTATCGAGGAGTTGGAGCCTAATCTGACATATCCCGAAGGACCATTTGGAATAGGGCAAAGGAGGACGCGGAAATTGAAGAATAGAAGTATTCCTCAAATCCAGGTATTCTTGGGAAAGCAGAATCGAAAACTCACTACCTGGGAAGACGAGGATAGGATTCGAGCCAAGTATCCTCAATTATTTACCGAAGAGGATGAAGCAGGACCCTCAGAACCCTATGGAATTCGGGACGAATTCTATTAAGGGAGGGAGAATGTAGTGACCCTTACCAAGGGATAAGGACGTGAGGGGAAAACCATGTCCGAAAGACCCGGCAAGGACAAGGAAGGGAACCAAGGACGGAAAGAAGAAGAAACGCCAAAGACTTGTCCGAGGAATTACGATTGGTTCGCGAGTTAGCAAGTCGTTCGGTACGAGCTGCCAAGGATGCCCGAGAGCCGCCAAGGATGTTCGTGAGTGACCGATAACGTTCGGGAAGGAATGGCCAAGAACGGCCAACGTTGGCCGTGAAGGGCCGAGTGACGTCGAGGGATGACCGGTGACCGGCCGACCCGACATGATTCCGGAATTTGCGGAATTCGTTTTTACACAAAACAACCAATGGGGAAACATGCAAGTTTGAGAAGGAATCCATGGGGGATATTCCATGGAATCTCTACAAGAACATTGAATGTGAGGGACATCATCATTACCATGCAACCAATCGCATTTCATGCAAGTGTGAATGGGAGAGGCATGCAAGATTCCTTTGGCCAAGTGTTGCCCACACTTGACAAGTGTTCTCGCAAGCAAATGTGTGGCCACAAGACTTGGTAGGCGCCGATCATGCATTGGGCCAAGTCGTCGCTCACTCCCTCTATATAAGAACCCTCACCTTCTCTCATTTTCGCAAAAATTCCCTAAGTAAAGATCAAGGCTTCTCTTTGCTTGGGCTGTCTCTATATCCAGATTCAAAAGCTTTATTGCCCATAAAGCTTTATACTCAACCTCAACTGGGAGATGGCAAGACTTTCCATAAACAAGTTGGAATGGGGTTCTTCCTATTGGTGTCTTGAAAGTTGTTCTATAAGCCCAAAGTGTTTCATCAAGTTTGCTAGACCAATCTTTTCTTGTTGCTCCTACTATCTTTGATAGAATGACCTTGATTTGCTTGTTTGAAACTTCAACTTGGCCACTTGTTTGAGGGTGATAAGCTGTGGACACCTTGTGTTTAACTCCATACTTCCTTAGCATTCCTTCAAAGATCTTGTTGATGAAGTGTGTCCCTCCATCATTAATCACAACCCTTGGAATCCCATATCTTGGGAATATTATGGTCTTGAAAAGCTTTAGGACCACCTTTTGATCATTGGTAGGACTTGAAATAGCTTCCACCCACTTGGAGACATAGTCCACTGCTACTAATATGTAAACATTGCCATTTGAAGGAGGATTGAAAGGTCCTATGAAGTCAATTCCCCAGACATCAAATATCTCAACCTCAAGGATTGGATTCTGGGGCATTTCATTTCTTCTTGTGATGTTACCCATCCTTTGGCAAGCATCACACTTGGTGATGAACTTGTGAGTGTCTTCAAACAATGTAGGCCACCATAAACCAGCTTGTAGAACTTTTTGGGCAGTCTTAAAGGTTGCAAAATGCCCTCCATAAGCAGAACCATGACAATGTCCCAACACTCCTTCAACTTCATTCTCTGTTATACACCTCCTAAACAGCCCATCAGATCCCTTTTTGTAAAGGTAGGGTTGTAATACCCGTGAACCAAAACTCTGCGTGGGTGTCGATCGACACCAAGGGTGGTGTCGGTCGACACCATTTATTTCTGGTTCGACCAGATTGATTCAATTATCGATTTGGACCGGTTTGGTTTTAGGAAAACCATTGAACCGAGCTATTTAAAGGAATTGTCGACCAGAAGGGTTATGAGGTTTTTTTTTGTCGCCGTTTGTGAAAAACAAAGAGAGAATAGTGTTCTTGAGCTTTTTGGAGATTTTGGTGAGATTCTTTAGCTGTTCTTGAAAGTTTTGGAGCTGGCAAGGATCTAGAGGCTTGCTACGAGGGTTGGATTCGTTGCTATTGGTCTGAATCTTCCTGCAAAGAGGTGAGTGCATGACCATGGCTAATCTAAGCCTTTGATTTCCTTGTTCTTGCTTGTTTGTTGTTGTTTTGTGTGTTTTTCTTGCTGGGATTGGTTGCTACAGGTTCCTATGGACATTTTTGGCTTGGGTTATGAGTATTGGGCGATTTAGAGGAGGTTGGGAGCGAGATTCGACTCTCGGCTTCGAGCGGATCGCGATTGCAGAGGGAGTGTCAGTCGACACTTGGCTGGTGTCGGTCGACCCACAGTGTCGATCGACACCAAGGCCAGTGTCGGTCGACACTTGGCTGGTGTCGGTCGACACCTCCCTTCGAGTGAGACGATGTTTGATTTTCTGGTTTGTTTGTTTTGCTTGTTGTTTGTTTGGAACATTGGAATCACTGTTGCTTGTGTGTATAGCCCACTAGATGGGAGGATTGCCTCACTGAGTGTTTATCAAATACTCATGCATCTCAATTTGTGTTTGTGGTGCAGGTAAAGGCAAAGTATGAACGTGGAATCAAGGCAATGAAGAGGAGGATGTTCTAGGGACCCGATTGGATGTTGTCTGGCATTGCTAGGTTGCTAGAGTTGGGTCATTAGAAACATTACTAGGTTGCTGATTCCTTGTTTTCTGATGATTGGTTATTTGGTTATTGATTATGTTATGAATATTAGTTATTTATATTTATTGGTTATTGGTTTTGTTATTTCGCTGTTGATTGTGATTGTGGTTAGGTGGCTAGTGGGTATGAGACCACTAGTTGTAGATTGTTTATTAAATTATATTTAGTATATATTTATTAAAAAAAAAAAAAAAGGGTCGCGTCGTTTCAGTTTGGTATCTGAGCCCTTACGGTTCTAGGTTTGGGTTCACTAGGCTTTGTGCTGTAGATGCTTGGGATTTGCATGATTTGATTGATTATGTGAGTTAGTCAATTGTGTGTGGCATGGAGTCCTAGAACATCCTCTTCGAGCCTACTGTGTGATTCCACGGTGAGTTTATGTTATAATAGAAATTGTTTGCTTAGCCTTCTGTTCATGGTAGTGAAGATGGCTAGAGGTGGTGCTGTTGCTGGTCGTGGACGCAGACGTGGTCGTGGTAGGGGCAGAGTCCCAGTGGTTAGTGAGACCGAGGACCAGAGTGTGACAGCTGAGGGTGTTAGCGAGTCGAAAGGCGTCCAGGAGGATTCCATGAGTGTGGCCGGAGGGGGCGGTGTTGATGCTCTAGTGGTCGGTGATGCTAGGGTCCCGGGTGTGGGAGCCCCAGCGGGTTGAGTCCCTGGTGTTGATCTTGCGGGCGTGTTAGCACAGTTGTTAGAGCGGTTGCCAGCGGTGGTACCGGCTCAGGCTCAGGTTGTGCCACCAGTGGTGGCGGAGGAGCAGCAGCCAGTGGCTGCGGATGCAGGAGCACACGGACTTTATTTGTCCATGCTCAGGGAGATGACGCGTCTCGGGACTGAGCGGTTTTTGGGTGGTACGGACCTTACTGTTACAGATGCGTGGAGGATGAGTGTGGAACGTAACTTCCATACTCTGAGATGTCCTGAGGAGTTTTGGGTGGACATAGGGGTCCACCATTTGAGTGGTGATGCTCAGGTTTTAGTGGAGAGCAGTGGCTGCTAGGAGAGTGCAGAGGGAGATGACTTGGGCTGACTTCGTCTTGGAGTTCAACCGCAAGTATTTTCCTAGAGAGGCTTTGGACTGGTTGGATGTGCAGTTCCTTCAGTTTTCTCAGGGGACACGGTCAGTGCGGAAGCTGGACTTGGACTTCAGTCGACTTCTTTGTTATGGGGGTCGGGCTATGGAGCCCGAGGAGGCCCAAATCAGGAGGTTTATGAGGGCTCTTCGTGAGGACTTGAGGGTCTATTGCAGGGGACGTAGTTATGCTACGCGTGCAGAGCTGGTTGAGACTGCAACAGAGATTGAGCAGGATATCCGGGCACAGTCAGTGGCGGTTAGTCCCGCGGTTCAGCCTGGTAAGGCTCAGCAGGGAGGTTCTAGCAGGGGCGGGAAGCCCATGCAGGGGACCAAGAGGAGATGGGAGGCTACGCAGACACAGAGTGGTGCGAGTTGCTTCAAGTGTGGGAGCAAGGACCACAAGGTTGCTAGTTATCCCAAGAGTAGTGCTCCGATGACAGCGGTTCGTGTATGCTATCACTGCAGGGAGCCAGGGCACATCAAGCCCTATTGTCCCAAGTTGCAGCCGGCAGCAGTGGCAGCGTTGCAGCAGGTGCATCCTGGAGGTCAGCAGGTGGAACGGATTGAGCAGGCGCCACGGGTTTACATGACGGTCGAGCCTAGTGGGACCAGTGCCGGAGCGATCACAGGCATAACTTCTGGTACTTAACTTTGTGATTTTCAGTAGTTCAGATTTTATGTTTTTCCTGTGATAAAGTGTTAGGTTCTCAACAAATGAGGTTTGTGTAGGGACCTTGTTCGTGGGCGGGTTTAAGTCCCATGTTATGTTCGATTTTGGAGCTACTCATAGCTTCATTACTCCGGAGTGCGTAGAGAGTGCGGGTATCAGAGGAGATCCCGGGGAGCGTACATGGGTCGTCAGAGTCGCGGGAGGCAAGTTATTGAGGGTTTTTGGCCGGGCAAAGGAAGTTGATATTCAGGTTGCAGGAGAGTCGTGGCCTGCAGAATTGCTTATCAGTCCGGTGGAGTTGTATGATGTCATTCTCGGGATGGATTGGTTTCATCGGCATATGGTGCATTTGGATTGCTATCGGGGTAGAGTGGAGTTTGAGCACCCAGGAGGGAAGTTGGTTTTTGAGGGAGTTAGACCGACTTTGGGGAGTCTAATGATCTCGACCATTCAGGCTGGGAAGATGATCGAGAAGGGCCGTGAGACTTATTTGGTTACCATTTCAATGCCTGAGTCAGTAGGGAAGTCTACGGTTAGCGGTATTCCGGTATTTGAGGAGTTTGAGGATGTGTTTCAGTCATTGCAGGGATTATCACCATCGAGGTCGAATCCTTTTACTATTGAACTGGAACAGGAGACGATGCCGTTATCCAAGGCTCCTTACAGGATGGCTCTAGCAGAGATGGCAGAGCTAAAGAAGCAGCTAGAGGATTTGTTGAGTAAGGGATTCATCCGTCCTAGTGTATCACCATGGGGAGCGCCGGTGTTATTTGTTAAGAAGAAGGATGGTAGTTTCCGGTTGTGTATTGAATACCGGGGTTTGTACCGGGTCACTGTGAAGAACAAGTACCCTCTTCCCAGGATTGATGAGTTGTTGGATCAGTTGAGGGGTGCTACTTGGTTCTCCAAGGTAGATCCGGCGTTGGATTATCATCAGATACCGATAGATGAGGCGGATGTGAGGAAGACTGCATTCAGGACGAGGTATGGGCATTATGAGTTTGTGGTGATGCCTTTTGGGTTGACTAACGCGCCAGCAGCGTTTATGAGGTTGATGAACAGCGTGTTTCAGGAGTTTCTGGATGTGTCTGTCATCATCTTCATCGACGATATCCTGGTCTTTTCTAAGAGTCCTGAGGAGCATGCAGTGCATTTGAGGACAGTTCAAGGGAAGCTGCGGGAGTAGAAGTTGTTTGCTAAGTTGAGCAAGTGTAGTTTTTGGCATCGTGAGATGGGATTTCTGGGTCACATTGTTTCTGCAGATGGGGCTTCTGTGGATCCGGAGAAAATTCAGGCTATCAGAGATTGGTCTAGACCGCAGAACGCCACAGGGATCAAGAGCTTTCTGAGGTTGGCAGGATATTACAGAAGATTTGTGCAGGGCTTTGCGAGCAGAGCACGTCCTATGACTATGTTGACTGGGAAGGATGTTCCTTTTGTCTGGTCACAGGAGTGTGAAGAAGGCTTTGCGAGCTTGAAAGAGATGTTGACTACTACGCCAGTGTTGGCTTTGCTAAAGCAGGGAGAACCCTATGTGGTTTATACCGATGCAACCAGAGTTGGTTTGGGCTGTGTGCTGATGGAGCATGGGAAGGTGATTGCCTATGCTTCGCGGCAGTTGCGGAAGCATGAGGACAACTATCCTACTCATGATTTGGAGATGGCTGCTGTAGTTTTTGCCCTGAAGATTTGGAGATCCTATCTTTATGGTGCAAAGTACAGGTGTTTACAGATCATAAGAGCCTGAAGTATATATTCACTCAGCCTGAGTTGAACTTGAGGCAGAGGCGGTGGATGGAGCTTGTGGCGGACTATGATCTGGAGATAGCTTATCATCCTGGTAAGGCTAACTTGGTTGCAGATGCTCTGAGTCGGAAGAGGGTAGCTTTGGCTCAGGAGCAGGAGATGGAGACTCTGGTAGGAGAGATTAGTGCATTGAGTTTGTGTGCTATTTCTCAGGAGCCGTTGGGTACGGAGGCGGCGGATAGAGCAGACCTTCTGAGTAGAGTGCGGTTGGCTCAGGAGAAGGATTTTTGGCTGGTGAATGCCTATAAGGCTGTGGATACAGAGTATCAGGTCTCAGCTAATGGTACTATTTTGGTGCATGGGCGGATTTGTGTGCCCAAGGATGAGGAGTTGAGGTAGGAGATCCTAAGTGAGGCTCATTCGAGCAAGTTTTCTATTCATCCAGGAGCGACTAAGATGTACCGTGACCTCAAGAGGTACTATCACTGGGTCGGGATGAAGAAGGATGTGGCTAGTTGGGTCTCGAGGTGCGATGTGTGTCAACTAGTGAAGGCTGAGCATTAGGTTCCGGGCGGGTTGCTGAAGAGTCTTCCCAGTCCAGAGTGGAAGTGGAATATGATCACGATGGATTTCGTGGTAGGATTGCCAGTGTCTCGGACTTTTGATGCTATTTGGGTCATTGTGGACCGGTTGACTAAGTCAGCATATTTTATGGCTATCAAGAAGACTGATGGAGCAGCGGTCTTAGCTAAGAAATTTGTGAAGGAGATAGTCAGGTTGCATGGGGTGCCAGCGAGTATTGTGTCTGATAGGGATCCTAAGTTCACTTCGGTGTTCTGGAGGGCATTCCAGGCAGAGATGGGCACTAAGGTGCATATGAGTACAGCTTATCATCCACAGACAGATGGACAGTCAGAGAGGACGATCTAGACGTTAGAGGATTTGCTGAGGATGTGTGTGTTGGATTGGGGTGGCCATTGGGTGGACCACCTGTGTTTGGCAGAGTTTGCCTATAACAACAATTATCAGGAAAGTATTGGGATGGCTCCTTTTAGGCTTTGTATGGGAGGCCGTGTCGTACACCATTGTGTTGGACTCAGGTGGGGGAGAGGAGCATATATGGTGCTAGTTTTGTTCAGGAGACCTCAGAGTAGATTCGGGTTCTCAAGCTGAACATGAAGGAAGCCTAGGATAGGCAGAGGAGTTATGCTGATAAGAAGAGGAAAGAAGTTGAGTTTCAGGTGGGAGACAGAGTTTACCTCAAGATGGCCATGTTGCAGGGTCTGAACAAGTCATTGACTAAGACTAAGTTGAGTCTGAGGTATATAGGTCCGTTCAGAGTGATTGATCGAGTTGGACCAGTGGCATATAGACTGGAGTTACTTGAGGTTATGCGGGCATTCCACAAGGTTTTCCATGTGTCTGTGTTGCGGAGGTGTCTCCGCGAGGATGATCAGTTGTTGGCTAAGATTCCTGAAGATCTTCAGCCTAACATGACCTTGGAGGCGAGACCAGTGAGGGTTCTCGAGAGGCGGATTAAGGAACTCCGGAAGAAGAAGGTTCCTTTGATGAGAGTCCTTTGGGACTGTGATGGTGTTGAGGAGCAGACTTGGGAGCCTGAGGCGAGGATGAAGGCAAGGTTGAATAAGTGGTATGACAAGCAAGCCGCGACTTGAACTTGTCTAGCCTGGTCCCATCTGTAATCCGTGGTTGGAGCGGGAATGGAGTATTCCAGCCCATCTCTCTTGTTACTCGGTCGCTTGGGTTGGTTGGTTGTGCGACGCAGTAACAAGATGAGGTGGTGCTCGGTACGAAGTTTCCCTGAAGCAGGGTTTTTGGAGGAAAGTTTCCTGAAATAGAAGTTTCTAATTATGGAATATATCCAGAAGTGGAAAGTATAAAAATGGAAAGTTTTATGGGAGTTAGAATTTGTCCATTTTTAGCGGTTGTGAGCCTTGGAGGGGCTCGTGTGGCCTTCGTGGCAGACTTTTGAGTCAGTGTGCCGTGTGTGGTGGTCTTTTGAGACATTTTGTGTGGCCTTTGTGGCGGGCTTTTTAGCCAATTGTGTGGCCTTTGTGGCGGGCTGTTTAGCCAATTGTGGCGGCTGTTTAGCCAATGTGCCTGTTGAGGCGATCCTTCGGGATGTATGGTCTTTGTGACGGTCCTTCGGGACGAGTGGCCTTGGTGGCTGTCCTTCGGGACGAGTGGCCTTCGTGGCGGTCCTTCGGGACAAGTGGTCTTTGTGACGGTCCTTCGGGACGCGTGGCCTTGATGGCGGTCCTATTGAGGACATTTGTTTGGCCTTGGTGGCGGTCCTGTTTAGGACATTTTGTTTGGCCTTTGTGGCGGCCCTTGTGGCAGGTATATGATCCTTGTGTGGTCAGGAGGTATTTCAGTGAGGGGATATGTGGTTGGTAGGACATTGAGATGTTTTACGCGAGCCACGGGGAGGAAACCTGGATAGGAATAGGACTCAGACGTTTTCAGAATTGTTTGCTCGCGACTCTTGGAGGACTTAGGTTCTCCTAGTACTGCCATATTCAGAGACTTTGTGGCTTGGGAATATGGTTGGTATATCGACTTCGGATGACGATCCGGGGGCGCGCTGTAGGGTGGCAACCCGAGAGACGAGTTGGATTTTTCCTTATATATATATTATTGCATGCGGGCTTAGGCCCGATGAGGAGCCAACATTTGGCATGCGGACTTAGGTATGATGAGGAGCCACTAAAAACTCAAGGTTTAGGCCTGTGAGTAAAGGAAAGTCCAAAAGTTGAGAGCAAATGACGCCTGGAACGCGAGTCTATCGCCTAGAGGTGACCTTCTGTAGATTGGTCGGAGGAGTCCGGGCCGTGGAGACTAGGGCTGGGCACGGGACAGGTACCCTTGAATTTTTCAATACCCTTTACCCGACCCGACCCTAACGGGTAATAGAAAAAAATTACTCGTACTCGTCCCTTAACTAACGGGTACCCGGTAAAAAATAGTTGACCCTTTAAATACCCGACCCTTTAACGGGTACCCGGTAAAAAATAGTTGACCCTTTAAATACCCGACCTTTTAACGGGTACCCAAAAAACGAGTACTCGGTAAAAAAATTGCCAATAACCGCAAAAGGAAGAACTCATTAATGTCAATAATTTCATATTTTCATATTCCGAAATCCGAAAAAGGAAGAACTCAATTGGGTTGTGGTTTTGTGGATATATTAATTGAATTGGGCTTTGTATATATCATTTCAATTGGGCTAAATTGAACTTAGACTTTAATTCAACTATAGAATGTATTTATAAATTAATAATATATAATAATAATACAAAAAATTAACGGTATTTACGGGTCGATAACAAAACGGGTAAAGGGACGAGTAACGGGACGGGTATTGAAAACTAAACTAATACCCTATACTCGTCCCTTACTCACGGGTAATATAATTATAATACCCTTCACTCGTCCCTAAGGTTGCGGGTACCCTTTTTCTCGGGACGGTACGAGCCGAGTAACGGGTCGAATACGGGTAACGGGTATTAGTGCCCAGGCCTAGTGGAGACGGTTGCATGGGAGTCCTTGGCTGATGGTTGTTTGAGATTCGAGGACGAATCTATGTTGGTGGGGGAGAATTGTAACACCCGTGAACCAAAACTCTGCGTTTTGGGGGTGGGTGTCGATCGACACCAAGGGTGGTGTCGGTCGACACCTTTGATTTCTGGTTCGACCAGATCGATTCAATTATCGATCTGGACCGGTTTGGTTTTGGGAAAACCATTGAACTGAGCTATTTAAAGGAATTCTCGACCAGAAGGGTTTTGAGGTTTGTTTTTGTCGCCGTTTGTGAAAAACAAAGAGAGAATAGTGTTCTTGAGCTTTTTGGAGATTTTGGTGAGATTCTTTAGCTGTTCTTGAGAGTTTTGGAGCTGGGAAGGATCTAGAGGCTTGCTAGGAGGGTTGGATTCGTTGCTATTGGTCTGAATCTTCCTGCAAAGAGGTGAGTGCATGACCATGGCTAATCTAAGCCTTTGATTTCCTTGTTCTTGCTTGTTTGTTGTTGTTTTGTGTGTTTTTCTTACTGGAATTGGTTGCTACAGGTTCCTATGGACGGTTTTGGCTTGGGTTATGAGTATTGGGCGATTTGGAGGAGGTTGGGAGCGAGATTCGACTCTCGGCTTCGAGCGGATCGCGATTGCAGAGGGAGTGTCGATCGACACCACTTGGTGTCAGTCGACACCAGCAAATTGGGCATTGATCGACAGTATGGGGTAGTGTCGGTCGACACCTCCCTTCCAGTGAGACGATGTTTGATTTCCTGGTTTGTTTGTTTTGCATGTTGTTTGTTTGGAACATTGGAATCACTGTTGCTTGTGTGTATAGCCCAGTAGATGGGAGGATTGCCTCACTGAGTGTTTATACTCATGCATCTCAATTTATGTATATGGTGAAGGAGGTAAAGACAAAGTGTGATCGTGGAATCAAGGCAATGAAGAGGAAGATGTTCTAGGGACTCGATTGGATGTTGTCTGGCATTGCTAGGTTGCTAGAGTTGGGTCATTCGAAACATTATTAGGTTGCTGGTTCCTTGTTTTCTGATGATTTGTTATTTGGTTATTGATTATGTTATGAATATTAGTTATTTATATTTATTGGTTATTGGTTTTGTTATTCCGCTGTTGATTGTGATTGTGGTTAGGTGGCTAGTGGGTATGGGACCTCTAGTTGTAGATTTTTTATTATATTATATTTATTATATATTTATTATAAAAAAAAGGATCGGTCGTTTCAGTCAGATCAATTGGTGGCAACTTGTCCTGTGGGAAGGTTGTTAAAGGGTGAGGAACAGGGTTCGAGGAACGCCTGGCGCACCAATAACCTACTGGTGGATTGGGATATCCACAGTGATGGGTTAGGATCGATGCCCTGCAGGGCCAGCTTGGGGTCCGTTTGGGCGGCTAGCAGTGAGGCTAGCGGGGTCCACGGGACGGGTTGTCAAAAGGGTTCATCCCAATAGTAGCCATTGATGTCCTTGAGAAATTTCTTCTTCTTATAAGGGTCCATGTCTGCTGGGATTTCTTCACACACCTTGTAATTGACTATGTCAGCATACCAAGGTAGATCTTCAGTTTCAAGTGCCATCCACTCCTCCATCTGATCCTGCTCGACCGCGAGGCCAAACACACTCGGGCGAGTGTCTACTCGAGTAGTTAGTCGAGTTGGAGGCCGAGTTGTCTCAAGTTGCATCAGTTTCTCCTCAGGCATTGAATTATCGATCGGAATCTCCTCCTCTATCCTCATTCTGGACAAATGATCAGCTACTCCATTCTCTATCCTTTTTTTATCATTTATTTCCATGTTAAACTCTTGGAGAAGCGAAATCCATCTCAACAACCTTGGTTTTGTGTCCTTCTTTGAGTAGATGTGCCTCAAAGCAGCATGATCAGTGTACACAATTACCTTGGACCCTACTAAGTAGCTTCTGAACTTTTCAAAGGCAAATACCACTGTTAGGAGCTCTTTCTCTGTTGTTGAATATCTTCCTTGAGTCTCATCTAAGGTTCTACTTGCATAATGAATAACATGCAGCTTCTTATCTTTTTTCTGTCCTAGAACTGCTCCTACTGCAAAGTCTGAAGCATCACACATAATCTCAAATGGAAGATCCCAGTTTGGAGCTTGGACTATTGGAGCTGAAATCAAAGCTGCCTTGATCTCCTTGAAAGCCTTCAAGCAATCTTCATCAAAGTTGAACTCAGTCTCTTTACAAAGCAACCTTGTCAATGGGCTAGCTATCTTTGAGAACTCCTTGATGAATCTTCTATAAAACCTAGCATGACCAAGAAAGCTTCTTCTGTCCTTGACTGTTTTTGGTGGTTGAAGTTGAACCATGACTTCAATCTTTGCTTTGTCAACTTCAATACCCTTCTCTGAAATCTTGTGTCCAAGAACTATCCCTTCTTCAACCATGAAGTGACACTTTTCCCAGTTCAAAACTAGATTTGTCTCCTCACATCTCTTTAAACCCCTGCACAGATTAGCAAGACAAGAAGAAAAGGAGTCTCCATAGACAGAGAAGTCATTCATAAAAACTTCAACAACATCCTCAATAAGATCAGAGAAGATAGACATCATGCATCTTTGAAAAGTTGCTAGAGCATTACATAATCCAAATGACATCCTTCTATAGGCAAAAGTACCATATGGACATGTGAATGTTGTCTTCTCTTGATCATTAGGATGAATAGGAATTTGGAAAAATCCAGAGTATCCATCCAAGAAACAGTAGTGGGTGTGATTAGCTAATCTTTCCAACTTTTGATCAATAAAGGGAAGAGGAAAATGATCTTTCCTAGTAGCAGAATTTAGCTTTCTATAATCAATGCACATTCCATGTCCTGTTATGGTTCTAGAGGGAATTAACTCATCATGATCATTCTTTATTAAAGTGATTCCTCCTTTTTTAGGGACACAATGAACTGGTGAGACCCAAGTACTATCAAAAATAGGATAGATCACACCAGCTCCAAGTAATTTAAGAATCTCCTTTTTTACTACTTCCTTTAGGTTGGGGTTAAACCTTCTTTGAGGTTCAATACTAGAGTAAGATTCATTTTCAAGGTGGATTCTATGCATGCAGAGATTAGGTGATATTCCTTTAATGTCATCCAAAGTATAACCAATTGGTTTTCTATATTTCCTTAGCTCAACAACTAGCAAATCAAGTTCTTCTTTACTCAATTTAGCATTTACTATCACAGGATAAGTAGAGTTCTCACCTAGCAAAACATACCTTAGCCCAGATGGGAGAGGTTTTAGCTCTACTTTTGGTGCTTTCAGTTCAGACCAGTCATTTGTGGAGGACTCGGCAGTGCACTCGATCTCTGACTCGGACAGGCACTCGGTCGAGTTCATGCTCGAGTGGGTGGTCGAGCTCTCTGTTTCAGCTATTTGAACTGACCAAACCTCTTTTCTTAAAGCAGGCAGCCCTTCAAAAACCTCAGGATTGACTGATTCTCTGCTAGAGTCTAGCATGTCTTCATATGCTTTGGTTTCTTTATAGAGGAATCCTTCTTCCCCTCTTTTGGTTAAAACAGTCTGAAGGTGATCTTGCTCTGCTACTTCTTCCATCAACTCTCTTGTCACCTTGTCCATTTCATCAACCCAAAAGACTTGTCCTCCAATTGTTGGTTTCTTCATAGCTTCTACAATGTCAAATGTCATCTTTAGATACTCTCTCAAGTTGAGATCAATCTTCCCTTTTCTCACATCAATTATTGCCCCTGCTGTGGCTAGGAAAAGTCTTCCCAAGATCAAAGGATCTCTTGGCTCTTCATCCATTTCCAAGACTATAAAGTCTGTTGGTACTTCCACTGTTCCAACTCTGACTGGTAAGTCTTCTAGAACACCATGTGGCAATCTTACTGATCTATCAGCTAATATCAAAGATATATTGCATGGCTTATACCTTGTAAACCCCAGGCGCTTAGCAACTGATAGAGGCATTAGGCTAACTGAAGCTCCCAAATCACAAAGGCATCTGATGAAGGTCAAAGGACCTATAGAGCAAGGCAAAGTGAAGGAACCATGATCTCTTAACTTTTGTTGGGTTTACTTGCTTCTGGATTATGGCACTACACTCATGACTAAGGATTACTGCCCCTTGAACTTCTTTGATTATTTCCATCACAGCACCTTTCAAGAATTTCTGGTAAGGAGGAATCATAGCAAAGGCATCTATTAAAGGCATCCTAAGCTCAATCTTTCTCACTTGTTTATCAAACAATGCCTTATACTTTTCAACCATCTGCTTCTTAAATATCCCTGGAAAAGGTAGTGGAGGCTTGTAAGGAGGAGGGATGAACCGGACTTCTTTTTCTTTGGTGGCAACTGGCTTAGTTTTATCCTGAAAAGGTGTTCGGTCCGCAGCTCGATCAGGTACTCGATCAGGCACTCGGTCGAGTGCGTGGTCGAGTGGTGGATCGAGTTCAACGGTGTTTTCATTCTGAGTTTCTTCTTGTTGAAAACCCTCCCCTTCTTCAACTCCACTGTCCTCAGTGTCTGGTAATGCTCCCTGTCTTGTTGGTAGAACCCTTCCACTGCGGAGATTGATAGCATTAGCAAACTCTAGAGAGTGCATAATAGCTTTGCCTTTGTTGGGGTCTTGCTTTGGGGTAGAAGTTAGTTGACTCTCCGTAGTCATAATCCTGGAAGTCAATGTGTCAAACTTGGCATGAAGTTCACTGTAAACATCTTCTATCCTTCTGTTCAGCTCAGCAAATCTATGTGCTGCCTCAATTTTTCCATTGGTTTGCCCAATCAACAGCTGTTGCATCATGGCTCTTAAGTCTTGTTCTTGGCCTTGGTTAGTCTGAAACCCTGGTGGGGGACACAGTTGGGGCTGGAACACTTGTTGTTGTTGCTTGGCAGCATAGTTGTTTTGTTGTTGAGGCTGTTGAGGTGGATAGACTTGATCTTGGGGATTTGCTACATTGGTACTTCTATAGGAGAGGTTGTTGTTTTTGAACCCTCCTCCTTGGTTGTAGCCTTTGAATCCACCTTGGTTTTGCATATAACAGAGCTCAGCAAATTCCCACTCCCCCTCTTGAACTTGACACTCTTCCTCACCAATAAAGTGGATAGTCTTTTGTTGGCTAAGGAGGATTTTGTCAAGCTTCTCATTGACCATCTTCAAATTCTTCTTGTACTTGTCCTCTTGAATAGTGGAGGTGGACCTTACTGTTCTGTCATAGTCCTCATTGTAGTTTCCATCTGACTAAGCAAGATTTTCAACCAACTCCCAGCCTTCTTCCACATTCTTATCTAGGAAGTTGCCATTTGAAGCTGTATCAAGAAGCATTCTGATTTTGGGAAGCACTCCTCTATACAAAGTACTTAGTAGGGACTCATTGCTGAAGCCATGGTGAGGACACTGAGTCTGAAATCCTTTAAACCTCTCCCAAGCTTCACAAAAACTCTCATTATTCCTTTGAGCAAACCCAGAAATTTTCCTCAATTGAAACACATATGTTTTTGGTATGGTGATGAAATAGATGGAATAATGAGGTATGAATGATGATGAATGGATGGCAGAGTGTTTCAATTCCCCTTATGCAATTGTAGTACAAGAGGTGTCAATCCAATCTGAGAGTTTGTGAACAATCAAGATGTGCATAAAGAACTAAGTTAAGCCAGATGTAAAGGATGTTTGTCACTAACAATCCTATTATGAAATGCAAAGTGCAAAATGTAAAATTAGAAGAACTAATGTAAATGGAACAGAATGATTATGACAATTATGAGCTAGAACAGAAATAGAAACTATATTAATGCAAGTACTGAACAGGACACTAAGTGAATGCAACAGAAATGAAAACAGAATGAAACAGGAAGTAAGACATGACAACTACAAATCATAAACAAAAGTTATGGGGATGAACTCGAGCAAGCACTCGACCGAGTGTAGATCGAGTGCAGGGTCGAGCTAGACAAAAACGACAGAACAGAGCAACACAAGAAAAACAGAGCAATATGAAAGCAAATCAAACAACAAGCAAGCAACAGGATTAAGACTATGAAATCAATAAACAAAGAAGGCCTTGAGGAGGGATTCATGGGCTGGACTAATGATTGAGGTCATCTAACTTGGTCAACAAATCTCAAACAACTTGAGCTAATCTCTAGACAATATTTATCTAAGACAAGTTTAATCCACTCTCATGGCAAGAAACAATCAAACTCATGCATCTCTAGACTTGTTCTCACACAGTAAAGAATCTACACAAGCAGACATTAAGCAATATGTCAAATACCAAACAAGACCTCTAATCTCTTAACAAGCCTAATGGTAAACTCTAGATCTAGCCTTATCTATGCTCCTTAAACATTGGTATGATGCTAAGATGCTTGAGATCAGATCCTACCCTCTCAGATATAGGATCAGCAATAAGAACATCTAGACTAGAAGAGATCTACAACAATCAAGCTTGACCAAATCAAACAAGCCTCAAACATAATCCAGCCTAACCCATCCTCAAGATCCTAAACAACTACTCACAAGAACACATGATGAACATCAAAGTCATAAACCCATAAAATGCTGAAACTTGCATCAAATAAAAGATAAGACAGAGATCTACAATAATGAAAAAGGAATCAAACTCAAATTCTCAATATATTGAAAGTTATGGAACCAACAATTTTGAGAGATTCTTTGTTCTTCCTCTAAAACAAGTACAAGATCTAAAAATAAAAAGGTGCAAAGGGAATAATTCCCTAAAAGGTAAAAACTAGGTTTCTGACTCTCTGAAAAGTTGCACACCTTGGTGGCTGAGGGTACAAGGCCCTTAAATAGAAAAAGTAGTGGAATCCCTAAAAAAGCTAAAAGACAAAATAGCCAGGCGGCTCGTCCAGCTCGACCCGGTGCTCGGTCGAGTGACCGGTCGAGCTGGCTTCTCTTGATCTTCTTCCACTCGGTCAATTCCCTCTCTCCACACGGTCGAGTGCCTAGTCGAGTGTGGCGTCGAGTTGGACCACAAACCTTGGTTTTTCAGCCTTAACTCTCCTGCTTTCCCTCCATGATTGCTTCACTTCTCCTCAGCCTTGCTTCCATGCTCCTTAAGCTCCAAAATCACCTGTTTATGCATGAAAAGATGCAAATGCAATGCAACTATACTCTAATGCATAATTAGTCCTAAAGCTATGCAATAATGACAAACATGGATAGCAAAAGATGAGAATAAACTAAGGGAAAACAGGGTAAATATATGAACATCATCAATCTAGCAGTTCTAGCATTGGAAAAAGAACTTGGCCAAGAAAGCCTTCTTGCAAGCATCCCATGTGGTTATTGCTCCAGTTGGAAGTGTCTTCTCCTAGAGATGAGCTTTGTCTCCAAGTGAGAAAGGGAACAGCCTAAGCTTGAATCCATCCTCACTGACACCATTGATCTGGGTGAGACCACATATCCTATCAAACTCATCAAGGTGGTCTAGGGGATCTTCCATTGGCAACCCATGAAACTTGTTGGCTTGAATCATAGAGATCAATCCACTCTTGATCTCATATTTGTTGTTTGCTACTGTAGGAGGCACAATACCAGCTCTTTGGTTATGTGTGTTTGGTGCATCTCCAGCACCAATGTTTCTTGCTCTTAGAGCTTGTTGATCTTGTTGCTCCATTAGCACTTGTTGTTCTTGTTCCTGATAGATCCTTGTTCTCTGCTGTCTCAGGTCCCTTGGTGGTCAGTTGATGTGATCAAGGAGTCTCTGAAGATTGTGATGACTATTGGACCTTGTTTGCATCAATAGACGCGAGTAAAGACTCGGACAGGCACTCGGTCGAGCACAGGCTTGAGTGGATGGTCGAGTCGACTGGGAACTGATGTCTATTTGTATCCGGCTTCTGACTCGATCAAGTGCTCAATCACGCATTCGGTCGAGTGCTGGTCGAGTTGGTGGTCGAGCTGGTACCTGAAACTCAATCACAGACAAGCAGTAGAAGAATCGAGATCAGGAGCGAACAAGTGGACAAACGAACCTAATCTTAGACTTCTATTGATCCTAATTGTCACAAAACACACTCAAATGGGCAACGACGCCAAATTGAAACACATGTTTTTGGTTGGATGATGGTAAATGGTATGATGGAATGAGATATTAATGATGATGAATAAATGGAGTGCAGGGTGTTTCAATTCCCCTTATGATGTTGCACTATAAGAAGTGTCAATCCAATCTGAGTGTTTGCAAGCAATCAGAATGTGCATATATGTCTAAGTCAAGCCAAGTATGAAGGATGTTTGTCACTAACAACCTATTGATGAAATGTAAAATCCAGAAAGTAAAAGCTACTAAGATAGATGCTAAAAGTAAAGAGAACAGACTAATCAAAGCTATGATGCAATAAGAACAGAAATAGAAACTATAGTAATGCAAGTAATGAACTAATGCAAGGCAAGCAATGAACAGGAAACTAAGTGAATGCAACAGAAATGCAACTAAAATGAAACAGGAATTGAGACAGGACAACTACAAAGCATAAACAAGAATTTTGGGATGAGCTCGAGCAAGCACTCGATCGAGTGTAGATCGAGTACAGGGTCGAGATGGACAAACGCGAGAAACAGAGCAATGTAACAAAACAAAGCAAGACAAAAATGAATCAAACAACAGACAAACAACAGGATTAAAGCTAGGAAATCAATAAACAAGGAAGGTCTTGAGGAGGGATTCATGGGCTGGACTAATGATTGAGGTCATCTAACTTGGTCAACAAATCTCAAACAACTTGAGCTAATTTCTAGACAATGATCTCCTAGAACATGTTAATCCACTCTCATGGCAAAAACAATCAAGCTCATATATTTCTAGACTTGTTCTCACAAAGCAAAGAACTTATACAAGCAAGCAGTAAGCAACATATCATTAATGTCAAAAATCAAACAAGACATCTAATCTCTTAGCATGCCTAATGATAGTCTCTAGATCTAGCCTTATCTAACAACCTAGACATTGGTGTGATGCTAAGATGCTTAAAATCAAATCCTACCCTCTCAGTTATAGGATCAGAATAGAGTACATCTAGCCTAGAAGAGATCTATAACAATCAAGCTTGACCTAGCTAAACAAACCTCACCACAATCCAGCCTAACCCATCCTCAAGATCCTAAGCAAACTACTCACAATCACACATGATGAACAATAAAATCATAAACCCAGAAAATGTTGAAACTTGCATGACTAGATAGATGAAACAAAGATCTGCAATATTGAAGAAGGAATCAAACTCGAATTCTCAATATTTTGAAAGTTATGATACCAACAAATATGAAGAATCTCTTGTTTTTCTCCTTCAAAGAGGTACAAGATCTAAAAAAAAAAAAGTGCAAAAAGAAATATTTCCCAAAAGGGTAAATACTAGGTTTGAGAATATCTAAAAAGATGGACTCTTGGTGGCTGAAGGGTACAAGGTCCTTTTATAGGAAAAATAGTGGAAGCCCTAAAAATGCTAAAAGACAAAATAGCTAGGCGGCTCCGTCAACTCGACCTGGTGCTCGGTCGAGTGATCGGTCGTTGGCTTTTCTTCTGCTCCTTCCACTCGGTCGAGTCCATCTCCGCACACGGTCGAGTGGGCGGTTGAGTGGGACTCCAGACATTGGTTCTTCAGCTCTAACTCTCTTGTTTCCTTCTCTTCCTAGCTCCATTCTTCTTCAGCATTCCTTCCATGCTCCTTAGGCTCCAAAATCACCTGTTTATGCAAGAAAACATGCAAATGCCATGCAACTACACTTAAATGCATAAACATTCCTAAAACTATGCAAGAGGGGCCAAATTAGATGGAAAATGATGCAAAAGAAGTGAAAATACGAAGGGAAAACAAGGTAAATTATATGAACATCAGATGTTTTACTACCTTCCCCATACAGTTCCTCAAAACACATATTTCCAAAATGCATCTTTTTTCTCTGATAAAAAACACTAACAATTACCAACAACTTGTTAATGTTTTTCAACCCATCCCAATATTTTTTGAATTTCATATACATTTCCTCAGCTTTTAACTTAAGATCAACATCAAAACTATTACAAAGCAACTGAAGCTTCCCTGCTATATTAACTATCTCACCATAACACTTGTTTGCATTCAGAGTAGTAGAAGCTGAAACTACCAATGTGGATTGATAGAAAATGTTAAGAAACTTCACTAACCTCTCAACCTGACGCCAGTGATCTGCTGTAGGTGGTCCAATTCTTTTCTTACCATTATCAACCTCTAAGAAATGGTCATTATACAACTTATCCTCAAACTCCAACCTATCAAATGCTCCCTTGAATTTAACTATCCTAGTCAACATCAAAAAGGTTGACTTCCATCTAGTTTTCACATCTAGAGGCAAACTACCCCTTGTCATCTTACCAGTATCAACCCTAAGTTCAAATGCCTTTTGTCTAATAGTCCCAAACCTTACATACGAGATGCCATTACGAACTGCAGTAACACTTTCGGCATAATCAAACATCCCATCCCTCACTATCAAGTTAATGATGTGACTAGCGCATCAAACATGCATAAAATCTCCATTGATCACCAACGATTCATCTGATACCAAGGAGTAACTAGACTGAAAACTACCCAGTGCATTACTATTAGCAGATGCATTATCCACAGTAACACAAAATACTCTTTCGATTCCCCAATAAGCAAGGCAAGCAAGAAGTGTGTTGGATATGGTTTTACCTTTGTGGTCGGTTACATATTTGAAGCCAATAATTAGCTTCTTCAACCGCCAAAATTTATCAACGTAATGTGCTGTAATCACCATATAACTAGCACTTGTATATTTTAAAAAAGAGAGTGATTAGATTAAATAACAAGATAATAACCTAAGTAACAGATTAAAGTGAAGAACATCACCCGTAATTGGACAAACCAAAATGTCAGTTGTGAGTGACAACACTCTTTGCTTGCTAGTCAAAAACCATTGTCTAAAAGCAGCTTTCCTCTCAACATACATCTTCACAATGTCTCTTGATGTTGTTCTTCTTGAATGAGGCTTGTACAAGTTGACCTTAAAAAAAAACACTATTAGCAAATTTGTTTAAGTAAAAACAAAACCAAAAAGATAATAATAAGAAGTTAAGAACTAACCTTGTTGCAAAAGTGTCTAAATGCCATATTCTCTACAAACGCCAGTGGTAACTCCCCTATCACAAGCAATTCATTTACTGCTTCTCTAAAAACATGCTCATGCACTTTTGCGTTTTGAAGAGTTCCATCTTTACTAATCACTTTCTGATTCTGAGTTTGATCTTGACCGTCTTCCCATGCCTTGTATTATTTACATATAGTAAGATGATTCTTCAAGGTTGTAGTCCCTGATTTTGTTGGACATGCTAAGCCCTTCTTACAGTAGTTGCAAACACATCTGTCACGGTCATTCGGCAGCCTTGTGAAATGAGCCCACACACCAGACTTTATGGGAAGTATCCTCGGGCTCTTACCATTATTTTGCTCAGTACCAGACTCTCTAGAGACTATGAGATGCTACATGAGAAGCTTGACAAAGCTGAATCTGATCTTTCGGGAAAAATGGATGACATTGCTGTTGAAGTTAAAAGAATAGAGGAGGAAAATTCTTAAAATGTTGAAGCCATGGAGAAGAAGCTCTTCTGTTTTGAAGAAGAAAAAAAAAACATTCAAAGGTGATAAGAGAAAACGCTAAGGAGATTAGCGATTGCAACATGAAGATTAATGCCTTAGAGAGCCACTGCTATAACAATTCCGAAGCTATTCTTAACAAGACCCTCGACCTATGCAACCATATGGAGAAGTATGAAGAAAGAGCCAAGAAAACCGAAATTAAAGTGATAGAAATTGGTATTCAACTTGATACCTTGGGAGACACTCTAACCGAAGAGTTCACTAGTCTTCTTGTCTCATTACTTGAGTTTAACATAGGAGCTAGACAAGTTATTATTGAAAGAAGAATCAAGTCTCTTGAAGAGAATCTTGAGAGCTCAGTCTCATGTGTTGCTGGACATACCCAAGAAGAAAATCGAACCGATGGAGAAGAAGAAGGAAGAAAAAAGGAAATCCTTGACGAAAAAGGAAAACATTCATGTTTCCTTTTTGAAAAGGGAAAATTTTTCCCTATGAAAACAAGAGAGAACCTTGCTCCTCCTCCACAACATCTCGACGTGATTGAAGCTGCTCAAGCCACCGAAGACCCAAAGAAATTTTTTTTGAGAGATAAGCTACAAATTTCGATGGAAACCAAGTGTTCTAGACCCGATTTGCGAGAGATCTCTAGAGAAGAAGAAGTTCCGATCCTTACCAAGGATTGTTTTGCTGTAACAACACTTGAAGCCTCACCACCACGAGGCCTAGAAAGTCTAGGAGAAGAAGAAATTTCTGAAGAAGAAGAGGAAAATTAAACCGATTATGAAGATGAGTCCATTGGAGATGATGGATATGATTCTTCTACCCCTCTACAAAAAGAACTAGAAGCTGAGCCGATCGTAGAAGAAGGAGAGGAGCACCAAACCGCCAAGTTTGGAGAGATTCAAACAGTCTCTAGATGGGATGATCCCCCAAGAGACAAGTTTAAGACTTTAATGAAAGCTATTCCGCCCCACATCTCATTCGAAGAAGCATGGAGCAAGTTCCCATTGAAGCGTTTCTTCATGGAGAGCTATATTACTGAGGAACATGTGGAGGATAACTTTAGAGAGGCAAGACTCTCTCTCTATCCAAACGCACTAGACAAGACACAAAAACTATGGCGTAGAAGACGCATTAGCGAGGAAGACTTGGAGAAGTTCAACAAAGCCGTTAAAGCTTTACCCCTTTGTACGTCTTATATGAATGCTTGGTGCGATCATGTTATTCTCGCTTCTTTTTGGAAAGCAGAGAATCAGTAGAAGACATTAGAGATTTCTTCCTCAAAGCTTTGGAACCCGAAGATTTGCGAACACTACACAAAGTGGAGAGCCCTGGCCGATTCCTCATCACCTGTTCTATCAATGGTAGTACATTCGAAGATGCATTATATTATTCCGGTTCGTGTATCAACATCATGTCAGCGGACGCTACAAGGAAGATTGGCTTGAGACACTTACAACCCTCGGATATACGCATAGGACTCCCCAATTCCTCATTTACAATACCCGAAGGAATGGTTCGAGATATTCATGTGAGAGTTGGAATCTGCAATGTTCCAACCAATTTTCAGATTATCAATGCTGAGAAAGGAAGGTCTACACCACTTATCCTTGGAGGAGCATTCCTAGCCACAGCTGGAGCCGTCATGGACTGGCCTAACCGAAGAATGAAGCTAAACCATTCAACCCTCCTACTCGAAGATGTAGAGAAGAAGATTATGCAAGAGAGCCACCTGTACCTACATTGGAGAACGATCCAAGAGAGCTTGTCTAAGGACAACCCACTCTCCTCACCCTGCTTGAGAAACCAAGCTAACGTCGAGCCAACAACGTTAAACAAGAGCGCTACTTGGGAGGCAACCCATGTCTAGTAAGTTTTATTTTTAGGATTTAATTTCTTTTACTTTTAATATTTTTGCAATTTAGTTTCAGGTTTATAAAAAAAAAAAAATAGAAAATAGAAAATCCAAAAAGAAGAAAGAAGAAGGACCATGAATTGGCAATGCCTACCATGACTAGTGGCAAGTACCACCAACTGACCGGCCATGTTCAACCTGACTGATGCAAGCCGAAGGCGACGGATCATCACAATCCTCATGTCATCGATGCTGAGAGTCCCCACTAGTTGTACCAGCCGATGCCATGTACCATGTACCCTGCACCACGTCCAACGTTAGCTGCTAATGTTTGTGACCGTACCATGTACTGTTCATTCATGTACCAGACAATTCCAAACCACCACCATCCTTACCACCAACCATCACAGTTATATTACCTAGGTATGTTTTAGTTATTTTTATCATTATTATTGATGGTTTTAGGTTTTTGTTTCAAGGAGGATGCATTTAGAGATATATCAAAAAGAATTTGATTGACTTTAGTCTAGTTCATACTTGATGTCAAGCAACCAAAGAAAGTATAAACGGTTAGTCACCACACTTTCATTCCACAGCCGACCTCTAAGACAATTTTTGGGCAACCATAAAATGTCTAAAAGCCGACACAACATCATTCCATCAAGGTGACATTGTTCTTAAACCCTACACTTTTCTTTATGATTTTTAATCCTCAACTCTTACTTTTTTCCCACCGAGGACGGTGTGATTTAAGTCTGGGGGAAGGATATTCCATCCTAAACTAATGCTACTTTCTATTTTGTTGACTTGAGACTTTTTTCCACATTTTACATCAATTATTTTGACATTTTTATCGAGTCACATTTTTTTTTATTGAGTCAAAACTAGTAGGGAATTATAATCTTATTCTAACGGTTTATTTGATTTGGATTAACACTCTTATGACTCTTGATTATGCTTGACGACAGAACCAAAGAGTGGAAAGACTGTGAGCCGACACAACAATCCCAAAAGTCCCTATTCGATGGATATTCAAATGATCTAATGTTGTCTCAAACTTTTATAGGACCTAAACCAGACTTAATTATCAAGCCATGGGAATTGGTATACATTGGACTAGATCTCTACATTCAAGCCACACAAGACATTGCACTTCTTCAAAAGTATGTTTCTTACTCTCTTCACTTCAATACTCAAAAAAAAAAAAGAAAAAAAAAGGAAAAAAAAAAAGAGAATAAAAGATGAGATGATTTTGATCAGTTTAGAGAGGTAGGTAAATTACCTGTGATCTCATTATTCTACTCTTGAGTCAAATGATCACACAAAGCTTGGAAACGAGGGGTAGGTAAATTACCGATGACCCCAGTATTCGCATACACCTTTGATTATTATTTTTTTTTTTTTTAAAAAGGAAGTGAGAAAAGGGAGAGGAAAAGAATCATATGAAGAAAATCTTGGCTTGAAGAGAGTCTACAAGCCTCTGATCGATTTCCCTTGGTAAGATTTCACTTTTTATTATTGTTGCTTTAATTTATGTAAAGAGATGACAATGGAGATTCTGGATACTCTAAAGAATTGTGGGATCAAGGAGCGTTGATAATTCTTATGGTGGATTACAAATGTAAGTTCCTAATGTCAAGGCGAAGAAGAGTGCAAAGACAATATCCCCAAAGATAAGTGAATTCCCATTATTTCAAAACCTCTTTTCCCTGATTTATTCTGATTATTTGCTTGAGGACAAGCAAAGTCTAAGTCTTGGGGAGTTGATAACATCATTATTTTACCCATTTTAGCTATAGTTTTAGTATGCATTTAGGATGAGTTTGACATGATTTCAAGGCTTGAATGTCTATTATCAAGTATTTTAGGTTTCAAGAAGGTTTTACAGGTTTTATAGCGAAAAAGACCAAAAGACAAGGAAAATACGTTTCAGGACAAATTCAGAGCTTTACAGTACGAGATACTTTTTAAGGACTTCCAGAATTCACGTTTCAACTAGCTTGGTGTCTACGGAAAGCTGGAAGAGTCATCTTTCTCTTCGAAGTGTAATCAAGTCAATCCTTTGATTCACCAGGAAGTTTTGCTTGATTTACAGAGATGTGTTGTAAACCGACATAAGGAGAACCAACAAGCCAAGTGGACTTTAATGACGGCCCAATTAGCAACCACCACGGCCGCCCAGTCCAAGCCTTCACCACGTTATAGAAGCTTCCTACGCTGCCCCGTTCCATGCATTTAACAAGAGAAGACATTTCTACCCTTACAAAATCCTAAACCTAGACAAAACCCTATAAATACTCTTCTAAGCCCTAGGGTTTACAGTGTGCCGAAAAAGTACCAAGTGTGCCTTCACCCTGTCTCCAAAGAGCCGACGACTAGAAGAACAGCCACTCCCTGAAGCTCTCTCTCTCGTCCCTCTCTTGAAGCCTTGGAGATCACCAAACTCTTTCTATTCTATTTACTTTGTTCTAGTTTTCTAAAGGAGAAGATCCTACAACTTTGTTTGACAACCATTGAAGTAATATCTAAATCTCTTTTCTCTATTTATTAATCTATGTTTATGAATTACTTAAACCTTGTTTTGATGATTCCCTTAAACATGTTTGAGTAGTTTTTCTAGTTGAGTTTAAAGGGATAATATCAAAGGGGGGAGATGATCTTAGTTTAGGTGGCAATTTTTAGGGTTTGTTAGATTTAATTTTTGTTTATTCTATGCTTTAATTCTAAGTCTTTGCTTAATCATTTAAGTTAGCCTCATGAACTAACTATGATCTAAAGTGTGTATGCTTTGCCAAAAACTTGCATGTGTGCTTGACCTAGCTTAGATGTGTGAAGAGTCATAGGAAGCACATACCCCTTACCTATGGAATCTCATGGATTAGAATCGAACTTGTTTAAAATGCATTGATATATGCGTCGTTGCCTGCGACAGTTGAGTAACAGAGTATAGAGATCTTAGACGGTTAGCTTGTGATCTATAAGTTAACGGTTCATTCGAATTTCCTAGTCCGAGTTTTAGATAAACAAACTAACCCAAAACTTTCCTAGATAGATAGATCATTGAACCCCTGTGATTTCCCTTGATGCCCAATGCTAGTTTTATTTATTTTACTTGCTTTTTATTTTCGTTTATTGCTTACTTACGACCGTGACAACCAAAACCCCATTTTTATTGAGTCCTAGCCTTACACCTCTTCCGACGGATTCTCTAAACAACAACACTCTCTCTGTGGAATCAATCCTTAAATACTACTACTGATTAGCTGTGCGCTTGCAGCTGTTGTGTGGTCTTTTTAAGATAAAAGATTGAAGTGAAATTCCACACATATCACCACCATTCTCACCGCGCTCCAAAAGCGGAGTGCTTCCAAGCAACAAATGGATTCGGGATGAGAACGCATACTGCGAACTCCACAAAACCAACAGGGACTCAACTCGGGATTGCAAGAAGTTGATGCACCTTCTGGCTGAAATTTTTTTTATCTGGTGAGATGCTGATTGTGTTAATTGACGAGCTAGACCCAAAAACGGCGCCCGAACTTGATGAAGATGTCCCTCCATTAAAAAAGCCAAAGCAAACAGATGGTGACGCAAGTCCTAAGAAACGAATAGACGTCATCATGGGGGGCTCACGTTTATTTCGCAACTCGTTAACGGCGATCAAGGACCATCAACGCAAGCTCACTAATCCAGCACCTAAACGGGCGAAGCTTGCTCCGAGTGATCTGCCTGAGGTCACCTTTTCGGAAAAAGAAACAGAGGATCTAGATGCTCCTCACGACGACACACTCGTTATTTCGCTCGTTGTAGCAAACCACGAGGTGTGCTGAATCTTGATAGACACTGGAAGCTCGGTAGACTTAATTTTCTTGGAGACTCTCACTAGGATGGGCATCGGAAAAGAGCACATCGCAGGAGCTCCATCTCCACTGGTCTCATTCACCAGCGAAACATCGATGTCTTTAGGAACGATAACTTTACCTGTTTCCACACAAGGTGTCGTTAAGATGGTGGAGTTCACGGTTTTCAATCGACCAACGGCCTATAACGCGATAATGGGAACACCTTGGCTATTACAAATGAAGGCGGTCCCAACGACGTACCATCAGTGCGTTAAGTTCCCAACTCTTCAAGGAGTCCGAGAAATTCTGGGAAGTCAAAGAGTGGCCAAAAGCTGCTACCTCGCAAGCCACAAGCTCTTGATCCAATAGCAACCACAGCTCGAGGTCGCCAAAAATCTAGTTCGGAAACAGCTGCAAGGTGACCTCACATAATCCATCTTCATAAACCTAAAGTTCCCGGATCAGGAAATCAAAATAGGGGCTGGTTTGGGAAGCGAGCTCCGAGCTAGTTTGATTTCTTTTCTCAAGGAAAACATTACTACCTTCGCTTGGTCAGTTAATGAGATGCAGGGGATAAATCCTGAAATCATCTCGCACGAGCTAAATGTAGATCCGACATTTAGGCCGGTAAAACATAACCGACGGAAGCTCAGCCCCGAGCGAGCCGAAATTGTCAATAAGGAGGTAGAACGACTACTAAAGGCCGGACAAATACGCGAGGTGAAATATCCGGAATTGCTCGCCAACACAGTGGTTGTTAAAAAGAAAAATTGAAAATCATGAGTCTGCGTTGACTTCACCGACCTGAATAAGGCATGCCCTAAGGACAGTTTCCCTGTTCCACATATCGACAGGTTAGTGGAATCTATCTCTGAACACGAACTGATGTCCTTCATGGACGCTTTCTCCGGATACAATCAGATCCTCATTAACCAGGACGATCAAGAGAAGATCGCATTCATCACGGACCGCAGAACATGTTGTTACAAAGTGATGCCATGCGGTCTGAAGAATGTCGGGGCGACCTACCAGCGGTTGGTAAATTGGATGTTTTAGAAGCAGCTCGGGAAGACCGTGGAAGTCTATATCGATGACATGTTGGTATAGTCCATGGAGTCAAGCTCGCACCTCGCTGATCTGAAAGTCTGTTTCGAGATCCTGAACCAGTTCGGGATGAAACTCAATCCCACGAAGTGTACATTCGTCGTTCCGTCAAGGGAGTTCGTGGGTTATATCGTAACAGAAAGATGAATCAAAGCAAACCTGAGGAAAATCAACACTTTTCTGTCCATGAGTTCCCCGAGGACTCTAAGAGAAGTGCAACGCCTCAACAGACGGATAGTAGCACTCAACTTTCCCATTCTATCAGTTATTAAAGAAGGAAGGGAAACACTTCGTGTGGGATGAGAAGTGCGAGGAAGCGCTTTCCCAGCTAAAGACATACCTGTCCGAGCCACAATTTTTGGCGAAGCCGGAGCTTGGCGAAACTCTATTCCTTTATGTAGCCGTTTCCACAAGCACAGTAAGGGGGGAGCAAAAACCTATCTTTTACACCACTAAGTCTTTTACCGGAGCGGAGTCTAGGTACCCGATGATGGAAAAATTGGCTTTGGCAGTTTTTATTTCAGATAGGAAGTTAAGGCCTTACTTTCAGTCCCACTCGATTGTCATCCTAACAACGCAGCCACTGCGGACGGTGCTCCACAGCCTGAGTCAGTCCGGCAGATTGGCAAAGTGGTCGGTCGAGCTTAGTGAGTATGACATCAAATTTCGAACTCGAACTTGCGCAAAGGTACAAGTCATAGCAGATTTCCTTATAGAACTTCCACTCGCTAGTTCGGTTGAAGAAAACATTGTTGTCCCATGGACTCTGCACGTGGATGGTGCATCTTCCAAGACAAGCGCAGGAATTAGAGTTCGCCTCGTTTCTCCCACTGGCGAAGTGAATGAGCAATCGTTCTGCTTGGCCTTTAATGCGTCCAACAATGAAGCTGAGTACGATTCTTTTTTGGCCGGAGTTAGACTCGCTGTAGGAATTGGTGTGCAGAAACTCCGAGCTTTTTGCGACTCACAGTTGGTCACCAACCAATTTCTGGGAGAGTATGAGACCAAGGATGGAAGCATGGAAGCTTACCTAGCAGCAGTCCATGAATTGGCAGCTAAATTTGACGATTTTGAAATCACCAAGATCATGTGGGGTAAAAACTCTGCTGCGGACGCCCTGGCATCAACAGCTTTGTTCTCGGACCCAACAACCATAAGAATTATCCCAGTCAAAGTTATCGAGTACCCGAGCATACGGTTAGAAAGCTCGCATGTCGTCACTAGGGCGATGAAGAAAAAGTTAGCCGTCGAAGAAGCAGCTCGCACAGCCACTTCCAGTCTCTCACCCAAAGGAAGTTACTCTTATGGACTCGGAGGAACAAGAAACCAGTACGGGAGTCCGAACACTAGAGATACCTAGGTCACCACATCCGGACCAAACCATCCTCCCTTATACGCCTCCAGGCAATACGACCACCGACAATTGGTGGGCAGATGATTGGCAGAGCTGTCTCCCAATCGATATTTGGATAAAGGCGATCTCCCAGATTATAAGTGGGCAGCTAGGTAAGTTAAAATTGTCAGTGCACGCTATTGCATCTACAACGGAGCTGTCTTGCGCCGCAGTACGACCGCTCCCTATTTGACGTGTGTTGCTGGAGAGGAGCCCGCGGCTTTAATGCGAGCCGTTCACAATGGTCCCAATGGAAATCACTCTGCAGGTTGGACTCTTGCCTTCAAGATCAAAAGACAGGGGTACTTCTAGCCTACTATGCTTGCTGACTTCGAGGAATACTCCCAAACTTGTGAAAAATGTCAAAATCATGCGCCACTGATCCATCAGCCTACCGAGCTCTTGTCATTTGTGTCTGCGCCCTACCCTTTTATGAGGTGGTCCACGGACATAATTGGCCCCCTACATCGGGGACCAAGCGGGGTCCAGTACGTTCTGGCCCTTACTGATTCTTTTTCCAAATGGGTGGAAGCGCCATCTTACACAGCTGTGACGAGCGAACAAGTAGAGCAGTTTGTGCTGAAAAACATAATTTACAGATATGGAGTTCCATATGAAATAGTCACGGACAATGGTCCATAATTCGTCTCTTCGTAGTTTGAGACTTTTTGTGCCAAAATGGAAAATACGGCTCAGTAAGTCGACTCCTCGCTACCCACAAGGAAACGGGCATGCCGAAGCGATGAATAAGGTTATACTAGCAAATTTGAAAAACGGCTGGACTCTCGCAAAGGATGTTGGCCGGATGAACTGCAAGGTATACTCTGGGCAATCCGAACCACACCTTGATTTGCAACAACCGAAACACCTTTTTCTTTGGTCTATAAAGTTGATGTCGTAGTCCCAGCCGGCTTCGAAGTACCCGGAGTTCGCACAACCTTAAATCAACTCCGAGCCTTGGAGAACGAGGAACTCCTGCGAGATACATTGGACGTCATTAATGAACGTCGAGACCGAGCTTTAGTTCGAATGCAGAATTATCAGAATGTTGTGGCACGCTATTACAACTCCAAGGTCTGAGGTAGACCTTTAACAGTCGGCGACTTAGTCCTGCAGAAGGTCCATGAGAACACCGAAGAGCTCAACACAGGAAAACTGGGAATCAACTGGGAAGGACCGTACAAAATCACTCGCGAAGTGCGGAACGGAGTCTACTAGCTAGAAGATTCAAATGGGAAACCGGTTCCGAGGTCCTAGAATTCCATGCATCTCAAACATGTTCATAATTAGCAGAAACATTTTGTATTGAACTACGGTTGGCTTGATCCCGGTAAGGGTACGTAGGCAGCCCGTTTCGGGTCTAGCTATCCGTTTTTAATAAAATCAAGTTTTCTCAAACTTTTTTTAAGAATGGCTGATCAATGTCATAAAGCCGAAGTCTAACTTCGCAAAATTCAAAAAACAAAAGGTCTTACCTCCTATCAAAGAAACCGAAGTCTTACTTTGTATTCGAAAACCCAAAGTTAAACTTCGGGAAATTCATTAAAACCGAAGTCTCACTTCGTATCATAAAACCTGGACTTAAACTTCGTGGAATCCATTAAAGCCGAAGTCTTACTTCGTATCAGAAAATCCAGAGGTAAACTTCGCAAAACTTAGTTAAAATCCAAAATCCTACTCCATAGAATTTCCAAACTGAAGTAATTTCATAGACCCTCAAAACTGAAATCGTACTTTCTAAATCTGCTCGAGATGCTCGAGCTGAAGTCCCATTTGTATTATTAGAGTCTTGCCTAGAGATAAAGCAAAAGTACAACTCCAAAAACTCAGTTTGGTTGCGAGTTAATATTAAAGATTCGGATTTACGAGATATGAAGGTAACGGAAATCTTTTTTTAAAAAAAATATTCATACTCATAGTGGTCACCGCGACCAAAAACTCCGAGTTAGGTTCAGCAAAATAAAAGGAAAACAACAAAAGGGGGGTACCTCTTGCCAAAACAACCCCGAAATAAATCTGCTAAGGATCAGAAGAGGGAGGAGGATTCGATGCCGCAACCTTGTCTGCTGCGGGAAGGACCAGGCCCATCTCTGCAATATCCACCTCCGAGCTCGTGTTACCTTGGAAGGCATCCAGCCCCTGGTTCGACATTCGTCCGAAATTATATTCGGACTCATCAATGGTGATACTCAAGGGGGGCTCATTGCATAACAGCTCGGGCGTGTCCACCAAGAGGCAAGAAAATGCAGAAGGATCAAAGTCACGAAGAGTTACCTATGAGACCTCTTCGTCAGCTTTCTCCTCATCAGCTCTCAGAATCCCGAGTTCAGCCTCGATATCCTGGATCTCCCCCATAGAGATCTCCTCAACCAGCATCCAATTGGCCCTAATCTCAGCAGCTCGGATATGGGCCGGAGCTAGCTTCTCCCTTTCCTCGAAGTGCACCTTCACTTCCTCAATCAGTGGACGGAGAGTTCGCATCATCGATTGCCTCTCCTCCCTCTGCACTCTTTCGATCTCGCAGCTGTTGCCAGCTTCCAGAAGTTGGTTGCGGGGTTTGATCTCGTGCATCTTTCTCTTCGGAGGTCATCAATGGCAACCCCAAGGTCCAGCACCTCCACCTCAGCCTTCTTTATCCGAGCTCGGATTTGTCCGGCCTTCTCCATGGTCTTAGAATTTGCAGCTTCCATTCTGTTGAGCTCCTCCACCTGGGCTTCGAGGTCGACCACTCTCTCCTTTAGTTGAGTCACTTCGGAGGTCGATGGGGAAGCAAACAGCTGCTCCTCATAAGATGCCACCGAGTTGTTAAACTCGATCATCATCTGTGAGAGGCAGCCGGTTAGTTCAAAAACAAAAGAGAATTTAAGTAAATAATTAAAGGACCAGTCACTGACCTAGCCAACTTTGTCCGCAAAGCGGAAGAAGTTCGCACGGTTGACCTCAAACATATTGGCAAAGGCCGGCACGCAAACTCCAGTTTGGGTGTAACTTCTCATTAGGTCGGCTAGAGAAGCAGGAGGAGCTGCACAACATGAGCAACGTTATTCCACTTTAAACTTGTAAAAAAAAAGTAGTATTCCCCGGGTCGCGCTACGCTGTTCCTTTGGAGGCAGCTAACCGGAGGAACCCCCAGGCTCCTTGGCACTAGGGAGATCGCTGGATTTCTTCTCGGAGAAGGGTGCTGCATCTCTCGACCTGGATCTACCCCACTCATACCCGACGAACTAGTACGGGCTCGAGTTTTCTCACGACAATAAGAAGAGGAAGATTCAGGCTCCTTCCTCTTTTTTGATGACTCGGTCCTCTGCGAGCTCCCTTTATTGGGGCCTGATATATCATGGTTTTTGTGGTTTTTAACCATGATAGGAGCGAAATGGAGCAATTTGGATCGTTTTGGAGCATAAATCTCGGATCCAAGCATGGGCATCGATCGACACAAAGATTGGGAGCATCCATCGACACCCTATTCAGTCGATGAAGAATCACAAAATTAGAAGTTTTACAATTCTGCCCCAAAGTCTTCCAAAATTGCAACATAAGTCCCTGACGTGTTTTAGGACATATAAATAGTGTTTTAAGGTTTTCCAAACCCTTAAGTTGTATTCTATCAAGTTTTATTTTTCTTACAACCCTGTGAGATTTTAAGAGCTTTGGAGAGAGAGAGAACTGCTTTGAGAGAAGAATTCTTGAACTCCTTCTTTACTCTTTTAATTTCAATTGCCTATTATTCAGAATCATGTTTTGTTCTTCATTGATCATGTCTGAGTAGTTTGTTTGTTAGGTTTAGGGTTTTTCACAGGGATTTTATGATTTATTAGATCTGTTTATTTAGAATTCTTTATCTATCTAGATCTTCATCTTAGGTTGTTCTTCATATTAATCCTTGATTGGGCATCTAGAATTAATACCCTAGGAAAATAAATTGATATGATAATATAATTAATTTTCCTGATAAAACCTTTTGATGAGCAAAATTATTTCTTGCAAAGAGATTTGATTTAATAATTTTGTGAACAATCTAAACTTGATTTTACTGCTGATTTTGAACCTAGAATTTTACAAAGAGTTCTGGTTTTAAATTTAGATATTATTTGCAGTGAGAACTGATTTAATTTACAAAAGTGTTTAGAGTTCTAGATCTGTTCTTAATTGTTTGAATCCTAATTTATTGATTGATTTAATATTTCATAATTTCCTGAAAAATTCCCTAGGCCTAGCTTTTTGATCTTCTGAATTTACAACAAGTTTTATTTAATATTTTGCATTGCTTTTATTTTAATTTAATCTGTTTAGCATAATTGAAAAACTCTATAATTTATTGTGTAGTCTTGAGTCCTTGTGGAATTCGACCCCTAAGTACTACAGTTATCTCTTAATTTGAGAGAGTAGCTCTAGGGATTAATTTGAGCATATCAAATTTTGGCGCCGCTGCCGGGGACTCTTTGATCTACCATTAGATTTGAGTTTTAGATTTTGTCTAAATTTTTCTTTTTATTTTCTATTTACACGTTTTGGTTTTTCTTCTCTTTGGTGTTTCAGGTGCATGCCTCAAAGACCTCACACAAGGAGCAACAAGTCTGGTCCTACTGTGAATCTTTCAAACCAAGAGTTGGGGAAGCTTGAGCGTGAGAACAGAAAAGCAGCTAAATCTCTGAAGATGGTTAATACGATTATTCTGATGCGTGATGAGGCTGGTGTTTTGAGGGATCAAGAGGGCCACTTGCGCAATTAGCAGGGCCAAAAGCTTGATGCAGAAGGAAACGTGATTGCTGAACCTGTTGTCAACGAGCAGGCTGTCGTTAATCAGCAAGCTGTCGTCGTTGATGAGCCGAACCTTGGTGTCGATCGACACCAACCAGGTGGCATCGATCGACACCCATCTGCAGCAGATGGACGTAGAGCTGCCAACCACGTCCAAAACCCGGTTCGAAGACAGGAGCAGAACCGAGACTTGATCAGGACCATTGCTGACTACAACCGTGCTGATCTTGTGTATGAGAATCGGTCTGCTATTGTTCCTCCACCGTTCCAGAGGAATGACTTTGAGCTGAAGCCTGCTAGTTGGGCAGAGACCTTTCTCTAACCTGCCCCATGAGAAGCCTCTGGACCATATTGAGCACTTTGAGGATCTTGTGACCAGTATCAAGGCTAATGGGGTGACTGAGGACTTCATATTCTGCAAGCTCTTCCCATACTCACTTGCAGGAGAGGCATCTCAGTGGTTGAAGCAATTGCCAGCTGGATCTTTGACATCTTGGCAACAAGGCAAAGTGGCTTCCTCAACCATTTCTATGATGATGCAATGTAAGATGAGCTGAGAGTCAAGATCTCTTCATTCAAGCAAGGACATGATGAAGCTTTCAAGGCAGCTTGGGTGAGATTCAAAGCTTATCAAAGGGACTATCCACACCATGGTTTTTCAAGGGTACAACTGTTGAGTATCTTCTTTAGAGGGTGTGACTGGAAGTATCAGTTAGCTTTGGATGCTGCAAGTCATGGGAACTGCAAGACAAGATTTCCAGAAGATGCTGAAGTTTTGATTGAGAATCTGGCTTCTAGCAATAGCACTAAAAGAGCTGATGCTGAAAGAAAGAGACTGCATGGAGAGTTTGATTCAAACCAGTTAGCTTATGTTAATGCTAAGCTGGATTCAGTACATAATCTCCTTGTGGGTAAGAAGTCAATCCAATTTGCTGCTGAAGTTGAGACATTTGAGCCAGAGCCAGAGAATACAGACGAGAATGTCAACTATGTGTATGGAGCTGGATATCAGGGACAGAGATTTGGTAATCAGCAAGGCAACAGACCTTACAATGTTGACCAGAAGCAGCAACAAAACAATGGCTTTACAAGAACCTATGGGAATTCATCTTATCAGTCTCCACCTCCTAAGACTTCTTCTGAGAGTAGAATGGAGGCTATGCTTGAGCAGCTTTTGCAAGGACAAGAGCATTTGACAGTGACATTCAATGGAAAGATTGAAAATGTCTACTCTGAGCTGAATGGGAAAAAAAGAAGCATTGAACATTCATGTCAAGAAGTTAGAGAATCAGGTTATTCAAACTGCTGGGTCTGTCAAAAGAAAAGAGGGTTTTCTTCCTGGAAGAACTGAGTCAAACCCCAAGCATGCTTGCAATGCCATATCAGTGAGAGATGAAGGTGATGGTGAATTTTTTTCTGTAGAAAACGGAGAGAAATCGACAAATCTCTCGGTTTCAGATGATGGTGTCGATTGACACCACCTTGGTGTCGGTCGACACTCCTCTCAGACGAACCCAGAAACTACAAAATCTTAGGTTCCAGCTGCTGAAAGGGTCTACAAGCCTAAGGTTCCTTTTCCCAAGCCAAGAAAGTCTAAGCAAGAGATGGAGGAAGCTAGATGCAAAGCAATGATAGACAAGGTGATGATTGAGATGCCTTTAATTGATGCAGTAAAGCTTTCACCACCTCTTAAGCGGTATGTGAAGAGAATGGTATCCAATGGTTTGAGCCCTGAGGAAGGAGCACTGCTTACTAAGGATGTCAGTGCAATTCTGTTAAACCAGCCTCCACAGAGGAAGAAAGAGAAGAAGCAGGAAGTGGTTGTCTCTAAGGAAGTGAATGCAATCATTCAATGTAGGACTGCTAAGAAGCTACCAGATCCTGGAAGCTTTGTGCTTGATTGCTCAATCTCAGCAGGAAGGTTTTCTCACTCACTTTGTGACCTTGGCTCTAGCATCAACTTGATGCCACATTCTGTTGCTGTGAGACTTGGGATGACAGAATTCAAGCCAACTCAGATTTCTCTTATCTTGGCTGATCGCTCCCGAAGAACTCCTGAAGGTGTTTTAGAGGATATTCTAGTTAAGGTTGGCAACTTCATGATTCCCACTAACTTTGTGGTGCTGAAGTATGATCAAGAGCCTAAAGATCCTCTCATCTTAGGAAGATCTTTCTTGGCTACAGCTAGTGCCATCATTGATGTGAAGAAGGGACACATAGCACTGAATGTGGATGGTTTGAGTTTGAATTTTGAGATGGATAAGCTGAGAAGAGCTCCTACTATTGATGGACAGACTTTTTCTATTGAAAAAGTTTCTGCAACACGAGCATCAGGCTCAGTGTCGATCGATGCCACCAAGGGGGTATCGATCGACACCCCTCCACTACCGCGACAAAGCTTGTCCAAAACTAATGCTCCAAGTCAGAAACCTGTTCCCAAACAGAAGAGTCATCAATCCACACTCCAGAGCCCTCAGGTAGGGCCAAGGTATGCATCTTCTTCTCCTAAACTTCCTCCTATCATCAACAAGAATTTCAAAGAGATAAAAACTGTTTTGCAGTTAACCAAGCCACAAGATTATCGTAGAGCGCTTGTTTCTTCTGTTGATGATTTTGCAGGGCTAAAAAGAGGCAAACCCGTCCCTAAATCCTACCCCGGTCCTGTTCCTACTATCCTTGGCAGACCTCATGCACCTAAAGCTTATACACCACCTTGGATGAAGAGGACTTCAATGCCATGTTCTGATCCTCTGGATGCCTGATCTCCAACACAGTCAAGCAAATGACTGAAAACAAGCGCTTAGTGGGAGGCAACCCACTGGTAGGTTTTTCTTTTTCTTTTGATTTTGATTTTTGTTTATTTTATTTTTATTTTTGCTTTCCTCTTACTTGATAACACTGGGGACAGTGTTCTTTAAGTCTAGGGGAGGTTAGTTACTAACTATGTTTTCTGTTTTTGAGTTTCAGTTGTGTCAGTCAAAACCATAAAGTTTGAGTCAAATTTTTCAAAAATTTTCTTTTTGTCTTTGGGAATTATGATCTTGATTAATGATTTCTCTTATTTGGCTAACACTCTAATGATTACTTGTTTATGCTTGATCTCAGAACTGAAGCTTAGAAAGACTATGAGCCTTATCAACAATCCTGAAAGCCCTTATTCAATGGATATCTGATTGATCTAACGTTGTCTCAACCTTTATCAGGATTTTAACCGGACTTAATCGCTTACTTTGGGGTTGGAAATCAGTGGACTAGACTTCTTCTTCAGGCCATACAAGACAATGCAATTTTTCAAAGTATGTCTTCCCTCTCTCTTCCCTTTAGTGCTTTTAAAAAAAAGAGAATAAAAGATGAGATGATTTTGATCAGTTTAGAGGGGTAGGTAAATTACCAGTGACCTCATTATTCTACTCTTGAGTCAAATGATCACACAAAGCTTGGAAGCGAGGGGTAGGTAAATTACCGATCACGGTATTCGCTTACACCTTTGATTAGAAAAAAAAGAGAGAAAAGAAAAAAATTTGGAAGTGAGAAAAGGGAGAGGAAAGGAGATATAAGAAGAAGGTCTTGGCCTGAAAAAGAGTCCATATGCCACTGATCAATACACCCAAGGTAAGAACTCGCCTATATTTGCTTTAATTTATTTAATGAGATGACAATGGAGATTTCAGAGATTCCAAAGGATTGTGGGATTTGAGTAAGGAATGTTGATGCTTATCATGGTTAAGTATAAGAAGTAAGTTCTTGAGTCAGGTAAATGAAGAGTGTGAATAAAGAATCATCATGCAGTTGAGTGAGTTCCCTATTTTCAAAACTCTTTCACAGGTCTAAGTTTCTGTTTTGCTTGAGGGCAAGCAAAGGCTAAGTCTGGGGGAGTTGATATATCATGGTTTTTGTGGTTTTTAACCATGATATGAGGAGTCTTTTAGTGTCTTTTCATTTGTTTCTAGATTGTTTTTGAGTCTTTACAGGTTTTTAGCATGAAAGGAGCGAAATGGAGAAATTTGGATCGTTTTGGAGCATAAATCTCGGATCAAAGCATGGGCATCGATCGACACCAAGATTGGGAGCATCGATCGACACCCTATTCAGTCGATGAAGAATCACAAAATTGGAAGTTTTACAATTCTGCCCCAAAGTCTTCCAAAATTGCAACATAAGTCCCTGACGTGTTTTAGGACATATAAATAGTGTTTTTAGGTTTTCCAAACCCTTAAGTTGAATTCTATCAAGTTTTATTTTTCCTGCAACCCTGTGAGATTTTAAGAGCTTTGGAGAGAGAGAGAGAACTGCTTTGAGAGAAGAATTCTTGAACTCCTTCTTTACTCTTTTAATTTCAATTGCTTATTATTCAGAATCATGTTTTGTTCTTCATTGATCATGTCTGAGTAGTTTGTTTGTTAGGTTTAGGGTTTTTCACAGGAATTTTATGATTTATTAGATCTGTTTATTTAGGATTCTTTATCTATCTAGATCTTCATCTTAGGTTGTTCTTCATATTAATCCTTGATTGGCCATCTTGAATTAATACCCTAGGAAAATAAATTGATATGAGAATATAATTAATTTTCCTGATAAAACTTTTTGATGAGCAAAATTATTTCTTGCAAAGAGATTTAATCTAATAATATTGTGAACAATCTAAACCTGATTTTATTGCTGATTTTTAACCTAGAATTTTACAAAGAGATTTGGATTTTCTTGTTTTAAATTTAGATATTATTTGCAGTGAGAACTGATTTAATTTACAAAAGTGTTTCGAGTTCTAGATATGTTCTTAATTGTGTGAATCCTAATTTATTGATTGATTTAATATTTCATAATTTCCTGAAAATTTTCCTAGGCCTAGCTTTTTAATCTTCTGAATTTACAACAAGTTTTATTTAATATTTTGCATTGCTTTTATTTTAATTTAATCTGTTTAGCATAATTGAAAAACTCTATAATTTATTGTGTAGTCTTGAGTCCTTGTGGAATTCGACCCCTAAGTACTGCAGTGATCTCTTAATTTGAGAGAGTAGCTCTAGGGATTAATTTGAGCATATCACCCCTGTATGATATCGGAGGAGGAACCTCAGTCTCCCGAGGTTCGTCGCTGGAATCAGAAATGACAATTAGAGGGGGTTCAAAAGGACTAGCAGGGAGTATGATGTTCATATAATTTACCTTGTTTTCCCTTAGTATTATCACTTCTTTTGCATCATCTACCATCTAATTTGGCCCCTTTTGCATAGTTTTAGGAATGTTTATGCATTAGAGTGTAGTTGCATCGCATTTGCATGTTTTCTTGCATAAATAGGTGATTTTGGAGCCTAAGGAGCATGGAAGAATTGCTGAAGAAGAATGGAGCTGAGAAGAGACGGAAACAAGAGAGTTAGAGCTGAAGAACCAAGGTCCGGAGTCCCACTCGACCAGACACTCGACCGTGTGCGGAGATGGACTCAACCGAGTGGAAGATGCATAAGAGAAGCCAGCTCGACCGGTCACTCGACCGAGCACCAGGTCGAGTTGGCCGAGCCGCCTAGCTATTTTGTCTTTTAGTATTTTTAGGGCTTCCATTATTTTTCCTATAAAAGGACCTTGTACCCTTTAGCCACCAAGAGTCCAACCTTTTAGATATTCTCAAACCTAGTTTTTACCTTTTGCACTTTTATTTTATTAGATCTTGTACCTTCTTTTGAAGGGATAAACATAAGATTCTTGGATTTTGTTGGTTTCATAACTTTCAAGATATTAATAATTTGTGTTTGATTCTTTCTTCATTATTGTAGATCTTTGCTTTATCTTTCATTTGATGCAAGTTTCAGCATTTTCTGGATTTATGACTTTGACGTTCATCATGTATTCTTGTGAGTAGTTGTTTAGGGTCTTGAGGATGGATTAGGCTGGATTATGTTTGAGGTTTTTTTGATTTGGTCAAGCTTGATTGTTGTAGATCTCTTCTAGTCTAGATGTTCTTAATGCTGATCCTATAACTGAGAGGGTAGGATTTGATCTCAAACATCTTAGCATCATACCAATGTTTAAGGAGCATAGATAAGGCTAGATCTAGAGTTTACCATTAGACTTGCTAAGAGATTAGAGGTCTTGTTTGGTATTTGACATATTGCTTAATGCCTGCTTGTGTAGATTCTTTACTGTGTGAGAACAAGTCTAGAGATGCATGAGTTTGATTGTTTCTTGCCAAGAGAGTGGATTAAACATGTCTTAGAAAATATTGTCTAGTGATTAGCTCAAGTTGTTTGAGATTTGTTGATCAAGTTAGATGACCTCAATCATTAGTCCAGCCCATGAATCCCTCCTCAAGGCCTTCTTTGTTTATTAATTTCATAGTCTTAATCCTGCTGCTTGCTTGTTGTTTAATTTGCTTTCATATTGCTCTGTTTTTCTTGTGTTGCTCTGTTCTCTTGTGTTTGTCTAGCTCGAACCTGCACTCGATCTACACTCGATCGAGTGCTTGCTCGAGTTCATCCCCAGAACTTTGGTTTATGATTTGTAGTTGTCCTGTCTTACTTCCTGTTTCATTCTATTTGTATTTCTGTTGCATTCACTTAGTGTCCTGTTTAATACTTGCATTAATATAGTTTATATTTCTGTTCTAGCTTCATAACTGTCATAATCATTCTGTTCCATTTACATTTAGAATCTAGTTCTTTTAGCTTTACATTTTGCACTTTGCATTTCATAATAGGATTGTTAGTGACAAACATCCTTTACATCTGGCTTGACTTAGACCTTTATGCACATCTTGATTGCTCACAAAACTCTCAGATTGGATTGACACCTCTTGTACTACAATTGCATAAGGGGAATTGAAACACCCTGCCATCCATTCATTCATATCTCATCATTCCATCCATTTCATCACCATAACCACCAAATATATGTGTTTCAATTTGGCGTCGTTGCCAATTTGAGTGTGTTTTTGTGACAATTAGGATCAATAAAAGTCTAAGATTAAGTTCGTTTATCCACTTGTTCACTACTGATCTCGTTTCTTCTACTGCCTATCTGTCTTGAGTTTCAGGTACCAGCTCGACCACCAACTCGACCACCACTCGACCGAGTGTGTGATCAAGCACTTGATCGAGGAAGAAGCCGGATACAAATAGACCTCAGTTCCCAGTCGACTCGACCACCTACTCGAGCATGTGCTTGACAGAGTGCCTGTTCGAGTCAGTCATCATGTTTCACAACAGTATGTTCCATTCTATACCATGGCAACATCAACCAGGATTCCAGGCTCGATGGTGTCACCCTCCAGTGTTTCAAACCTCACAAGCCCAAGAACCTAACTTAAAAAAGCTATGATGCAACAAATGTTGCTTGGGCAAGCCAATAAGCAGATTGAGGAAGCAAGGCAGTTTCCTGAGCTGACCCAAAAGTTGAATTTTTATTCTAATGACCTGAGTAACAAGCTTGAAAGTCTGACCTCTACAGTCAAGTACATGGAAAGCTCCATTGCTTCTACTTCAGCTCGTAAGCCAAACCAACTTCTTGAAGAACCTATTCCAAACCCAAGGGAGTTTACAGCTAAAGCTCTTAATCTCTATGAAGATGATGTCACTGAGGACAATGAGATTCAAGGTGGGGAGGATTGGTCATTTATTGAAGTCCAGGGTGAAGCTTGTGCACAGCAGACTGAATCCGTCAAAGCACTCGACCAAGTGCTCGAGCCAGCACTCGACCGAGTGCCAGATCGAGTGCCCGATCGAGTGACACTGAAGCTGTTAAGCCTGCTAGATACATTCCTCCTGCTTACAAACCGCCTCTACCATTTCCAGGACGTTTCAAGGCACAAAAGCTGAAGGAACTCAGGGACATTATTAATAAAAGGAAAGAGTTGGCTTTGCAACAAGAGAAGGAGTTAGCTTTACAACAAGAGGAAGTTATTGAGAAGGAAGAAGTGATGGCTTTGAAGGAACAAGCTGTGATTGAAAAGAAGGAAGTTATGGCCATTCAACAGGAGGTTGTCATTAAAAAGAAGGAAGAGGAGAGAGGACCAGCTTTGGAACAACATGCCCCATATCCTCTATACAAAGGCATGTTACTTGACATATCCAAGCAAAATGCTCAGAATCAAGGCAAGAGAGATCAAGAGGAGATTGGGACAGCTATTGTTCCAACAAAACTTGAAGATCCATGTCCATTTAATCTACCTTTCTCCATCAGCTACCTTCACTTCAACAAATGCTTGTGTGATCTTGGAGCATCTGTTAGTGTCATGCCCTACTCTATAGCAGAAAAGCTTGGACACACACTGAATTCAAGCCAAGCAATCTCCACATAAGTCTAGCTGATGGTTCGCATAAGGATGTGGTTGGCAAATTGGATAGCCTCGTAGTCAAGATAGGCAAGGCAAGAATTCCCACTGATTTCATCATAATAAAGATGGATAAAGAGTTAGAGGATCCAATCTTGCTTGGGAGACCATTCCTTGCCACAGCAGGAGCAGTCATTGATGTTAAGGAAGGACTGATAAGGATGAACATAGCTAAGGGTTTGACCATGAACTTTGATATCACAAATCCACCTAACCAACCAACCATAGGAGGTCAACCATTTAAGATTGAAGATAAAGCTGATTTTGGGGTTTTGAGAGAAGAAGAGACTTCAAAAGCTAAGATCTCACCTCATGAGGAATCATTTCAACATCTCAAGGGTTCAGTTCAAATGCTAGCTGGTTTAATGAAGGATCTTATTAAGCTCAACAAAAGGTCTTTGAAGAAGGCAAGACCAAGACTCAAGTTTAAGAAGAAACATGCTTCAAGTGTCAAGGAAGTAGTGATCAAGAAGGAACACCAAGGTTATCAAGTAGAACCACGGGGGATTTCATCACCTCCTTGGTCTCCAAATCTAACTTGAAGAGCTATAAGAAGTCAAGCTTATTGACTCTAAACAAGCTCACTAGGGAGGAAATCCCTAAGGTATCCTTTATAAATAAACTTTATTTCCTTGTAGTTTTGATGTGTTTTCTTTTATGTTTGTGTTTGGTAAGCCTTTTAATGAGAGTGTAGATGGGTTTGGAGATAATTGGACTTGGAAATATGGACTCGCAAGCCAACTCGACCCCCTCCCACTCGAGCACGTACTCGACCGAGTCACGGTCGATCGCCATCGTCGAGCTGCCCCAATCTCCATCTCAAAGTCACCAAGCAGCCCCCAACTACACTTTTGACAGCATGCAAGAGGATGTGGACAGTTTCTTCCACAATCCTTGAGGTACCAATATCACCTTTCCTTGTAAATACCATTGCATTTCATATTGTGTTTTGTTTTTAGTCTTAAATCCTCTTACAAATTTCTCTTACACAGTGGACTGTGTAATTTAAGTTTGGGGGAGGGTTTGAGATAGTATTTGATGTTCTGTTTTGTTTTCTTATTTTACATTTAATCATGATAGTATTTGCATATCATTTAAGGCATAGAAAAAAAACAAAAAAAATTTTGAAAAATTTTGCAAAAAAAAATCTTTATAAAAAAAAGAGTGTTCATGTAGTTTGCATTGCATATTAGGATCTTGTTTAGCATGTTTCATATAGGACTGTTTCATATTTTTGCATTAGGGATCTATGATGAGTTTAGCCTTGTTAGCTTGCTAGATTCACTAAACTAGGATCAATGCCCAAGTTAATAGTACTTTGATGCTAGTTGAGTAGCTAGAAGCATAAGATTGAACCATGTATTGAATTCCTGCATTGCATTTGGTCTAAATTGAACCATGTTGTGATTTGATGCCATTTCCTATTTATAAGAACCTAATATTGACTTTTAATTATCATCTTGTGCATTGCTTTAAACTCATGGATACCATATACATATTTGGATCATCTTTCTCCTTTTTACCACTCTTGTTGATCCAAGTAGCTGATTTCCTCATTAAGAATCAGTTTCCCCACCCTTAACCAACCCTTCTTTCAAGCCATGTTAATTCTTGTGTGTGTGAGGCCTTTTTGGGGTTGAGCTTGGTAGAAAGTGTTAGGTTTGAGCTGACAAGAGTAAAGCCTTGTGTAGTTCTAGTTTGCAATTTTCAAACTAGATAGGACTAGGTGGTTTAATTGTTGGGTTTGGGACTTGGTTGTTTGGAAAAAGAAAAGAAAAGAAAAGAGGAAAAAGAGAAAGAAAAAGGGTAGAGTCTTTAAGAGGAGAATGTGTTTAAGCATAGTCCAGTGAAAGGATGGGAAGTTAAAAAAAAATTGGTGAAGATGGTTCTAGTTAAAGAAAAGAAAAGAAAGAAAAGAAAAGTCTAGCAAAATGCTTGTATGTCTTAAGAATAAGAAGAAAAGAGAACCATAGCATATAAAGAATCCCCCATCTCACTAGAAAGATCAAATAAGAAACCTCTCCTAAGACTTGAAAACCAAAAGAGACAAAGGGTGAAAGAGAAAAGAAGAAGTTAAAGGGTAGCACTAGGATCATTTGGGTTTAGATTGATAGGATAAACACTTTGGGTGCCTTTGGGTAGACCAGGTTTTGTTCCTGTATGTGTCTAAGTGTTCTTACCTTTAGCATTCTTCTAAAGCTCAATCCATTTTTATGAGAGAACCTTGATATTGATAAGCCCCACTCTAAAGAGAGACCATCATTGTCTCAAAAACTTTTTATCTCCAAGCCAAATGAGTTTAAGCATTGCATAAGATTGATTCATGTTTTTGATTAATGAATGTTAAAGGAAATGGTTGATTTGAATGCATGTGGATATCTAAGGCTCAAATTAGTAAAGATTGTGATAGACTTGTCTAAAATCTTACAGCTCATTCAAATTGCATCATAGTACTAGTAACTTGGACATTGATTCTAGCTGGTCTATTAGCAAGCTTTAGGAGCTGAGATCCCACTTTCAAACCTCACATACCTTCTTATGTCTTGTTTCTTTGCTTGAGGGCAAGCAAAGACTAAATTTGGGGGTGTTGATGTTCATATAATTTACCTTGTTTTCCCTTAGTATTTTCACTTCTTTTGCATCATCTACCATCTAATTTGGCCTCTTTTGCATAGTTTTAGGAATGTTTATGCATTAGAGTGTAGTTGCATGGCATTTGCATGTTTTCTTGCATAAACAGGTAATTTTGGAGCCTAAGGAGCATGGAAGGATTGCTGAAGAAGAATTGAGCTGAGAAGAGAAGGAAACAAGAGAGTTAGAGATGAAGAACCAAGGTCTGGAGTCCCACTCGACCAGACACTCGACCGTGTGCGGATATGGACTCGACCGAGTGGAAGATGCACAAGAGAAGCCAGCTCGACCGGTCACTCGACCGAGCATCAGGTCGAGTTGGCCGAGCCGCCTAGCTATTTTTTCTTTTAGCACTTTTAGGGCTTCCACTATTTTTCCTATAAAAGGACCTTGTACCCTTCAGCCACCAAGAGTCCAACTTTTTAGATATTCTCAAACCTAGTTTTTACCTTTTAAGGAATTATTCCTTTTGCACTTTTATTTTATTAGATCTTGTACCTTCTTTTGAAGGGATAAACATAAGATTCTTGGATTTTGTTGGTTTCATAACTTTCAAGATATTAAGAATTTGTGTTTGATTCTTTCTTCATTATTGTAAATCTTTGCTTTATCTTTCATTTGATGCAAGTTTCAGCATTTTCAGGGTTTATGACTTTGATGTTCATCATGTGATCTTGTGAGTAGTTGCTTAGGATCTTGAGGATGGGTTAGGCTGGATTATGTTTGAGGTTTGTTTGATTTGGTCAAGCTTGATTGTTGTAGATCTCTTCTAGTCTAGATGTTCTTAATGCTGATCTTATAACTGAGAGGGTAGGATTTGATCTCAAGCATCTTAGCATCATACCAATGTTTAAGGAGCATAAATAAGGCTAGATCTAGAGTTTACCATTTGACTTGCTAAGAGATTAGAGGTCTTGTTTGATATTTGACATATTGCTTAATGCCTGCTTGTGTAGATTCTTTACTGTGTGAGAACAAGTCTAGAGATGCATGAGTTTGATTGTTTCTTGCCATGAGAGTGGATTAAACATGTCTTAGAAAATATTGTCTAGAGATTAGCTCAAGTTGTTTGAGATTTTTTGACCAAGTTAGATGACCTCAATCATTAGTCCAGCCCATGAATCCCTCCTCAAGGCCTTCTTTGTTTATTGATTTCATAGTCTTAATCATGTTGCTTGCTTGTTGTTTAATTTGCTTTCATATTGCTCTGTTTTTCTTGTGTTGTTATGTTCTCTTGTGTTTGTCCAGCTCGACCCTGCACTCGATCTACACTCGATCGAGTGCTTGCTCGAGTTCATCCCCAGAACTTTGGTTTATGATTTGTAGTTGTCCTGTCTTACTTCCTGTTTCATTCTATTTGCATTTCTGTTGCATTCACTTAATGTCTTGTTTAATACTTGCATTAATATAGTTTCTATTTTTGTTCTAGCTTCATAACTGTCATAATCATTCTGTTCCATTTACATTTAGAATCTAGTTCTTTTAGCTTTACATTTTGCACTTTGCATTTCATAATAGGATTGTTAGTGACAAACATCCTTTACATCTGGCTTGACTTAGACCTTTATGCACATCTTGATTGCTCACAAACTCTCAGATTGGATTGACACCTCTTGTACTACAATTGCATAAGGGAAATTGAAACACCCTGCCATCCATTCATTCATATCTCATCATTCCATCCATTTCATCACCATAACCACCAAATATATGTGTTTCAGAGTACGGAAGCCTCGCTCACTTTGGGGACTGAAGAGTCAGCATTCTTAGCAGGAATGCGAGCTTTGCCTTAAGCAAGGTCAGCAGCCATTTGTCTCTTCGCCTCCTTCTCAGCCTTCTCGAGCTTTTTCTTGAAGGCCCTTTCTTCCCTATAGCCCATTGAGGAAGTATGGGAAACACGAGGAGGGGAAGAACGAACAAGAGAACGTCTCCAGAGCCTAGCTGTGGACTCTCAAATCCTTTCACAAGAGAAAGAGTCCCAGGAAATTTGACCTCGGCTACAGAACCGCGAAAATAACTCCGCAAATTTGGGAGAAAGCAGACCTCGCTCGAAGTGGGCTGAGACAAAAACAATGAAGTGGTAAGAAGCAAAAAAAAAAAAAAAAAAAAAAAAACTAGTTGGTACCTCACGAAGTACACCACGCTACCAATTTTCGGCGTGCACTTCGACACGAGTGAGCTTGAGAGATGCCCGAAGGTGAGCTCGTTAACTGGGAAGAAGAATAACTTGCGCCATTTCTCATCCTTTTCGGGGAGGTCGTCGAAGACCTTCAGCCCGGAGAGCAGACTTACGTAAAGAGTACCCTTGGTGCGACCCGTTTTCACGGTGTAGATATGAAGAAAATCAACTAAGGACAGCTAATAATCGAACTCCTCCCTTAGAGTTTAAAGACATAGAACCATCCGAACAAAATTCGGGCACATCTGGGGAAGAGCGAAGCCAAACTCGAACATCATACGCACGATGAGCTCGGCAAGCGAACGACAATCCACATACAGAGAAAAAGATCTCGAACGCACAGCAGTGACCTGGAGGTGGGTTTTCCGGAGACTCGTGAGCTTCCGGGAATCGAATCTCAATCTCCGGGGGCAATCCGGTGGATCCCCTAATCTCAGCCATGTCGTTCACGGAGAGAATCGATGGCTAATGAGGAGCGAAAGCGCCGGGAATTAGAGGTTTCGTGAATTTACTCGGCGTGGATTTTGGAGGAGACATGAGTATCGAACAAAAGTAGAGTAGATTGATCTAAAAAGAAGAGAATTGAAGAACTTTCCGGAAAATAACGAAGAACAAAGGAGACGAGAGCAAGGCAAAACACAGAGAGTAAATAACAAATTTTCAGAATGAAAGAGAAAGAAGTCGAGAAGATTACCTTTATACACTGAGCCGAGAAAAAGTAATGATGGCCTGGGAAAACAAGAAGTCCCGGTTCATTTTTTCTCTCTTATAGCATGTTAAGTCTCGCGGTGGGCCCCAAAGCTTGTTCGGGAAGGCAAATCTCATCATTACCACGATCAAATCATGAGATATGGGGGATATTCAGTTTCCTGAAAACAACCGATTGAAAATCAAAAGTCCCTCGAGCTAATCAGCTCGGAAGTCTTGGGGGGGGCAACTGTTGTAACCACGATTGTTCACCTTGAAATAACGGATCAAGGCCCAGACCAAACAATTGAAATGGGCCGAGGGCATGATTCAGATTGGCCCACTAAGCCCGATAGGAAGGTCGGAATGGAGAAAAGCATCCCTTGAATCAGTTCGCAGTTCGGACTCGGTCAAAGATTCTTGCAAATAATTGAATTAATTGAGATGCGAGATTTACGCAGAGAATTGATTTGGCATTCATTGTAATAGGATGATATAAATACTAGAGAGGGAGAGAATGTAAAAGGGGTCGAAAAAACTTTTTTTGAGCAATAATATTCACTTTCATTTCGCAATGCTTTTGGTCTCTAGATTTAGTTCGGAACCGCTATGGTGGTAGATTCCTCCGCTCAGAAAACACTTCGAAAGGAGAATTCAGCTTCAGTTCTCACACCTATCTTATCTCACTTTCCATGATTATATGGTCAAACTGTTAAACCCGACTTGGAATATAATCATCTATTTAATAATGTATGTTATTTATTTTTCTACAAACTCATTCGTTTCACACATTAATAACATGTCAGAGATTTTAATTTAGTCGTGTGTAATTGTGTATTATTATCTTTTCAAGTTTTACTAATTTATTTTTAAACACTTTTAACTATAATTTTTTCAACATTATTGATGATGGACTCCTTTTGACATCAACTTTTGTCCACGTTCTATTGGATCACATATACCACATATTAAACTGTAAAATGATTTTCAAGATATATTATAACTATTTTTCTCTTTAATTAATATCTTTCAATACTTAAATTTGTATTAGAAACATTTGATTCAATTAATAAAACATCAAAAAAATTTTCCTTTTTGATCATCTTATAAAATAATATTTCACTTTTAATTTTATTTTTCCTTTTAAAATTTTATAAATACAATAACAGATTTTTTTTATTCTACCATAATTTTATATTTTACTTCCATTCTAAAACTCAATAATGCACAATTACATAATTTTTTTGTGTTCTACCATAAATTTAAAATTTACTTCTGTTCTAAATCTCAATAATACATTAATAATTTTAAATTATGATCAGGTTAATAGAAAATTTTAATTATATTATTACCACTAATAAAAAATTATAGTATTGTTTTCTTATTTAAACATTTTAGTTATTTAACATAATTATTTTTATTTAAACTTTCTATTAATTATAATTAATATAAATATCTATTAAATGAATATTTTAAATTAATTTTAAAGTAAAAAAAAATATTGCTTAGGTGGATGTTTTCGTAGCTAGAAATGATGATATATAATTACAAGATCATTGGAGTTTCTAATCATAGTTCTTGTCTTCTTGACATAAGAAAATATTTTATTTGTCTCTTATAATTATGTGTCTAAACCATATGATACACATATATGTAAAAGAACTAAGCATAAACGATACATAAAAGAAAATTAGGTACGAATAGGTAATAATATTATTCCAAATTCAGTGTTTTACTTCATACATATCGGGTAGATGCTTTATTCCGTTTTTTTTTTTTTTAAGGTTGAATAATAAAATTAGAGTCTCGTTCACACAGCCGGCGTGAAGCTTTATCAGATGGAATCCATAGTATTTAAAAATAGTGTTGGGCCTAGAAATTTTGGATTAAATCTAGTTGATCAGTTTGTCATTTGTATGATTATTTAAAGAATTTATTAGAATCTGTAAGACCCACAAAATTAAAGAAGAAGTGGCTGACATGCCAGCACAAAATGTAACTTTATATATAGATTAATTAGAAAAAAAATAAAGTGTGACAATTTCTTGTTTACATATACACTCACTTTATATTCCTCATCATCTAGAGTGCCCGTCCACCACCCATGTTTTAAAAATAATCACCATTGACTCATCAAATCAAATGGTTTATTTTTGTCTATCCAATGCACCTTTCATTAATTTAATTACGACAATGTCAAGTATGCAAAATCTGCGGAAAAGAATACCATAAGCAGCTTACTTTATATCTATAAAACAGCAGATTAATTATACTAAATTAATAATAATATATAATATAATATTAGTTTCAAAATTATCTCTTTTTTTATGTCATTTTTCAAAAATATTTATTTACGTTGCTTATTTTCAAAAATATATCTTTTAATATATAAAAGAGAAATATCCTAAAATGGTACACATTTGGGTTTTTGTTCCAAAATTAGCACACACGCTGGAATGTTCCAAAACTAGCATTTTTTTAATATTGAATAATTAATAGAGAAAAATATTAATATTTTAAAAAACTCAAAATCCGATCTCTTCGCCGGATGAATTTTCCGAAAAAATCTTGTGGTGAAGCTTTTAATCTCAGATCTTCTTCTCCGGCGAAGCTTGTGGTGAAGCTTCCGATCTCAGATTCCGATCAGATTTCAAAAATAGTTAAAAAAAAAAATAGATGGAAGAGGAAATCAGAGTAACGAACAGAAGAACGAGACCTCAGATGAGTCCATGGTTGTGTATCTCCTTGTGCTCTGCTCATACTTACCAGTCTCGATTCTCATAGTAATTTTCTTTCCCCCCCCCTCTCTCTAAACTAGATTTGATGAGCGAAATAGATATGTTCCCTTATAGATTTCGTATCTAAGTTTGGGTTGAGCTCCAGTTTGAATGTAAAATGTTTGTATTGTGTTTAACCTTACTGTAATTATCAATCATCTTTGATACCTTCAGAAAATAAAATCTCAGGAATCAATTTGATTTCTATGAGAATGTGTTATATCAATTATGTGTGTGACTGTGTTGTTGATTTCTCAGAAATTTTAGCTTTTTTTTTTTTTCAATTGATTGATGTGTTGATGAAGACGTTACTAGAGAGCTGTATTAGGATGGAATTACCATTTAATCGTTTAAGGTTCTAGGTGAATAGAGTTGGGGATGGTTTCAATTCACCTTTGCTTTAAGAACATGGTAAGAGTTTTAAATTTGTGTAAGGCTTATATGTACTATTGAGATTAAGCTTAAACATTATTTCTCTCCAATGACTACACTACATGTAAGAAAATTGGTAGGTATCTAACTTGTATGAGTTTTTGAATTGTTTTGCTAATGGTACAGATCAACTTGGTAGTGTTTCTTGAGGTTTTAAAGTTAATCAATATGGTAGTGTTGCAGAACTAGATTAAATGTGGGGTGATATATAAGATATCTCTTGAAGTAATATGTAAAAATGAAAATTGAATTCATGGACAGATCATGTTGTTGAATAAGGTTTTGAGCTCCAAATTCAAGTGATTGATGATATAAATGATGACAAATATTTCAAGAACAAAGCAGAGAGTTGATGATGAAGATGAGAAAATGGGCACTTGAGTGGAAGTTGAGTTCGTCATTATGGAAGGTCTTCCTAAATTTCAATAACACCTTCCTAAAAGCTATGGAGTCCTTCCTAAGTTTTTTAAAAATGTGTTTCTAAATCTCTTTATATGTGTTTTGCTTTATTGTATCACATATTACTTCATTAAGGATGTATAATGATTTGATTATGTGCACATATTGGTGTTTTACAATAAATGTAGCAAATAGAAATATCCAACATGATGTTTTAGGAAGATCTTCCTAAACGTCAATGACTTCTTCCTAAATTTCAAAGAGTTCTTCCTAAACATCAATGGCTCCTTCCTAATGCTCTTTTTTCTTATCATGACGGTCTTCCTTAAATTCAAGAAATCATTCATAAATATATGAGAATCCTTCTTGAATGTTACATTCAAATCTTTCTTATATGTTTACTGGTGAAAACATAGCTATCTACCAAAATATCGAGATAATTAATACAAAACCTTCCTGAATATATTCTTAAACAAGTCTTGTGGCGAAAACCATCCAAACTATTTTTCATAACCAAAATCATAATGCTAAAACAAAGACCATGTGAATACAAAGAATCAAACTGTAAATACTTCGATCTCATATAGCAACTGAAGCCTTCAATCTTGTATGAGCACCGTTCTTCTTTGATTTTGAGTGTTATTGCAGCTCCAATTCTTCCTAAACTTTTTATGAAGGTCATCCTGAAGTTTAAGGAAACTTTCTTGAATTTCATTCAATCCTTCCTGATTTTTCATAAGATAGAAGTAAGAACCTATGTATCTTAGAGCATACGTGAAAACTAAAAAAGAGCAGAACATATTAACAAACAACAGTATGTGTAGACCATCCCAGAAAAAAAGCATAAGATAATAACAAAGAGATCAAGAATCTAAGAAAACATAAGATTAGGGTAAAACATGTGAGAATGTTATACATCAGACAAGTACCAAAAAAATTAAAAAAAATTCTCAAGCATCATATATGTCTAAACAACAAATAGAGTAAAATTAGATAAAATAACATATCCAAAGCATACTTGCATCTTGTGTCATCTGCATATACATCACATAGCTTAGAGAAACTTTCAACCCAATTTCATGCGATAAAAATTGAAATCAGGTAATAATTTCAGGAAAGTCTTCATGAATTCTCTCAACAATGCTTCCTTAATCTTCAAATGTGACAAAGAAACACATCAATACATGAACAACAAACAACACTCTTAGCTACACGAATCATTTGTACCAGCCAACCTGAAAGTTAGACTAACTAATCAAACTCTAATGCAAAAAATCACACAACCATCAACAATCAATTTGCTACATGAATCATTTGTACCAATCACATCTTAACCTTCACCAACAAGCTCAAATTACAACAAAAAAAAACACTTTCACTCCATTAAACTTCATCAAACTAGCAAACAAATGAAACACCTAAAACCCCCAACTGAATCAAAAACGCCCAATTTTACAAGCTAGGTTTTAGAATAAGAAGAAGGATTCAAACACAAAGCGCTTCAATTAACCAGATGGTGATGGAGGGGAGAGAGAGAAAGAGGTTAAAGCAGTGGCAATTTTTGATCTCCTGCGGGGTGGGTGTCACCGATCTTATGTGGATGTCATCAATCTCTTGTAGATCGCCGGCGATTTCATCAAACTCCGATCTCCTGTAAGCAATCAACAACAAGACGATGATGGTTAGTGGAGGAGAGATGCGTGATTATACTTTACCAATTTTATTCTTTTAATATTTAATTATATGTGCTAGTTTAGGAATTTAGGATAATGTGTGCTAAGTTTGGAACAAAAACTTAAATTTGTGCTATTTTTGAGAATCTCCCTATATAAAATGATTAAATTCTAAACATTAAACCCCAAATATTAAATCATTCCTCCTTAAAATTATATCTAAATGAAAATAGAGAACTCAAACCTAAAGAAAAAAATTCTAAAAATTAATCTAATACTCCCTCCGTTTCAAAATATAAGATGTTTTAGAGAAATTTGTTGTTTCATAATATATGATGTTTTCAAGCTTCTATGCAACTTTTAGATTAGTTTAGTATTTTATTTATGCAGTATTGTTTCTGATTGGTTGAACTTGTTAAAAGTAAAAAAAAAATAATCTGCATGCTTTAGTTAAAACATCCTATATTTTGAAACGGAGGAAGTATATTGTAACTGTGTAACAAAACGAACCAAAATGAAATGTTTAAAAAAAGTATTTTTTAAGAAGGGATATCTCTAAAAACACATTTCTAATAAATTCTCTATAATATTTTTGCATATGCTATAAACATTTACACAGTCATATATATATATATTTTTTAAAACTTTAAATGTGAATTTAGATTTTTTATCGAGTGAATTCGAATATATACTGTTTATAAACATTTTACAAATTTAGCTGTCATGACGAGAGTTATATTCATTATTAGTTTTTACTTTCCTGTATTAACCTACATTCTTTCTAAAATTACAAAATAAAGCAATAAAACTTGGCGACTGATTTTTGTTTTTTACTGGAAACTCTATGTTTTTTTAATTAGATTAATTAAGAAAATTTCTATAATAGGGTATGTATAGAGACTATTTCTATCAATTATGATGTATGTATATGATTAGGTGACACATTTGAATATATTAGGTAAGATCCGCGCTATGCTGCAAATTATTTTTAATAATTAATTTTAGTTGAAGATAAATAAGATAGTCACAATTTTGTATCTCGAGCTCTCACTAGGTTTACTATAATGGCTCACTTAATTCTAGCTGGGTTTGTCTTAATTAGTAGAATTTCTTGTAAAGATTAATAATTTCACATGAAAAAATTATTTCTACTTCAAATCTGTTTCTTTATTAAAGAAATTTACGGTGATTTAGCAAATTACCTTGACACGATCTAGATTATGCCCAACAACTCTTTCAATTACCATATCTTTATAAAACTTTTCCCATGGCTATAACTTTACTTGATGAGTCTTAAATCTCACTCCAAAATTTGCATGTTTATTTGGGCTAACACAACACACTTCTTTATTTGGGCTTTGATTTCGGTCCATTAACAATTCTCATTATCAGAACACTTCTAAATCCACATTTTCTAGTTGACTTGTTCCTTTCTTCTTTTGTAGTTGATCCTCTTTGTCCACAAGACATCTTCTTCTTTATCGTGAGCTTCTTCTCTGTTATGCTTTGTTCTTCATATTCTTCATCTCACTGAAGCTTTCTCCTTACAGGTTTAAATGGTGGACTCCATTCCAACACTTTGTCTACATCAATCGAATACACAACTTAAAAGTTTAAGCATTTAAATTACTAATGTCTTTTTTTTTGGATAAAATGTTAAATTATATTTAAAAAAATATAACTTTTTACACTGCTTGTTTTGAATATAGTAGATCAAAAAGTTGAAAAACTTTAACCAATCAAAGAATTTAGAATTGCCTAGAAAATCCTGCTAACTTCGAGTAGCAAACCATTTCTGAAGGCCTGTTGCATATTGAGAGTCCCCCAAGGATATGAGAGCCAGAAGTTGAGCTCGCACCTGCCTGTCAATCCAGATGATAAGGACTACTTCCGAGCTGGGAACCTCACCATGTCGTCTTGCGTTTCTCTCTCGCCAGATTGAGTGAATAGTGAGCTGGAAAGTGTATCGAATCAGGAAACCTTGAACTCGGTCTGACTGAGACTCAAAAACAAAAGCCATTAACTGTTGCCAATATGTATTGAACTTGCCCTGATAAATCTTATGGACTATGGCTGACCAAACTGCATAGGTATATTGAAAGGTGAAGAACAAATGATCTCGAGTCTCCAAAGGCTCTAAACAAAAAAAAACACAATTTACAAAGCAACCAGTGTTCCAAACCAACATTTGATCCCCTGTTGACAAATGATATGTCTATATTTTGTCTCTCTTTAGCATGTATTCTTCATGCATTTAGCTAGGATAACTCATTGTTTTGCGTCATTTTCTAGTCTCTTTTATACACTTTGCATGTTTAGATAGTTCTTGCATCATCTTTGCATATATTGTGCATTTTAGAGTATTTCAGGTGTTTAGGAGATGTCCAGACTGTTGGAACCGAATGTAGGCTGTGACATGCGTCGACCAAGCATGCTTGGAATGGACGTCATGCGACTCGGCCAAGCATGCTCGGAATGGACGTCATGTGTTTCGACCTACGCTACCAAGCGACCCAACCTTCCACGTCTTTGATTGAGTCGAGTGAAGATTTTACTTTGGAATTCAGCTTTCGACGTCTTCATCAAACTTGTAGGGAATTGAGTCATCTTTCCAATTCCGTTTATTTCAAGCCAATCGGAGGCATTGTTCAAGAGTTATCACCGTTTTAGTGGATGCATATACACCCAGCTCGAATCGACGCCACTCCGCTCGACCCGGCTCGAGTCGACGCCCCTCCATTCGACCCAGCTCGAGTTATCTACCCTCCACTCGACCCAGCTCGAGTCGGCTACCCTCCACTCAACCCAGCTCGACCCGACGCGCACCGACTAGACCGCACAAATCAGGAAGAAAGACGCTCTGACTTAGCCCACCCAATTCCCGAACCGACACTCTATCCTGTCGTTTTATGTTTTAGGGCTTTCCATGTTTTACTATAAATACATTTTGTTAAGTTCTTACTCAGACATCTCTTTTGTTTCCTTAAGGTTTATCTAGCACCAAAAACGTTTTGAGACTTTGTAATAAGATATCTTTGAATTTATTCAGTTTTTGCATTTGATTTCATCTACAAAGTTGTTCATCTCATTTTTACCTATCTAATGATGCTTCATTCAATGTTTTCTGAGTTTGTATCCTTGTTGATGATTTCTAGATCCGAGTAGTGTTAGAGTTCTTGAGGATGAGATATATTAGATGGAGGATCTTAGTATGTAGGGTGTTTAAGTTTAGATTCGTATGATTCCCTTCTGGACTAGAGTTAGAAATACTATTTTCTATCTGATCAATTTGAACTAGGTCTTAGACATTTCCACACCCAAAAGGTGTTTGATGAAATGTCTGACCAACTAGTACCAGAGACTTACAAACCTAGCCTAAGTGATTAGTTGTCTAGGATGTTTGTTGACGTGAATGAACTTGCTTGTCATGCCTGCTTGATCATGTTTCTCTACCGAGAGCTAGGTTTGGAAGTGTTTGAGTCTGAGTAGCTTCTGTCAAGAGATTGGATTAGCTAAGTTGTGATGTTCATTGTCTATGGATAGTTTGCTTGAGGCATGTTAAACACTCTATAGACTAGGAGACTCCGCCAACATCAATTATTCCCATCCTTAGGACTTCTATCTTTTTGATTGATATTGCATTCCTGAGACCGTTTTTGATCTTGCTATCTAGTTCATGCTTAGAATCGTTTTTGTTTTCTTTACTCATATTTATTTCTTGTCATACATTTTTGTTTCTAGTTCTTTAATTCATTTCCGTTTTGCATTTTGATCATTCTAGGATTGTTGGACATTAAACCACTCTTCAAATTGGGTTGACTTGTGATTGCTTGATTGCATCTTGAATTATAGCATCATCCCATTTGGATTGACACCTTAAGTACTACAACTACATAAGGTTAATTGAACCTGCTAGGTTACATATAAAAATCCTAGTATCAACAAACGGTTATGCATCACGAGCCAAGTAAAGCAAGAATAATTCGGGGTTGCGTGAGGGAACCATACTCCCTTATGCCAAGCTACTTGGTTAGAAGCTGTTCTAATGTGGTTCCATGTGTCTTTGGTTAAAGACTTTCCTTAAAAACATCTCCCTTACCCCGCCATAAGACCACATTGTCTTGACCCGTAATTCTGGACCGATACTTCTGAGTAATAGCCTCCTCAAAGCCATTCAACAAGTCCATTTGGTGGTTTCTACGCCTCATGTGATTCCATACATCCTACAAAGTCATATGTTTCCGAATCCCCAAACCAATCAAACCACGTTACCCAACTATATCCATCAAACAACCCTTGTCTGACCAGTTATCATACCAGAAATAGGTGAGAGCACCATTCTTCACCTCAACTTTGGTGAATGACTTTGAAATCTCGCGGTATTTTAATAACCGTTTCCACATCCAAGAACCTAATGTAGAAGTAAAATTGACCAACCAAAAAGATTCATTCTTGAGAAGATTCATCCTTGACCATTTTACCCACAAAGACTCACCACTAGAAATTAATCTCCAGATCAACTTTAGGAAACATACATCATTTTCTTCCTTGAGAGAGCGCAGACCAAGTCCTCCTTCACTCTTTGGGTTAACCTCAGACCAGGATAGCTTTGCTTTATGTGAACTTAAAACAGGTCCGGACCATAAAAAAGCAGAGCAAATACTCTCAATTTCAGTGACACTCGCATGAGGTAGCCAGAAAGCACTCATCCAGAAATTAGTCATGCTCCAAAAAACAGAACTGATCAAATTAAGTCTCCCTGCAAACGAGAGGAACCTCGACGTCCATGTTCCAAATCTACTTCTTATTTGATTAAATAAAGGAGAGAGTGTTGTGGTTGTGAGCCTCTCGGTAGTAAGTGGAAGGCCTAAATAGTAAATACCTGACAGGAAGCTGCCCCAAACCAAATGTATAATGATTTCCCATTAGGTCACGATTACCATTAGAAATACGAGAAAGATACAAAGTTGTGTTTTCCATATTAATGGTAAGACGAGAACACCTTGACAATATCATCCACCGATCTGACTTTACCATCCGTTAGAATCATGAGATCATCAGCAAAACACAAACGTGTTAAAGCAAGACTCTTACATTGAGGGTGATATTCAAATTCCTGTGCTCCGGCTGCCTTATCCAATATCTTAGATAGCACATCCACACTAATAACAAACAAGTATGGCGACAAAGAGCAGTCTTGTCGCAGACCACTAGGACTTCAAAAATAATTTGCAAGTTCACCATTCACCTGAACAGAAAATGAGGTTATGGTAACACAAAGGGAGATCCAATGAATAAACTCCGAAGGAAATTGCATAGCCGTCAGAGTATTTATCAAAAAAGACCACTGGACATTATTAAAGGCATTCGAAATGTCAACTTTCATGGTACACCTTGTTGTTATATTGTCTTTATGATAATCTTTAACCAACCCAGTTGCTAGGAGAACATTTTCAATGAACAGCCTATCAGCCACAAAAGCAAATTGGTTTCCAGCAATAAACTTAGGCATTATCTTCTTCAACCTATTCGCAATGATCTTGGAGATCACTTTGTATAGAACATTGCAGCAAGAAATAGGCCTAGAATCACTCATCACCTTTGCTTCTTTCTTCTTAGGAGAGACGAGTTAATAACTTTCGGTAGGAAACCCTTAGCAAAGAAAGACTCAATGGATATGACTAACTCACCTCTAATAGTATCCCAAGCCGCAATATATAACTTGTTGAGAATCGCACACCCCGATTCACCTCTGTAGTGAATCGCATACCACGACTCTTCCCCTACTGCTCGTCTACTTCATAGATCAGTTTGCATAACATAAACATAACATAGAGATTTAAGAATTTCCCCTCATGTAGAGGGTACATCTCGTGTGGGAACCTTCTCCCACAAATATCCACCATCAATCACTCAAGGTTTACATTGTGTTTCATATACAAAGAAACCTGAAGAAGAAAACATAGAGTAGATGCTTTTCTTCTTCCTCTCTCTCTCTCTCTCTCTCTCTCTCTCTCTCTCTCTCTCTCTCTCTCTCTCTCTCTCTCTCTCTCTCTCTCTCTCTCTCTCTCTCCTTCTCTCTCTGTATTTGGTTCAGTTCTCCCCTCCATGTATAACCCTGAAACACCTCCAGAACTCCAAAGAAGCAGCTCCACCTTCGTCTCTCATCAAAGTATCCTGAATCCTGAAGACATCTTAAACCTAGACTAGGTTATGTTTGCTCTTAGTCTCTCGTCCCCAGCAAAGCTTCTGCTCCTTTATCATTGTTCTGCGCACAGCTTCAAGCTCTCTGTACGATGCATGCTTTCTACAGTGTGCCATGCACTCTTGCATCTGACCTGCACAGCTGCCACCAGCATACAACCAGCTTCTTCTGTGCGTGTGTTAGTGCTTATCTTGTTTCTTTAACACTAGCGTCCCTTTTTTAGTGAAACTCTATAGCTTATGTCAGTTTACTCTTGCAGATTACAAAACTTGGATCCTGTATGGGCTACACACCGATATAGGTCCAGTTCATGGTTCATATCAAATAAGTCCATATGAAGCAAACAGATACAACAGAACTCTGTTGTGTAACCATCATGTCCCGGTGATCTATTGCTAGGCATAGCAAATAATGTCTTTTTGAGCTCTGCCCGTGACAACACTTCACTACAACAAATATGTACATTGTTAGCACGAGAGAAACGCTATAATATATAATTCATAGCTCTTTTACAAACGCTATGTTAGGCCACTGTTATTGTAGGTACCTCACATATGATAGCGCATAATTCGTATGCTATGGTATAGTATTATACCATAGCATTACAGAAATGCTATGTTAACCCGCTTTTCAAATTTTTAAAGATAATGTTATAAGTCATTATACACGCTATGTTAGGTGATTCTACCATAACGTTAGTTAAACGGTTTAATTCAGTTTTCGTAAGCAATATCTTTATGCTATAATATATTATGTTATAGCAGGATTCTAGATGCGATTATAAGTGTTTTGAGAACACTGTTTTTGTGTTATTTTGAAAGTGATCCGGAACCTGTATTAATATTAAATCCCTAATTCACCATTTCACAATCAAACATATTACATAGTACATAACACAAGTTTAAAATCCATAAGGAACAAGACAAGTCTGAAAATAAAAAGCAAATCCATAAGATAGATTGTAAGTCTAAAGTAGGAGACAATAAACCTCATGGCTTACAAGATGATCACTTTGTCCTCTGGCCATGCAATGACTGTGCCAAGGGCATCTTCCATCATCTCGATTTCTTCTGATGGCCTCCAAACTGCTGCATCGCTTACCTTGACAATATCTACCCACACTTTAACTGCATTAGAACCCAAACGAACAAAGTGAACCTTTTGTTCTGGATCCTTTGTTGCCCATCTTCCTTGAGCAACAACCAGCTTCTTTCCGGTAATATCCATCAGTCTGCACTTCTTATTTTCCTTTGAGACAACTTCATTGATACGCTGCAATGCCAAATAATATAAGCCAACCAACAATCATATGACTTGACAGAAACAACTTCATAACATATTGAAAACATTTACCTGAGATTCCTATGAATGCGGTAGAGTTTTCTTAGTTGGAGAGCCTGCACCTGTTGCATCCTCAATAAGACATGTTGCTGCAGATTTTGCCCCTGATGTTGATGTAGAACCTGATGGTATATTAGTTGATGGAGGATTATGTATAGGAGAACTCTCGCCATTCTGACGAACAACTTTATGGGCAGGCCATGCTACATAAGTCATCAAACAGTCCTCCAGGTATGTCGTGTCCATTGTAGGCCTCCATATGAACGTGTCAGGTTGACATACTGAATCCATGAATACTTTAACAGATTTTGGCCCAATAGGAAGACCATTAACTAATGCAGATGGTTCTTGTGTGTGCCAACGACCCTCAGCAACAATCATTGGAACATCTAAAGGGTAGCAAGTCGGCTAGACTCTCCACGGACATGCCTGCATGGTCTGCCGGGATAGACTATTAATAGTTTTGGAAAAAAGATTCTGCCACTGCTTTGATCTCTTCACTATCCTTCACCATTCTACCAGCCGGAGTAATAACCTCCCAGATTGAATTCACAACCTGTCATTGCAAGGTAAAAAGCCTTATTATTTCGATTACCAACCTTCAACCAATGCAATTTAGATCACTGTTTCATAAATTTCTCCTCCAAGTTAGACACATGGTCCCAGCGTGAGTAAGCCTCCTTCTATTGTTCCAAAACGTGGACAGAGGGAGAGTGTAAGTTCTCCACCTGCTTTTTACATAAATCCTCAAAAGCTTCCTTAGCCTGCTTAGATAAATTACTCATCGCCTTAGCTAAACACCGGATTTTTGGCTTTAAAAGTTTCAGCTTTTTAGAAATGATGTCTTTGTTAAAATTATAATAATTCTTGTAATTTGTTAAAATATTTCTTTTGTGTATATTTTTCATCTAACAAATAACAACGAATAATATCACATCGATTTAAGAGATGAAACAATGATATATTATAATTGTATTATATATATATATATATATTATACTAAATTATTTTATCAAATGTATATATTTTAATTATTGATTAAATTATCTATTAAAACTAGATATTCACCCACGGTACACCGCGGGGCTATTTTTTAAAAATATAATTTGTTTTATAATTAACTATATATATAACTAATGTTTAATTTGTATTTTTTTTTAAATGTACAACCTTACAAATATAGATATATTAGTTAATATAGAAATTAGAAAGTATTTTGCTTGAGGTTTATTGTTTTATATTATAGTATAATATACAATTAAATAATTAATGATTTACAGAATATACTGTGTGTGTTTTTTTTTTTTACAGATAGTATTATTTTTATTATTTTAAATTGATTAGATATATGTAAGGATAATTTTTTATTGTAGTTTTGTATGTTTTATATATAAAGAATCAGTTAACTTAAGTATATATAGTTTTGTAGTGAAATGCAAATAAAAATTGTTAACAGTTATTTGTTTGACATGAATTCCACATTGTTTTTCTTTTAATAAACTTTGGTTATTCAAATGGACCCAAGATGTGTGTATATAATTTGTTTAGGAAATGTTTCTGTGGAGAAAATATTGTTTAGGAAACTTAATATTAAAAAAATTTATTATAAATTTAATATTTAATGTTAAAGGGGTGGTTCCTATTGTTTTAGAAATTTTATTAGGATGAGAAATCTTGTTTCCAAAAATTGAAATTTAATATTAATAAATTAAACAAAAATAAATTAATAATTAATGCTAATGGCATGCTTGTAAATAGGTTCCAACTACATGATTTATTTGCTAAATGTCTCCAAAAATGTATATATAAGTTGAATAAAATTTTAGGTGCGTGAAAACGTCTAAAAGCAAACAACCCACCAGAAAAAAGCTTGTTTAGATTTATATGACGAGATTCTAGCAAGATCAATTCAAGTAAGTAACTAACTTCCAGTAAAACATGCTTGATAGCCATATTTTCACTTTATAAGTTCTCCAAGTTTCATTAGCCCTTACAACATTTATTTGGGGGTTCAATTTTTGTTCTCTGTCCACAGAGTAGGGTGAATGTTAAACGAATAATGAGAAACTAGGTAACAACCCGCACTATGTGTAGGAACAAATCAATTTAAATAAATTATTATGAGTAAAATTATAATTATTGAATTAATATTCGTTTGTGTCAAACATAATATGTCATTAAAGTATTGTTAATTCAAATTTTTTCGTTTATTTCGTTTAAAATTCATCTCACCCGTGAAAATCTTTGAAGGTGAAAAAGTTTTAACGTAGTCGATAAAATATTGATAAAATGTTACTATTTATGGCAACATGTTTTTTGTGTGGTTTAAAAACCTAATTTATTGAAACAGAAAAAATGATTAGATAAAAAAATATTTAAATTTTTGGAAATTTTAAGAAGTGTAATATGCATTTGCATAAAATTTAAAAATATGAGTACTATTGTATTTTAATTTGCTGATTTTTTTTGTTACATTCCTTTCTTTTTTTAGTGTTTGGGAAAAAACATTGTATATTATTTGATGAATAACTATTTTTACGCATAAAACTAGATATTACATTTTAATTTTTTTTAAAGTACATGTTAACAAATTATAGTACACATAAAAAGGAGAATCTTAACATCTTTTATTATTAAATTTTAGTTAAACATATAATGACATGTATTTTAAATAGTATTATTAAATGGGATAAATTGCTAAAAAATGTCTGGAGCTCTCTGGCTATGACATCTCAGCATTTTTCTGAAAATACTTTCTTATTAATATATATGGGATATTAGGATGACCAAGAGAAATTATGTATTTGCTTCACTTGAAACAAAAAATCGAAAACCCAACTTCGGGGTATAACAAAAACATAATATTAATCATAAGAATAATTGAAAAAAAATTGCTGTGTAGGAGAAACAAGGGGACATATGTGTGAGCTGGATAAGATAACGACGTCGAGATATTCAATCTTGTCTAGCTTTCTTGGTTAACTTGAGAGTTGCATCTCCATAAATTTGCTAAAAGTTATTTATGTCTAGGTTTTGAACAAAAGCTGAGATGTTTTTGAAACCCTAGGAATAGCTTTCAACTCCTCCATCATTATAGCTTTGTCTTCGACTTCAAAGTTTGGTAATGATCCCAAGGAGATTGTTGTCATCTTCAAACATCTAGAGGTACTTAGGATGTATTCCACCAATTTTTTCTCTTCTTCACTTCCTATATAGTTTTTCAACTTCAAATTCTCCAAAACTGATGACGAGCATTCCGGATCAGAGCTAGATTCGCTCCACCAAGTAGAGGCATAAGGCTGTTGATTGGTTGAATTTTGAGAAGCAACAATTGCTATTAATTAATAATTCACATAAAACAATCCAATATTTAACTTGAGTTTAGATTTTTAGTTTGGAGGAGACGTACATAATCAACTATAAGAAAATTTAGTCTCAGAGTATTGTGAAGGAAACACAAAAGTGAATCCATCCAGTCTGAGTCACACGGATGTATCTTACACTTTCTCAGTCGAGAAAATTTGATGGTTCTCCAAGACAGAATCTGCAATGGTTAACCAATCATCGTAAGACGATGCAAAAATGTAATCACAAAGGGGAGAGAGAAATCGTTATACCATTTCGTCGGTCAGAGACAAATCAAGAAACAAGATGCTGGAAAAAGATCTTAAGAACTTGTCAATATCAGGGAAAGGCTTGATAACATCAATACGAACTTCCTTGAAACAAGGCGTATTCTCAATGGAGTAAGATTCTCCTGAATAATCAGAGTAATCAAATTCTTTTAATGCCGGGGTATTAACAACTAAAGCACCTACGGTATCTTCTACATCATTGCCAGACAAATAATTAGAATACATCAAGTCCAACAAAGAAGGAACTTTCACAGTGAACTTTCTCACATTGTCATCCTTTACCCGTTTTAGAAACAAAGACTCGAGGACAGGGCAGCTTGATAAAAGCTTAATGAGAGAATCCTCGTTTTCATAAACCACATAGTTTAGGTGATAGAATGAAGATACGAAACTGTATTGATTCTGTAAACGTTGTACAAGAACACGCCTAGAGCATCTAATTCTCTAGATCGTCTTCCTTAAATCCTCAAGCAGGAGAAAGTTATACAACAAATTACATAAATGTTCAAAGACGACTAAACGATAGCTTTATACTATTCTGCAATCGAGTCAGTTGCAGATATTATTCTTCACTCGAAATATCTTCCTTCCTTTCAAATAATATCTTCAACGGTCATCACACGTTTTACTCCCACGTGAGTTCTTCTTTCGCACGTACACACGATGAAGCTTATCAATACCCCCCCTCCCCTGCAACACCAAGCTTGTCCTCAAGTTTTAATCATGGAAACTCATGTTGTAACTCCTTCACCGGCTCCCATGAGTTTTCAAGATCCGGAAGTCCTTGCCAAGCGACCAACGCCTCCCACACCCCCTGATCATTGTAGCGTGTGTCCAGTATTGCCGCAGGTTCCAACACCAACTCGCCTGCATCGGAAAAGGTCTCGGGTAAAGGAAGAACCTGATGATGCTCGCCTAACACTTGTTTGAGTTGCGAGACGTGAAACACTGTATGTATCTTCGACCCAGCCGGTAGTTGCCGCTTATAAGCAGATTGACAAAAACGAGCAATAACCCGAAATGGACCAAAATACTTCACAGATAACTTCTGACAAATGCACTTGACCACCGAATGCTATCGATAAGGACGAAGCTTCAAATAAACTCAAGAATCTACAGAAAACTCCACATCGCGACGGTGCTTATCCGCATTATTATTCATCAACTGCTGAGTGTGCACCAAATGAGCTTTAATATCAGCCAAAATCCGATCTCGTTCTTGTAACATCTTCTCCAACTCAAAGTTATGAGTAGAATGTGGCTCATACTGAATCGGAGAAGGCGGATCCCGACCATACAGCACCTGGAATGGAGTTGCCTTCAAAGCCGTATGATGCGAAGTATTGTACCATAGTTCAGCCCACAACAAAAACTTATACCAAGTCCTAAGATGCGCAGACGCGAAACAACACAGATACGACTCCATACATCTGCTAAGGACCTCAGTTTGTCCATCGGTCTGCGGATGGAAGGCAGTGCTATACTTCAACTTCGTGCCTGCCAATTTAAAACAATCCTTCCAGAAATGACTTAAGAAAATCCTATCACGGTCTGAAACAATAGAGGCTGGAAAACATGGAGGCGAACCACTTCAGCAACATATTTTTGAGCTACATTCGATGCTAGTAAAAGGATGTTTCAAACCAATAAAGTGACCATACTTACTCAAACGATCGACCACCACCAATATCGAATTGTAACCTTGAGAAGCAGGTAAACGTACAACAAAGTCCATGTTAACATCTTACCAGACAGCCTGCATAATAGGTAATGGTTGCAATAAACCAACAGGCGACAAAGTAGAACTTTTATGCGTCTGACAGATAGCACACTCTGAGACATACTTCTGCACCACACGCAACATACCAGGACAATAGAAAGATAACTGAATTCGTTTCATAGTCTTCAACACTCCAGAATGTCCTCCCAACTGACTATTGTGAAACACCTCCAAGATCAATGGAATTAATTTGGAAGTAGGAGGAAGCACCAACTTACTCTTGTACCAAAGTTTGCCATCCTTAACCACAAAACCTCGCTGTGCCAGTTGCAGTGTGTCAAAGTCTCGAATTCGACGTTGAATCTCTGCATCCTCCTCAATCTCCTTAAAGATATCCTGCATCTGCAACACCGATGGAACAGTAACCGCAAACAGCTCCATTGTAGAAACCATCACAGGGGAATGCATCATGCAAGATAACCCATCAGCCGCCTTATTATCAATGCTTGCCTTATACAAGATCTCAAAATAATAAGGTAGTAGCTTCGTCATCCACTTCTGATAATCCATTGTAACTTCACGCTGCTCCAGCAAAACTTTAGACTCTTCTGATCAGTGTGCACAGTAAAACAGCATCCCATTAAATAGTGCTTCCACTTCTGAACCGCAAGTACAATTGCCATTAACTCACGCTCATATACCGGCTTAAGCTGCTCGCGAGAAGTCAACCCGACACTGAAAAAAGCAATAGGACGTTTATCCTGCATCAGAACCGCTCCAAGTCCATAACCAGAAGCATATGCTTCCACAACAAATGTCTTCGTAAAGTTAGGTAAAGCCAATACAGGAGCAGTGAACATAGCCCCCTTAAGTCTCTGGAAAGCCAACTGAGCCTTCTCTCCCCAATCGAACTTGTCCTTACGCAGTAAATCAGTCATATGCCTAGCAATAACACCATAACCACGCACAAAATGTCGATAGTAACCTGTGAGGCCCAAAAAACCATGTATTCCTTCACACAACCCAGCGTAGGCCACTTCATCATGGCAGCAGTCTTAGTAGGATCCGTCGAGACACTAGAAGCCGAAATGATATGGCCAAAACAGTCCACCTGCGATTGAGCAACAGAATACTTCTTCTTGTTTGCAAACAATTGTTGTTCAAAAAAGATCCTCAACACCACCAAAAGATGCTCCACATGCTCTGTCAAAGAGGAACTATAAATCAATATATCGTTAGAAAACACTAGGATGAACTTACGTAGATAAGGACAAAAGAGCTCATTCATCAGTGCTTGGAAGGTAGTAGGGGAGTTTGTTAAACCAAATGGCATAACAAGGAATTCATAATGCCCATTGTGAGTCTGAAATGCTGCCTTCTCAATATCACTGTCCCTCATTCGAATCTGATGATATCCAGCCCTGAGATCCAGCTTCGAGAACACTTTAGCACCATCCAATTCATCCAATAACTGATCGATCATCGGTATAGGAAACTTGTCTGGAATATTTGCTTGATTCAAGGCACGATAATCCACACAAAACCGCCAGCTTGCATCTTTCTTCTTGACCAACAAAACTAGACTTGAAAACGGACTCCGGCTTGGTCGTATCGTACCAGCATGTAGCATCTCCTTAACTAACTTTTCCATGATCTCTTTTTAAGCGTGCGGATACCAATATGGCCTGACACTGACCGCAGTTACACCAGCTATCAAGTTAATAGCAAGCTCCCTGCCACGAATTGGAGGCATACTAATAGGTTCCACAAATACAGAGTCATACTGTTGCAAAGCACTTTCAATGATCTGAGGAACCGCCATAGGTTGATTCAGACAAACTTCATGAGAGAAAAGCTAACTCGAGCTCGCACCCTCCAAAGGGAGAAGAACCCTGGAGTGCATAACCAGCCAGTTGAAGCGCACTCTCACCAACCAAATTCACCAAATGGTTCATATAAGTGAAAGAATACTCATGAGTGTCCCAATTCACATTGCAGTTGCCCAATGTAAGCAACTAATAAATGCCGAGGATAACATCCACCTGTCCCAACTCCAAAATAATGAAATCAGAGGTAAAGGACCATCCCTGAATATTGAAGGACAAGTTTCGACACACTCCCACTCCCTGAACCATTACTCTCGTGCCTAGCTTGATATTGAGATTAGAGCAAGCTTGAACCTGGATCTGCAGTCTCTCCACCATCTTTGGAGTAATGAAGTTGTGTGTCGCTCCACTATCAATCATCATCAACACTTCACCATGATTGATAATCCCACGCATGTTAGTAGTTGAAGGTGACGACAACCACATAAAGAACTATAAGATAGTTCCATAAGTTGACCTGCAGCCACAACCTCCGCTTGTTCCTCACCTGGACACTCATCCTGCAATACCTCAACCAAGTAATTATCCAAGACAGTGAGGATCTGTATTTCCTTGTTTGGACATTCATGACTGCAAGACCATTTACCCTGGCATTTAAAACATATCCCTCGACGACGCACATCATCCAAGTCAGCATTGGAGTGATGTTTCTGAGGCCGCTGAACTGCATTAGGCATTTACCTCTCAGTAACCTTGATAGGCTCAGAAATCACCGGTCTCCCTTTCCAAGTCACCACGGACTTAGATTGCTGCACAAGCGTGGACTGATCGACTTCACTCACCACTGCTCCAGTTTGCATCACTCTACGCAACTGGCTTGTTTCCATAGACAAGGCGACAACTACCACCTCTGGTAAACTCTAAGGTTTCATCATGTTGTACACCAATTCCTGCATCTCAGGCTTCAAAGCATTAAGAAATATACCTTCCAGCTTATGATCATCCATTCCCCTCACTTGAGCAGAGAGATCCTCAAATTGGCGAACATGATCAGCAATCGAGCCAGTTTGCTTAATACAAAACAGAATTTTGCTAGGACCTTTGATACGCAAATTCCCAAACCGAAGCAACAAATGATCCTTAAACTGAAACCAGCTATCAAAAGGCGCACGATTAATCTGCCAATTGAACCAACCCAACACATCACCAGCCAGATGCACTAACACCAGATCTAGCTTCTCTGACTCCGAAAAACCTCCAATCCGAAAATAGCGCTCCGAAAGAGACAACCAGCTATAGATATTCTCACCAAAAAACACAAGAATTTCTGAATTCTTAAGCAATTCCTCTCTAGAGCTAGGACCTATCTCGCGACGATGAGGACCCAAAGGAGTCGAAAGTACCTTGTGATGGCAATTAACTGACGGATCTGCAGATTGAGGCTCCGATGAATCGCAATCGACGTCTCGCGGTGACTGGGTTGCTAAAAGCAGCTTCATCGAATGTCGCAGCTCCGCTATCGCATCTTTCACGAATTCCCGATCTGAGACCATCTCCTTCTTAATCGAGTGTACACTCCGAAAAAATTCCTCCATTTGCTTCTCGTCGAACTCTTGAGAAGTTTCTGAAATGATGGGCGCAACTTCGGATCGAATCCCATCTCCCACTGAACATGCGATTTCTCTCGATCAAACGTCACAACAAACAAATTTGATAGAATGAAGATACAAAACTGTATTGATTCTGTAAACATTGTACAAGAACACGCCTAGAGAATCATATTCTCTAGATCGTCTTCCTTAAATCCCCACGCAGGTGAAAGTTATACAACAAATTACATAAATGTTCAAAGACGACTAAACAATAGCTTAATACTATTATGCAATCGAGTCAGTTGCAGATATTATTCTTCACTCGAAATATCTTCCTTCCTTTCAAATAATATCTTCAACGGTCATCACACGTGTTACTTCCACGTAACTTCTACCTTCGCACGTACACCGGCTTAAGCTGCTCGCGAAAAGCCAACTCGACACTGAAAAAAGCAATAGGACATTTATCCTCCATCAGAACCGCTCCAAGTCCATAACCAGAAGCATCTGCTTCCACAACAAATGTCTTCGTAAAGTTAGGTAAAGCCAATACAAGAGCAGTGGACATAGCCTCCTTAAGTCTCTCAAAAGCCAACTGAGCGTTCTCTCCCCAATCGAACTTGTCCTTACGCATTAAATCAGTCAGATGCCTAGCAATAACCCCATAACCACGCACAAAATGTCGGTACTAATCTGTGAGGCCCAAAAAACCATGTAGTTCCTTCACAGAACCCGGCGTAGGCCACTTCATCATGGTAGTAGGATCCGTCGAGACACTAGAAGCCGAAATGATGTGGCCAAAACAGTCCACCCGCGATTGAGCAAAAGAATACTTCTTCTTGTTTGCAAACAATTGATGTTCTACAAAGATCCTCAACACCAGCAAAAGATGCTCCACATGCTCTGTCAAAGAGGAACTATAAATCAATATATCGTTAAAAAACACTAGGATGAACTTACGTATAAGGACGAAAAAGCTCATTCATTAGTGCTTGGAAGGTAGCAGGGGAGTTTGTTAAACCAAATGGCATAACAAGGAATTCATAATGCCCATTGTGAGTCCGAAATGCTGCCTTCTCAATATCAAAGTCCCTCATTCGAATCTGATGATATCCAGCCCTGAGATCCAGCTTCGAGAACACTTTAGCACCATCCAATTCATCCAATAACTGATCAATCATCGGTATAGAAAACTTGTCTGGAATAGTTGCCTGATTCAAGGCACGATAATCCACACAAAACCGCCAGCTTGCAACTTTCTTCTTGACCGACAAAACTAGACTCGAAAACGGACTCCGACTTGGTCGTATCGTACCACCATGTAGCATCTCCATAACTAACTTCTCCATGATCTCTTTTTGAGCGTGTGGATCCCGATATGGCCTGACACTGACACAAGCTATCAAGTTAATAGCAAGCTCCCTGCCACTAAGCGCACTCTCACCAACCAAATTCACCAACTGGTTCTTATAAGTGAAAGAATACTCATGAGTGTCCCAATTCACGTTGCAATTGCCCAATGTACGCAACCAATAAATGTCGAGGATAACATCCACCTGTCCCAACTCCAAAATAATGAAATCAGAGGGAAAGGACCATCCCTGAATATTAAAGGACAAGTTTCGACACACTCCCACTCCCTGAACCATTACTCTCGTGCCTAGCTTGATATTGAGATTAGCGCAAGCTTGAACCTGGATGTGCAGTCTCTCCACCATCTTTGGAGTAATGAAGTTGTGTGTCGCTCCACTATCAATCATCATCAACACTTCACCATGATTGATAATCCCACGCATGTTAGTAGTTGAAGGTGACGACAACCCCATAAAGAACTGTAAGATAGTTCCATAAGTTGACCTGCAGCCACAACCTCCGCTTGTTCCTCAACTGGACACTGATCCTGCAATACCTCAACCAAGTAATTATCCAAGACAGTGAGGATCTGTATTTCCTTGTTTGGACATTCATGACTGCAAGTCCATTTACCCTGGCATTTAAAGCATATCCCTCGACGACGCACATCATCCAAGTCAGCATTGGAGTGATGTTTCTGAGGCCGCTGAACTGCATTAGGCATTTACCTCTCAGTAACCTTGATAGGCTCAGAAATCACCGGTCTCCCTTTCCAAGTCACCACGGACTTAGATTGCTGCACACGCGTGGACTGATCGACTTCACTCACCACTGCTCCAGTTTGCATCACTCTACGCAACTGGCTTGTTTCCATAGACAAGGCGACAACTACCACCTCTGGTAAACTCTAAGGTTTCATCATGTTGTACACCAATTCCTGCATCTCAGGCTTCAAAGCATTAAGAAATATACCTTTCAGCTTATGATCATCCAGTCCCCTCACTTGAGCAGAGAGATCCTCAAATTGGCGAACATGATCAGCAATCGAGCCAGTTTGCTTAATACAAAACAGAATCTGGCTAGGACCTTTGACACGCAAGTTCCCAAACCGAAGCATCAAATGATCCTTAAACTGAAACCAGCTATCAAAAGGAGCACGATTAATCTGCCAATTGGGCCAACCCAACGCATCACCAGCCAGATGCACTGACACCAGATCTAGCTACTCTGACTCCGAAAAACCTCCAATCCGAAAATAGCGCTCCGAAAGAGACAACCAGCTATAGATATTCTCACCAAAAAACACTGGAATTTCTGAATTCTTAAGCAATTCCTCAATAGAGCTAGGACCTATCTCGCGACGATGAGGACCCAAAGGAGTCAAAAGTACCTTGCGACGGCAATTAACTGACGGATCTGCAGATTGAGGCTCCGTTGAATCGCAATTGACGTCTCGCGGTGATTGGGTTGCTAAAAGCAGCTTCATCGAATGTTGCAGCTCCGCTATCGCATCTTTCACGAATTCCCGATCTGAGATCATCTCCTTCTTAATCGAGTGTACACTCCGAAATAATTCCTCCATTTGCTTCTCTTCGAACTCTTGAGAAGTTTCTGAAATGATAGGCGAAACTTCGGATTGAATCCTATTTCCCACTGAACTTGCGATTTCTCTCGATCAAACGTCACAACGCACCAATTTGATAGAATGAAGATACAAAACTGTATTGATTCTGTAAACATTGTACAAGAACACGCCTAGAGCATCATATTCTCTAGATCGTCTTCCTTAAATCCCCACACAGGAGAAAGTTATACAACAAATTACATAAATGTTCAAAGACGACTAAACGATAGCTTTATACTATTATGCAATCGAGTCAGTTGTAGATATTATTCTTCACTCAAAATATCTTCCTTCCTTTCAAATTATATCTTCAACGGTCATCACACGTGTTACTCCCACGTGACTTCTTCCTTCGCACGTACACCGGCTTAAGCTGCTCGCGAGAAGTCAACTCGACACTGAAAAAAGCAATAGGACATTTATCCTGCATCAGAACCGCTTCAAGTCCATAACCAGAAGCATCTGCTTCCACAACAAATGTCTTCGTAAAGTTAGGTAAAGCCAATACACGAGCAGTGGACATAGCCTCCTTAGGTCTCCCAAAAGCCAACTGAGCCTTCTCTCCCCAATCGAACTTGTCCTTACGCAGTAAATCAGTCAGATGCCTAGCAATAACACCATAACCACGAGTATTTTGAGTTTTCAAGTTTAAAGATATAGGATCGTTCGGGTATTTCTAGATTGTGGGCTTAGGTCAGGTTTGGATCACGTATATTGGATTCGGATTCGGATTATCCGTAGTTCTCAAACCTCACAATTATAATATCCAAATTTTTTAAAATTATTCAAAAACACTCAACCTATATAAAAACTTAGAGTAATTTTTACCCAAATTTACTAAAAAATTGTTTAAATACTCAAAAATATCTAAAAGTCTGAATATGTTAGACATTTACATTATTAAAATTATGACTATTACTAATATATTGTTGTTATATTAATATTGAGTATATTTGGATACCCATTTGGATTCAGATCGGATCATGTTCGGGTTTTTGGATTTAAAGATTTAGAATCTTTTTGAATATTTTAAAATTTTGGATATAGATTCAGATCAGGATTTTCGGATCAGGTTCAAATCGAATCTTCCAATCCGGGTATTTTTCCTAAGCCTATTTCCTTCATTAAGTTTGCGTAATATACATGTCCTTCCTTCAGCTTCCTTTAATGTTTCTTCTATAGCTTTCTTATTTTTCTAACATGTCTGCTTCTTAAGAGCAAAGCCATCGGTGACTCTCACCAAAATGTCTTAACTATCAATTATTATAAAACTAATACTATTTTAATCTACAGATCTTCGATACTTTGTATTAATTTTGTTCCTCTCATTGATGATCTTTAAATGGGTATCTCGACATGAGAGAGAGTTTTGTGTTGAAGGAGAAGAAAAATCTACATTTTTTGCAAAAAGAATAAAATAATTATCACCCACCAATTGGATTGTGACACGTAAGGTGTGTGAAAAGATCTAAAATTGTCTCTGCCCAGACGGGTCACAACTGTACATCAAATAAGTATTTACTTTTATTGACTTTGTTATTTTTTTAATTAAAGACATCTCCATGACCAATGGCTTTGCTCTAATGCTTTACTTTTGTATATCATTGTACAAACCTGCTTTATGAAAACCCATATTTTTTTATAAATTATGAAGGATAGATAACAAAAAGCGCTAGACCAAAGATCATTGTGGAAAATCAGAGGTTTAATTTTTAGAAAAAAAAAAAAAAAAAAAAAAAAAAAAAAAGAATTTGTGTTAATACTTAAGTGACTAACAATAGTAAAATACAGAGAAGTATAAGGCATTCTGAAACCTAGTATAACTTAAGTATATGCCATTACTTTATTAAAGAAAAAATTGCAGTAGCAAGATATGATGAATACCATTAGCCAGTGAATGGCCGGCGACGTAGGTGAGTGTGGATTTCCAAAAAAAATACAAAAACGCTAATAAAGTCACCATTCAGAGTTTATTTGAGTGATTTGCGTTTTCTCCAAAAAGTAAAAATAACTTAAGTATGTATTTCAAAACAGGATAATTAACCCATGGACCGCTTTTATTTCTTTGAGTACCATATACTCAGCGTATTGTTTAAAAAACGCACTAGATAAATCAAAATATTTATTTACTTGTTTTATTTAATTAATTTTTGACTTTATTTTTTTACAAATTATAAAATAATCAGTTTTTAATATAAAAAACCGATTTATATAAATAAATAAACAAATTAATATAAACTGTTAAGTATATCATAAATCATGGGGTCTCCATATATTATTTTTTAAAAAACTTTTTATCCAATTTACTTTATTTAAGATTATCACCAATTGTACAATTTTATTGTTTCATATCTTTATCTTTTTTTCTAAATACTATACATATATATATATATATATATATTTGAGTGTATATAACCGAATATATTCTTTTAAAAGTAAAATAACATGTTTACAATTTTCTTATTAACAACCAAAAGATTTTTGTATTAATAATACCGCTAGTAGTTTTCACCAATCAAACATTATTTCATATCACTTATTTTCTATAAACCGCACTTGTCCCGCAAATATTTTTCTCCCGCACGAACCGCAGTTGAACTGTACCGCACAATAAAACCGCTTTACCCGCACAACCAAATACGGTATTACCATTCGAACCCTTAGTTTATACTTTATAAGAGATGTAGTTTCCAACAACAGAAAAATAAACTTTTAAAATTCATCATGAAAAACTCAAAATTAACATTCATTTGCCTACCAATTTAACGACCGTCAACCAAATCTACAAAACAATTACAAAATATTATTTGTCACATAAAACAGAGATGCAAAATCTATAACCGTTAACAAATGGTGAATGAATAAAGTGAGATAAAATTGACACAAAAAAAAAAAGAGAAGTGTCCGAAAATATGGTGGAGTTACTGTGAATTAAATAGTAGATGAAACAGTTTGAACTTCGATCGTTAGTTAGATGGTCATGCTAATATGCTATTGCTTGTGAACGTGTCAACGTGGTTATCGTGTAGCAAATTTAGGAAACTATGATATTGAACAAATAGAAGCTACGTTATTTTTAGAAACAAACAGAAACCGCCTTTGCTTCCTATAGGTTTTTTTTTTTTGGGAAAAACGGAAAAAATGATTTGGCATATTATATATATTTTTTTAATATGCCGTGGCAGAAAAACAATCTTTTATAACTTGTGCTAAGGATACATAATTTTTTTTTTTTAATACACGTTGAAACCAAAATAAAAAGAAAGAACAATCTCCTTCTACTTCTTATTCATCAGAGGCACCAAACAATGGCGTGTCTTGTCCCGCACGGTATCTCCGGATTCTCTCCACAACTCGTTTCAGTTTCTACCAAATCATCAAAAGGGTTTCATCCCAAACCCGATTTTTTAAAATTCCCATCTTCCAAAACCCTAAACCCAACTAGGGTTTTTAAAGTCAGAGCCGAAGCAAAAGATAAATTTCAACACTACTTTCAAAATCCAGATTACGACAAGAAATACGGGTTCTCTGAAGATATTGATTCGTTCAGAATCCCTAAAGGCTTATCTGAGGAAACGATTCGATCGATATCGAAACTGAAAAAGGAACCTGATTGGATGCTTGAGTTTAGGTTCAAAGCTTACGCCAAGTTTCTGAAACTGAGAGAACCTAAATGGTCAGATAATACGTATCCTTGTATTAATTTACAGGATATGTGTTATTACTCTGCTCCTAAAAAGAAACCAACTCCGAACAATTTAGATGAAGCTGATGATGATGATAATACTCAGCTTCTTGAGGTTTTCGATAGATTAGACGTTCCTTTAACAAAAAAGAAGTGTTCGGGTAAAGTTGCGGTTGATGCGGTTTTAGATAGTGAATCGGTAGCTACCACTCATAGGGAGACTCTAGACAAGTCAGGTGTAATATTCTGTTCCATGTCAGAAGCTATTAGGGAGTATCCGGATTTGATTAAGAAGTATATAGGAAGAGTTGTGCCTAGTGATGATAATTACTACGCGGCTTTGAACTCCGCTGTTTTCAGCGATGGGTCGTTCTGTTATGTACCGAAAAACACAAGATGTCCGATGCCTGTTTCGACTTATTTCCGGATCAACGCGACGGGGACTGGTCAGTTCGAAAGGACTTTGATTGTTGCTGAGGAAGGGAGTTTTGTTGAGTATCTAGAAGGCTACACTGCTCCTTCTTACGACACGAATCAGCTTCACGCTGCTGTGGTTGAGCTCTATTGTGGGGAAGGAGCTGAGATTAAGTACTCAACGGTGCAGAATTAGTATGCAGGTGATGATCAAGGTAAAGGTGGGATTTACAATTTTGTGACAAAGCGCGGTCTTTGCGCGGGTGATCGTTCCAAGATCTCATGGACTCAGGTTGAGAAAGGGTCGGCAATAACTTGGAAGTACCCGAGCGTGGTTTTAGAAGGTGATGGTTCCGTTGGCGAGTTTTACTCCGTGGCATTGACTAATAACTATCAGCAAGCTGATACAGGTTCCAAGATGATTCACAAAGGAAAGAATACTAAAAGTAGAATCATTTCAAAGGGAATCTCGGCAGGGCATTCAAGAAACTGTTACCGCGGTCTTGTTCAGGTTCAATCTAGGGCTGAGAATGCTAAAAATACTTCGACTTGTGACTCAATGCTTATAGGTGACAATGCAGCCGCTAATACCTATCCATACATTCAGGTAAATTTGCCTATCATCTCATATTTATTATAAGGTTATATAATAAATTAAATCTGTACATGTTTTAATTTGTGGTGGGATTATGAAACAATAACAGGTAAAGAATCCATCGGCGAGAGTAGAGCACGAAGCGAGTACCTCAAAGATTGGAGAAGACCAGCTTTTCTATTTCGAGCAGAGAGGAATCGATCAAGAGAGAGCATTAGCGGCAATGATCTCTGGATTCTGCAAAGATGTTTTCAACAAGTTGCCTGACGAGTTTGGAACCGAGGTTAACCACCTTATGAGCATTAAGCTTGAAAGATCAGTGGGTTAAGCAAAACTCACAATTACAGAACACAGTAATTAAAGAAAAAGAGAATGCTTCTCATAATATTTTTGTTTTTGTCTAAAATGTTTTTAATCAACTAATCAAGTTTGCAATGTGAATCAAATTAGAAACTCAGTTGCTTCAGTGTCACCTTTTTTATTTTTATTTTTGTCTTAAAGAAGCAAAAGAAAGGAAGAACAATAAATGTAAGGCGGCATGAACACATTTAGGGGTCCATTATATTAAGGTTAAGCTTCCACATTAACTAGGCTTCGTTCTGTCTTTAAATGAACGCAATACATTCAAACAATTGAGATGTTGTTGAGGCCCTAGGAATATCTTTCAACTTCTCCATCATCAGATGTTTCTCTTCATGATTCCTTTCCAAGGTGTACTGTAAAGAGATTATCTCTGTATATAAACACTCAGAGTTGGCTAAGTGATCAAAGGTCAATTAAAACCCAATGTGTACTCCACCACAATCTAGTGGTATCGTTGGAACACTTCAGGATCGAATCCACAGAGACCAAGCAATTGCACTATGAAATTATCAAGATCAAATATAGCTAAGACAAAAAAAAAGTTTGTGTTTGAAAGTCACTAACAAAGCAGTAAATAAAAGAGTGTTTTAAATCAATAAATAAAAGCATTGGGTGCAGAGAATCATTAGGGATTATGATCACGAATTTAGATGATTAGATAGGGATGCATTAAACACAATTCTTGAACTCAAATAACGTTTGTATAGCTATCATACTTCCGCAGCGATAACTATCTAAGCAATGAATTTACTAAATCCTAAAATTCCGTTTGAATCCAGCAAATCAAGCAAGCATTAATAGGTTCAGGTTTGATTAGTTCACAAGATGCCTCAACTTCAACTTCCGTTGGCTAAGGTCCACCTTGCTCACCTAAGTTCTTTTCCAGTAACTCAACAACACTTTTGGTGCCACGATGAATTAAACCTACAATCATAAACTAGGTAGCTAATCTAGTTTAAGCTTTAAGAACAACAATAGATGAAGAACAAAATATATCAATCCCAAATCTAACAAACCTAGCATCAATTAATTATAAAAACCCTTCTAAAACCCTAAACCCAATTGAGAAACTACTCAGACATGGAGAAACAGAAACAGCAGATCAATGATGAAGAAAACATAATTGAATTGCAAAAGAATAGAAAATAGGGTTTAGAAATCTTCTCCAAAGTGTCAAGAAAGATTAGAGATCTTCGTCCTTAGCTCTCAATACAGAATTGTCTTAGAAAATAAAGTTTTTTTTTGTCTCTGGAGGCCGAGCCTCTAACTTAAATATCAAAATAAAACCCTAAAAGTCGGTTTAAAACGAATAAGGAAAAGTTGCTTCGGGTACGGGACTGGTAAATCCCAAATGAGGATCAGCCGATCCTAGATGCTTTTCTCTGTTTTCTCCATCTGCTTGCTAGTCAGATCAGTCTTCACCAAATTGGCTTCAGATGCTTGATTTCATCCCCAAAACACTCAGTTTCCTCCCAAAGTAGCTTAGAACATGTACACAGACTCACATCACTAAGACGTATCTCAAGAACTGTTCCTCCACATTCTTTCCACTTAAAGTTTTGGAGCTGTGACAAGCATCCATGAGTGGAGATTGGTTGATTACATGAAAGTGTAATATCCTTGGCTGATCCCCAATCGTGAGAAACAACGATGGTTATATATTTTTTAACACATTTTAACTTTAATTGTTTGAAAAAGTTCATAACAAAGCTATAAGAGGATCAGAGGAGAGGTACATGACGTTCACAATCTACCCATAGTTCTTTTAGTTTTGGGGAATTTTCAAGTAAAGATATGAGTGGTTCCAACCAATCTGATTCTCGTGGACATATTCCTAACTTTAAAAGTCTAGAGAATTTGATATTTCTACTACACACAAGCTGCGATAAAACAAACACAACATTAGTGGATGCTCGTAAGGAAAAATTAAGAACGAGTACTATTAATATTAATAGAGATATAAAAGATAGTTCTACCATTTCATCAGACAAAAAGAACTCAAGAGATGAGACCGAAGCAACAGAAGTTAGAATGTTTTCACTAGTGCAAGAGCCAAGACAGAGATATGCACAGTTGAGAAAAGGCATATTCTCGATCGAGCTACAGTCTCCAAAAAAATCAGAGATGCGAAAGTCCTCTAATCTCGGAGAATCGATAACCAGGCCATCGTCTAAATCATAATCAAACAAACGATTAGTATAATCTAATTCCAATAAAAAAGGAACTTTTATAGTGAACTTTTTCACATTGTCAGTCTTTTTTCCGCTTCACGTATAGACACTTCAGAACGGGGCAGCCCGATAAGAACCTAACAATAGAATCCTCGTCTTTATACACCACACAGTTTAAATCGAGCTCTCTAAGGGATGGTAGGCATGCCGGAGAAGGAACATCCACGAGAATCTTGTGGCAGAGAGTCAGTTTCACGAGAGATTCACAGGAGTAAAGGCTATAGGGCAAGCTGGTTGGGTCTGCAGACAAGGAGAGCACGAATTCTAGGTCTAGCAAGCAGCGAGAAACAGCGTTTGCAACCCACTTTACGACATCAACATCAGTAGGACATAATTGACCGAGTTTGACGCACAAGTGGTCTATTACAGGTGCCTTATGGAGTTGCATCGATTTGTCAAGAAAATTCCAAACGCTCGTTTTCATTTCCTTGTAATCAGCATGGTTATAGACATATTCATCGTCATCCTCGTAATCAGTATAACCTTTAACGTCGATGTCTTTGTACTCAAGTGTTGGTATCATCGTCCAGACAGAGAGCCATCGTTTCGACAGAAACATGGTGGCTGCGTCTTTTGTTGGGATAAGACTCAATATCGTTACAAGCAAATCTTCCGGTAACTCACTAATGTTGTCTTTATAAATTGTCTCTTCAACGTTCTTAATTTTTCTGTCTTCGGTCATCTTCACGAGGCAAAACCCTAGTTGCGGAAAGCAAAAGAATAGGTCATATGCGTATTCGTAATTAAATTAACCGGTACTTAAATGTCATTAATATATTAAACCGATCCTTAAAAACCTTTTTTTTTTTTTTTTCAATTAAGGTTCTAGCTACGGCCCACGTTAAACTAATGTCTCAAACCAATTTCAACTTATGATCTGATCATGTATTTTTCTTTTGTAGAGAAACACTCCTCTGCTGCTCTGCATGCTTTGTATTGTGATTTGGTTGTCGTTGTGATGTTGTTCATCAATCAAAGCTAAAAAATACTCTTATCATTTAGTGGTCCATTATTATAAGAAGAATAAGAAGAAAGAAACATTCATATTGGTCTTGGTTTTGAGTTCATTTTTCTACTTTGATGAGTTTCTCTTCTTCTCTACACGACAGTCGGTTTGTTAATATATGGCCCTTTTTGTTTGTTCATTCGGATGGACTATCTCAATGGATCATTTAGATGTTGTTCATTTTCTTAAAAAAATGAGCATCATCAAGCATCATCTTTAAATTTTAGTCAAAAATTTGAAACTCATTTGGATGATTTTCCAATTATATTATTTGGCGGGAGATGATTCATCCAAAAATAACAAATATAACCTTATTATCCGGTTGTTCAAAAAAAAAAAAGAAACCTTATTATCCAAATGATCAATTTGTCTACAAAATTATAAATAACCTTTTCTACAAATATCTTGCAAAATATCAAATTTTGGTTTTCAAAACCCAAAAATATATTTCCTATTTTTTTATCAAAATCAAAAATCAATATTTTCCGCCAAAATTCAAATCACATTTTTTCTGCTAAATTCGTAAAATCACATTTTCGCACAAAAATACAAAAATCAAAATTTTCCAGCAAAAACTATAAAATCACATGGTTATATCAAATGTAACTATGATTGTTGATATAATCAGCAAGGTTTAGCGGCTGAAGAAGGTTGGATTCTTTGAGATTCTTATGGTTTTTATATGAAATTTAAATACATATTTTTAAAAAATTCATCCAAAAACTTTAAACAGAAATTCTTTTTAGAGTTTAGACGAATGAAGTAAAATATTAAGATTAAGGTTCTTTCACCACAAAATAATTTGGCTAAACATTAGTTTAAGATGTACACCCATTTTACACAGAAATCCCAAAATCGAAAGAAGACAGAAGATGAAGAAAATACCTTAGACAAAATCAGATAAAAATAAAGCAAAAATGAGCGAGGGCGATTTTAGGGTTGTGAACCCTAGCGAACAGGATGCAACGATGATGGAAGTCGGTGATGGAAGTCGCCCACCGGGAGATCCTCCAGACAGCCAGCGGGTGTGGGTGAATAAGGTTGTAGGGGGTGGTTCCGGCGGGATGCCTAATCCGGAGGATCTGTTAGATGATAAGTTTGTGACTGATAGAGTATTGTTGGCATTTCCTGACGGGGAGGATGGTGGACCGGTGGTCACGATTGGGTCTGAGGTGTTGGAAGTCATGCACAGTTTGTGGCAGAAGTGTATGATTGTTAAGGTTCTTGGTCGAGTGATTCCAGTGGCGGTGTTAAGTAGGAGGTTGCGTGAGATGTGGAAGCCGGTGGGGGTGATGTCGGTTATGGATCTGCCGCGTCAGTTCTTTGTGATTCGTTTTGAGAGGGAGGAGGAATATATGGCAGCTCTCACGGGAGGTCCATGGAGAGTGTTTGGGAACTATCTTCTCACGCAAGCTTGGTCACCAGCATTTGATCCGCTACGAGATGAGATAACTACAACACCGGTGTGGATTAGGTTATCTAATCTTCCATTGAGTTTTTACCATCACTCGATTATGGTGGCCATTGCGAAGGGTTTGGGGAAGCCGATCAAGGTGGATTTGACGACTCTGAAGTTTGAAAGGGCTCGGTTTGCAAGGGTCTGTGTGGAGGTGGACTTGCGACGACCTTTGAAGGGTACAATGTTGGTCAATGGGGAGCGATACTATGTGTCGTATGAAGGCTTAGCCACTATCTGCTCTAAGTGTGGCTTGTATGGACATTTAGTCCACTCCTGTCCTCAGACGGTTCAGGAGAGACGACTGGTTGTAGTGCCGGAGACGGTGGCTGTCGAGCCTAGTGAGAACAGTATGAACGAGGATGGTTTCACGGCGGTCAGGCCACGTGGGAGAGCCGCTAAGCCGGGGGTGGTTCAGAAAGATCGGGAAGAGAATCAAAGACATAATCTTCGGGAGATCCCGATAGGGAAGGTTTTTGACAAAATTGCCATCTCAAATAAATTTGGTAATTTGGAGACTGATATCGGATCGCGTAAAGAAGGGAAGAATGGAGATTCGATGGATGGGAATAAGGAAAATGCGATTCATTTGGTAGCACCGAATCAGGGGAAGGTTGTTACACAAGAAAAGGAGAGTATTTTTGGAGGGAATTATGATAAAGTCTCGGACACATTTAAAGGTGTTTTTCAGGAGAAACGGGCCGATGGTTCCAAATGGGTAGAAAGGAAAGCCTTGAGGCCTAGTGGGCCTAAGCCCAAACAAAAACAGATTCGTCCTTCAAGGGGTTTGGTCTATGGCCCGGGTAAAGGGGATAATGAATTATCTGTCTCGGGGAAGCGTTTACGGATTGAGGATCAGGGAGTTTGTCGACCGGGTGGTGCCTTTTCAACAGATGGGGAGCCGACGATGGTGCAGTGTCACGGGGGGTTTGTCGAGAGTGATGGAGTGGGTCATTCTGGTCGACGTGCTGGTGTTACTGAGAACCAAGATTTTGTTGTGGAGAATGTTCCGCCGGCGGTTATGGCGGAGAATGGGAGCGCATAACAGGGTGCCCCGGTAGTTCGTGCTTTTCCTTTAATGGTGATAATGAATTGTTTGATGTGGAATTGTCGGGGGGCAAATAAACCAAACTTCCGCTGAGCGATTAGATATGTTCTGAAGAAATTTAGGACTGATGTTCTTGCTCTGTTTGAGACACACGCTGGGGGTGACAGAGCACAACGAATTTGTCATAGTTTGGGTTTCGAGAATGCTTTCAGGGTTGATGCGGTTGGGCAGAGTGGAGGTCTGTGGTTGTTATGGAGGTCAGGTATTGGTACTATGTCGATAGTGAATTCGTCGGACCAGTTCATTCATGCCAAGCTTGTTGATGGGGAGGCAATTCTACATATTATTGCGGTATATGCTGCCCCATCTGTTAGTCGTCGCAGTGGTCTTTGGGGCTTACTTAGAGATGAAGTACAGGGGATCACTGACCCACTCATTATGGGTGGAGATTTTAATACTATTGTACGGATTGATGAGCGTGATGGTGGGAATGGCAGACTCTCTGCTGACTCAATTGCGTTTGGTGACTGGATTAATGAGTTGTTCCTCATTGATATGGGCTTCAAGGGTAGTCGGTTTACTTGGCGACGAGGACGCTTGAGGGAGAACTATGTGGCCAAACGACTAGATAGGGTGCTTTGTTCTGCGTCTGCACGGTTGAAATGGCAGGAAGCTTCCGTGACGCACCTCCCCTTCTTGTCCTCAGATCACACACCGTTATACATCCAACTGAGTCCAGAGATTCAGGCTGACCCGAGTAGGAGGCCGTTTCGTTTTGAGGCGGCGTGGCTGCAACACCCGAGTTTTAAAGAGTTGTTGTCAAATTCTTGGAACAGGGAGATTTCTACTCTGCAGGCGTTGGATGGACTGCGAGTAACCTTGAAACGTTGGAACAGAGAGGTCTTTGGAGATATTCATAAATGGTAAGAGAAACTTGCGAATGAGATCAAGGTGGTGCAAGATACTCTGGAGGTAAGTCATACTGATGATCTATTGAGTAAAGAGGAGAGCTTGCTAAAGGAGTTGGATGCAGTGTTGGAGCAAGAAGAGGTGTTATGGTTCCAGAAATCTAGAGAGAAATGGGTGGTTTTTGGGGATCGTAATACGAAATATTTTCACACCTCGACCGTTATTCGACGAAGGAGAAATAGAGTTGAGATGTTGAAGGATGATACTGGGAGGTGGGTCTCAGAGATGAGAGAATTGGAGAATCTGGCAGTGTGTTATTACAAACGTCTTTACTCCCTGGAAGATGTTGAGGATGTAGTTGAAACCCTGCCCCCTCAGGGTTTTCCGTGCCTTGCTCGTGGGGAGTTAACTGATCGTAGTTTACCGTTTGTTTGTATGGAGGTGGAGAGGTCTATTAGGAGCATGGGTAGGTTTAAAGCCCCTGGGCCTGATGGTTTTCAAACTATCTTCTACCAAGATTGTTGGGACACGGTGGGAGACTCTGTGTCACGGTCAGTCCTTCAGTTTTTTGAAACTGGACAGCTCCCGAGTGGTTTGAATGATGTTTTAGTCGCTCTTATACCGAAAGTGGAAAAACCTGAGAAGATAGCTCAGTTCAGACCGATCAGTTTATGTAATGTCTTTTTTAAAATAATCACAAAAATGATGGTCATGCGCTTGAAGAAGGTGATCTCGAACTTGATTGGTCCAGCTCAATCCAGCTTTATCCCTGGCAGATTAAGTACAGACAACATTGTTGTTGTTCAAGAAGCAGTTCATTCGATGAGGCGTAAAAAGGGTCGGAAGGGGTGGATGTTGTTGAAACTAGACCTGGAGAAAGCCTATGATCGCATTCGGTGGGACTTCCTTGAGGATACGCTGAGAGCAGTAAGACTTTTGGAAGAGTGGATAAGGTGGATTATGCAGTGTGTAACAGGCACTTCGATGACTGTGTTGTGGAATGGTGAGAAGACAAGTGAGTTTAAGCCTTCTCGAGGTCTTCGCCAAGGAGATCCTCTCTCTCCCTATTTGTTTGTGCTTTGTATGGAGAGGTTATGTCACCAAATAGATAGAGTTGTGGGTGCTAAGGAGTGGAAACCTATTAAGTTGTCGCAGAGAGGGCCTCAACTTTCCCACATATGTTTTGCGGATGATCTCATTCTCTTTGCTGAAGCTTCTGTGTCTCAGATTCGGGTGATTCGGGGAGTGCTGGAGAAGTTTTGCAATGCATCGGGACAGAAGATAAGTTTGGAAAAGTCTAAGATCTTTTTCTCTGGTAATGTGAATCGAGAGTTGGAGACACAGATCACAGAAGTAAGTGGAATTAAGTCGACACGTGATCTGGGGAAATATCTGGGGATGCCAGTTCTACATAAGAGGATCAATAAAGACACATTTGGGGAGACTTTGGCCAGAGTGTCGTCGAGGTTAGCCGGTTGGAGGGGACAAATGCTAAGTTTGGCTGGACGAGTGACGTTAACTAAATCGGTTCTGTCCTCAATTCCAGTTCATGCTATGAGCACCATTGCACTACCAAAGTCTGTTTTGAATGACTTAGAGAAGGTCTCACGCTCTTTTCTGTGGGGAGGGACCCCTGAGAAGCGTAAACTGCACTTGCTGGGGTGGAAAAAAGTCTGTAGACCAAAATGTGAAGGGGGTTTGGGGATTCGGTCTGCCCAGGTGATGAACAAAGCACTGTTGGCTAAAGTGGGTTGGAGGTTGTTGAATGATCGAACCAGTTTGTGGGCAAGAGTGCTACAAAGCAAATATAAGGTAACTGATATTCGGGATCCCTCTTGGCTTACCCCGAAGAGCTCGTGGTCTTCTACCTGGAGGAGTGTGGCCTCATGTGTCACTGAGGTAATCCGTCCAGGAATGAGTTGGGCATTGGGTGATGGGAAGAGCATTCGCTTCTGGGATGACAAATGGTTGTTAAACACTCCGCTACGTGAGTGTGCTACGAGTGTGATTCCTCCTGGCTCTGAATCTTTGAGGGTGTCAGATGTGTGGAATAGTAGTACTGGATGGAACTGGAGGAATATTGATCCATATGTTTTGGAGTATATCGGATTACAATTGAGAGCTGTGGTAGTTGACAGTGTTAATGGAGGGCAGGATAAGATATCTTGGGGTGAAGATATTAATGGGCAATTCTCTGTTCGATCAGCGTACAGCTTTCTCATGCGTGATGGTATGCCAGGGCAGAATATGAAGCTACTGTATGATCGTTTGTGGGGAGTTGTGGCTACGGAAAGGATCAAAGTTTTTATTTGGCTGGGTATACATCAAGTGGTAATGACTAATGTGGAGCGTAGGCGACGACATATTAGCGAGAGTGGTCTTTGCCAGGTTTGCAAGAGTAGTGATGAGTCTTTACTTCATATACTACGCGACTGTCCTGCTATGTCGGGCGTATGGAGTCGGCTTGTTCCTCGACGACGACGAGCATCCTTTTTCACGATGTCTCTGTTGGAATGGTTATATACGAACCTGGGACTGCAGAATATAACGTTTGGTAGTCCATGGGCCACGTTGTTTGTGATGACGGTGTGGTGGGGTTGGAAATGGAGATGTGGTAATGTTTTTGGGGTGCAGGGTCAGTGTCGAAATAGGGTGAAGTTTCTAAAGGAGCAGGCACAAGAGGTCGTTCAAGCGCATAGTAAATTGCGGACTGTTGGAGTAGAGATACGCAGGGAGGACAGAATGATCTCTTGGCACAAACCAGGTGTGGGTTGGATTAAGTTAAATACTGATGGGGCTTCAAGAGGAAACCCTGGTCACGCGACAGCAGGAGGGGTTCTCCGGGATAGAAATGGTGTATGGTGCGGAGGTTTTTCTTTCAATATTGGCATATGTTCGGCGCTGTTAGCAGAATTGTGGGGCGTATATTACGGTTTGTGTATGGCCTGGGAATGTAATATGCGTTGTGTGGAGTTGGAAGTGGACTCGGAACTGGTTGTTCGTTTTCTCACGACAGGGATAAGTGCTTCTCATCCACTGTCCTTCCTAGTACGCTTGTGCTATAGCTTTATTTCAAGGGACTGACTAGTCCGTATTACTCACATCTATAGGGAAGCGAACCGTCTGGCGGATGGTTTAGCCAACTATGCCTTTTCTTTACCATTAGGTTTTCAATTTTTTGAGGTTTGTCCTGATTGTCTAAATATTGAGCTATTGGCTGATGAGACTGGAACTGCGTTTCCACGTCGTATCCGGTTGTAAGCTGAATTTCCTTTAAATAAATTCCAGGAGACTTAGTCTCCTCTCTTCTACCAAAAAAAAGATGTACACCCATTTTTTGCATCTGGTCTACAAGAACACAATTACCTCAAACCTATAATCCCATTTTAGAGAGACTTCATAAGTATTTGGTCTGTTAATTAGGACCTTCAAGAAAAGAGAATTAAGTAGTTAAAGATATTAAGATACCCACCTCTAAATCTGATTGCGTCCTTTGTACTCGAAATACTCAAGTATGGAATGATTTGTTCTCTTGGTACTAGCTTTGCTTCGCTTTCCTAGAGTCTTCAATCTGTTATAAAATTTAATGGATTTCGTTTGATAGTGGAGTTCCACAAAATTGTGATATGTCTTCTTCTCTAAAGGGAAGCTCCGCTGAAACTGCATATCTTCGTCTTATGATCTGTTCCAAAAGGTCTCTCTGGCGTTAAGCTGGATATTTATCAACATAGCCACGTGAAGAAGCATAGTCTTTTGCTGAAGATCAGCTAATTAATGTATCATGTTGCAATTATATGGAGGTAAGTTTTACATAATTTACAATTGTAAATTATATTTCAGATATCCCAAATTTTGCTGATTTTAGATTTTAGATTTTAGTGGTTGCATGCATGCTAGTAGAGAGAGAGTTTGTATCACGATCACTTCGGAAGGTGGTTTCTTAGAAAAGCTTGCAGAAATTCAATCAAGACGAAGATTTGATATTATTCTACTTCTTACTCCGTCTTGAAAATCATGGAATTTGATGCCACAATAAGCTGGGACTGGGTTTCTTGTTTGGAACAAGGTGCATATGTTGTTTGCGCTGATGTTGGGAGACTCGTTGGTGCTGATGATGGGAGATTCGGATGCTTAAAAAGGCTTTTAAAAATATTTGAGATATAATTAAATAAGTGTGTAGTTTTATAAAAACATACACAAATTACCTTTATACATTATAAATTATTATAAATATCTTATAAACAGTTTATAATGACCTCATAAATATTTTATTAAAAACTTAATAAAAACCATATAAATTTCTTGTAAAACATTAATTTTAAACCTTGTAAAATATCTTTTAAATTCTTATAAACCTTATAATCACATGAATTATCCAAGTATCAGTTATTATTAAGAAGTACTTTTTAAACTCCATACAACTTAATAAAAATTTCAGATTTGATGAAGAATATATATTTTAAATGAGCAGCTAAAGATATACTTTTGAAAAAGACACAAAAAGATATATCTCAAAAATTCTCTTTTATATAATGCTCATATTATTTTGAAATTTATATCTTATCAGTTATACGGAGTCTATAGAATTAAAATTGATTTTATTATAATGCAATTAGTTATATTTTATTATAATGCAATTAGTTATATTATATTACAAGATGGAATGTTTGAAAGATACATCGGTTTTAAAATTTAAAATCAATATGCGGGTAACTATTTCATATTTAAATAGTTTCAATAAAATTCAACATATAATTCTAATAGTCAGGTAAATATTATCTGCTCCAGTAAAAATCGAATTTGTGTTTTTCTAACTAAAAATTTACAATGACAAAAAGATAATATACTATGTAATGAATAAATTAAATAATTGATAATTAAAAGAAACCGTGGAGAAAAGGAAAAGTAACAAAAAGATTCTTTTATTAAGCTCTCGTTATTCTTATACTCTTAGGGTTTTAATTTGCCTGAATGTGAAGATGTTGGAAACAAGAAAAAGTTGTGGTGGTGGGAGAATTGAAGAGAGAGTTGGTGAAGACATGATCAGTGCTTTACCTGAAGATTTGCTTGTAAACATACTCAAGTATGTGCCGACTAAAGATGCAGTGACCACCATGATTCTGTCTAAACGATGGCGTTTTACGTGGACGATGTTGCCTAAACTTGACTACAAAGAAAACAAAGATTATGAGAGCAAGAGGAGCGTTTGGTGGTTTCTTGAAAAGTCATTGCAACTCCTCAAAGCACCAGTCTTAACTTTGTTGTTGATAGAACTCGGTCCACGATGTCCTAGTGATGCTGATGTGGGAAAGTGTGTTGCGAAGGCTGTTGATCGCCGAGTGGTTGTGCTAACACTCGAGCTTCGCTGGTCCGCAGATCCAGCAAGATTGCCCAATAGCCTATACTCATGCAAAACTCTCGAGCTACTGAATCTCTCCCACAAGATTCTCGTGGATGTTCCTTGTACCGCCTGCCTCCCATCACTAACAATGCTCTGCTTAGACTGTGTGGTGTATAAAAACGATGAATCTCTCATTAGGCTCTTATCAGGCTGCTCCGTCCTCGAGAGTATGTTTGTTAAACGGATAAAGGATGACAATGTCAAAAGGTTCACTGTGAAAGTTCCTTCTTTATTGGAATTAGAGTATGTTAATGATTGCAATGATGTAGAAGAAGATACCTGTAGGTGCTTGGTTATTGACACTCCTGCATTAACAGAGTTTGACATAACTGATTACTCAGGAGACTCTTGCTCAATCGAGAATACACCTTGTTTCGAGCAAGTTTATATCGACATTGATCGGTCTTTTTCTGATATAGACAACTTCTTAAGATCTTTTTCCGCAGTCTCGTTTCTTGAGTTGAATTTGACAGACGAAATGGTAACTCTCTCTCGTTCTCTCTCTCTTCCTTCCGTCGTGATCATATTGTTTCATCTACTTATGCCCAATATTTTCACCATGGCAGATTCTGTGTTGCACAACCATCAAATTCTCTCGGCTGACAACGTGTAGGATACGTCCATGGGACTCAGACTGGATGGACTCACTTGTGCCATTCCTTGAAAATACTCCGAAGCTAAAGTGTTTTATAGTTGATTATGTACGTACTCTCTCCTCACTAATAATAATAAATCTATCTAAACCATATATATGTTGGCGTCTAATATATTGATCATATTGTTTCTCAGAGATCAACCCATAAACCCCCTATTGCCTCTCCTTTGTGGAACGAAACGGGCTCTGATCCAAAATGCTTGTCATCAAGCCTCGAGAAGTTTGAGTTGATAGACTATACGGGAAGAGAAGAAGAGATAGAATTGGTGGAATACATCCTAACTACCTCTAAAATTTTGGAGACGGCAACAATCTCCATGAGATCATTGCCAGACTTAAACCTCAAAGACAAAGACACAATGATGAAGGAGTTGAAAGCTATTCCCAGGGTTTCAATTACATCGCAACTTTTGTTCAAAACCTAGACACAATTTTCATAGGGGATTCTTACACATAAAGCTTCTCCTAAACAGAGAAGAAACAACATCTTAAGGCATCCCCTCCTATCAACAGATACAAGAATTCATAGACTCTCATACATTATTTTACTTCACAAGATCTCCAATTTTCATCAGCATTCAACACTTACTATTTTACTATTTGCCCTGTGCACACCTTTATCTTAATTAGTCTTCATTGTTTTACCCTGTCCATGGGATTACTACTCGTATATTTGCAGTGCTTGAGCTGGCAGTAACAGTAGGGTACACAGGTAATCCTGCATATTGATCAGACAGACCAATATATATATATATATATATATATATATATATAACTGTGATCTAATTGCTATCTAGATATTAAAATCCTATACAGTCTGTACGAAATGATCAATTCAGAGATCCCAGTGCTTATTTGTGCTGTGCCATAAGAAACTTATTGGGAAAATCAGAAAATCCTTATCGAAGAAAATAGGAACTAACTCGTGAACAGAAGAGTAAACAGAGCTTTCCGGTCAATCTTTATCTAGTACAAACGGAACTTTTGAATCTGATGCAACAGTAAATTTTATTTAAAGCCTTTCATTGCCTTACTAATGGAGCTTTCTCTACTAACGAAGATAAGAAACCCGTAGATCAAGCCTGATTTTGATGATCATGATATATTTTGACTCGTGTTGTTTTGAGGTAGTTTTTTTTTTTTAAATGTTCCCAAATTTTTCAGTTTTCATTCTATTTATGTGTGTTGGTTCATGCTTTTTAGCTAAATGAACAACAATAATTATTGTTTTTTTTTTTCTTAATATAATTAACCCTTTGAATTTAGAAGCTCCTCGTTCTCCAAGTTTCACCAGCACTTATAATGACTGAGGCTTCACTTTTTGTTCTCTTTTTAGTTGAGAAGATGACTACTACGTATATATTTAATCATTTCTAGCTTTCTTGGTGCAATTTGAATGTTTCACCTTTCCATCAATGTGTTAAAACATTTATCTATCTAGGTTTTGAACTTTCAGCTGCTCTTGGTTTCTAAAAAGCTCTGTTTACTCTGGACACGAGTTTATCTTGGTTCCTATTTTTCTCGTTAACTAAAGTTTCATATAGCAGAAATCGTGATTAGAGGAAGCTGAGCTGTGTAGATAGACACGTCACAAACACTTGGATGTCTGAAATGATATTTTTGTGTTCTTACAAGAAGATATCGGAGCTGTTGGTGCTCTGCTAATAATCACGAGAAGGAACCCTGTGATACGATTCTTGATTCTTGATCAAAGACGTTCGGTTTTTCTCTCACATTGGCATCGCAACCTAAACTCTGTTGGAACTGAATTTTCAGAAACAAGTTTAGGAAATTGCAGGTTTTGGGACAGTGACTTTCTGGCAACTTTCCGGACAAATTCTGGTCCAATGGCTGATAGAAATTGTCGGGTCAATAGTGCAATGGAAAGCTGGTAATGAGTACTACAAGATGATATACTCATACGTCCAAAATGGAGTTGATTTGAATGCGAAATAAGAGTGTGAAGTGAGTTACTTGGGATGTTTGGGAAAAAGTCTCACATAGGAAATGGACCGTGGCCTCTTGGACTCTTGGGCTTTTGGGCTCTTGACACTGTTGTAGGTCTCATTTCATTTTTTGGAAAGACTTGGTGTGAACTCCAAGCAAAGTTGGTCAGTACTCCGAGAATATTATGTGAATATTTTCTTGAGACCTCTCTCCTTCCACTATATATAGAGATATAGTCTCTCATTATTTCTCACACTAAAAAACACAAAGACTCCTTCCTCTGAAGATCTCTCCCTCCCTCTCCCTTGCTTAGTCAAAGTAAGTTCTTAGTTTAGTAGTCTCGAGAGTATAACGTAGATCTGTTCGCTTGAGTTCTATTAGTGGTGTGCTACTGTAATAGTTCGTGATCGGTTGTATCCTAGGATTCATAAATCATGATTGTCCGAAAGCACTTACGGCCGATTTATTGAATTAAGGAAAGAGATATCATATCTCGCCTCCGTGATTTATTTTCTGCTTAATATTATGATGTTGTGATTCGTTCATGACTTCGTTATTTTAAATATAACTCGCATATTTTCTCAATTCGATTTTTACGCTCCTAACAGTCTTAATTCAATAAATCCGCTTTCTGCTTATCGCTTTAAACGGATTGAGAATTTTTCGATTTTTTTTTTATTATAAACGATTTCAAAATCTTCTGAAAAACTGTTTATGCTTTCATCTTTCGGTGCTTACGCGGAAAGTTTTTTGAAGAACACTTGTACTTTAATTCTTTCTTTTCTACTCTCTCTGATTTCCACGAACGCTCTTAATTGAGTGAGTTTGTGAAACAAGTTTCTGCGAACGCTTGTCAAGCAAATTTGCAAAACTAATTCAGTGTATTTTAATTACTTGAATTGTTTGATTAATATATTAATCAGATATGTTTATTGTGAAACAGAAAAATGTCTGGAGACAACACCAACAACGTTGACGGTACTAGGGTTCCTGCAACCCCTATTGAAACTCCTGCAGAGTTGGCTTTACGTCTTGTTAAAGAACTTGAAAATACGAAGCTTAACGATTCGGGTATGGAAAACGTGCGCCGAAATCTGTTCGGTAATGGATCAACCCACATGGGGATACCACCTTCGGCTTCCAAGGGATGATGCCAGATAAGTTCGATGGCAAAGCTGGGTTCAAAACGTGGCAAAACAAGATGCACTACTACTTGGCCAGCATGAACATGGAACGACACCTCACAGAGGATCCACCAACGCTTCCACAAGGTGATATTGATGTGTATGTGGTTGGAAGTATGGATAGCTGGGCTCAAGGAGACTATTGTTGCAAATGTCAGATTCTGACCCGTTTGGTCAATGATCTGTATGACCTCTACAGTATGTACAAGACTTCAAAAGCATTGTGACTAGCTTTCGAGACCAAATACAAGACTGATGAGTCTGGGATGCAGAAATTCTCAACTACGAAGTTCCTGAACTTCAAGATGGTGGATTCCAAACCAATTATGGAACAAGTGGAAGCTCTTCAACGGATCTTTCAGGAGATCGATTTGGAAGGGATGTCGATCTGCAATGTCTTCAAAACGAATTGCTTGATCGAGAAGCTACCACCTGGATGGTCAAATTTCAAGCATTACCTTAACTTTAAGCGTAAGGCAATGTCTCTTGATGATCTCATCCATCGGTTGAGAGTTGAGGACAACAATCGTGGAGCTCATTCGGATGCTCAAAACCAGGGGTATGATGTTCATGTAGCTGAGCATAAGGCCAAGTATAAAGGCAAAGGTAAAGGGATCTCTATTCCTCATAAACCGTTGAAGGTGTCACCTAGACCAAACTTCAAGAAGAGCAACCTTGAGAGGAAGTTCAAAGGAAAGTGTCATCATTGTGGTAAGATTGGACACAAGGCTGACGTTTGCAAAAGCAAAGCAAAAGATCTCAAGTTGCATGCAAACCTAACTAAAGAAGACATGGTTTTTGTGGTTACGGAATGTAACATGGTGGAAAACAACCTAGTGGAGTGGTACTATGACACTGGTGCTACCACACACATATGCTCTGATATGACCATGTTCACCACCTATGTGCATAACAAGTCAAATGAGCAGATTTTCATGGGCAACAAGGTGATGTCCAAGATTGAAGGTAAGGGAAAAGTGGTTCTGAAACTAACTTCTGATCGTGAGCTCACCTTGTAGAATGTGAAGCATGTACCTGACATGCGGAAGAATCTCATCTCTGGAACAGTGCTAAGAAAGCATGGTTTTTCCATCAATTTTGAGGCTGATAAGTTAGTTCTTAAGAAAAATGGGATGTATTTGGGAAAAGGGTTTTGTTAAGGGTGGGCTGATCAAGATGTCTGTAACGACAGTCCATCCGAAAATTGTAGCTTCTGCTTCTGTTGCTGAAATGAAAGAAAACCCTATTGCTTACTTGGTTGAGTCGTTTACTACTTGGCATGAACGTTTAGGACATGTCAATTACAAAACAATGCGAAAAATGCAAAACTTGAATTTGATTCCGAAATTCAAAACTAACCAAGAAAAATGTGAAGTGTGCGTACAAGCCAAACTCACTAAAACTCCCTCACCACGCGTTGAAAGAACAACCGAACCTCTAGGCTTAATTCACACAGACTTATGTGATTTAAAGTATGTGCAAACTAGAGGCGGTAGGAAATATTTTGTTACCTTCATTGATGATTGCACAAGATATTGCTATGTATATCTCTTGCATAGCAAAGATGAAGCACTGGAAGAATTCAAAGAGTTCACCCTCGAAGTAGAAAATCAGCTTCAGAAAACTATAAAAGTAGTTCGAAGTGATAGAGGAGGAGAATATAATGATCTGTTCAATGCATTTTGCAGAGAAAAAGGCATTATACATCAGACAACCGCTCCCTACTCGCCAGAATCTAATGGAGTAGCAGAACGAAAGAATCAAACTCTGAAAGAGATGATGAATGTGTTGTTGCAGGAATCTGGGTTAGCCCATAACATGTGGGGGGAAGCTTTGCTTAACACAAATTACATCCTCAACAAGATACCACATAACGTGACTGGCAAGTCACCATATGAGCTTTAGAAAGGTACAATACATTCGTACAAATACCTCAAAGTGTGGGGGTGCCTAGCAAAAGTGGCTGTACCACCTCCTAAAAAGGTCACAATTGGGCCAAAGGCCGTAGACTGTATCTTCATCGGATATGTACATAACAGTAGTGCATATCGATTTCTGGTTCATAAATCAGATATTCTAGATATCCATGTGAATACAGTTATGGAGTCAAGAAATGCTTCATTTTTTTAAGACATTTTTCCCTGTAGGAAAACTCAAAAACGGACTCGTGAACAACGAGATGCAGCGACCTCTGAAGCTGGCAATACTTTGAGTAATACTACTTCTGTAGAAACAGAACTGGAACCTAGACGAAGCAAACGAGCTCGCAAAATTAAATTGTTTAGTGATGATTTTCTAATGATGGCATTTCTATTTGAAAATCTACCTAGAACATACGCAGAAGCTATGTCTACACCTGATGCACCTTATTGGAAGGAAGCTGTCAAAACTGAAATAGACTCTATCATGCAACATGATACGTACGAGATGGCAGATCTACCACAAGAATTTAAGCCTTTGGGGTATAAATGGATTTTTACGATAAAACGAAACCCAATGGCGATATTTAGCGGTACAAGGCTAGGCTTGTAGTGCAAGGATTTCGGAAAAAAGAAGGCTTAGATTTCTTTGATACCTATTCACCGGTAACAAGACTATCTTCGATCAGGATGCTCATAGGTATTGCAGCCTTGAGAAATCTTGAAATCCATCAAATGGATGTAAAAACTGCTTTTATCCATGGAGATTTAGAAGTGAAAATCTAAATGAAACAACCGGAGGGATTTGTTATTCCAGGACAAGAACAAAAAGTGTGTAAACTTGTGAAGTCATTATATGGACTCAAACAGGCTCCTAAGCAGTGGCATGAGAAGTTTGACACTATGATGATGTTTAATGGTTTTCGCATTAATGAATGTGACAAATGCATATACTACAAAACTACTCCATCATGGTACATTTTGTTATGCTTATATGTAGATGATATGTTCATCATTGGAAGCAACAAACACATCATAACTCGAACGAAAAACATGCTCAAAAGACATTTTGACATGAATGACTTGGGTTTAGCAGATGTAATTTTGGGGATAAAAATCATCATAACTGATGAGGGCCTTATCTTGTCTCAAACCCACTATGCTGAAAAAGTGCTTGATTGATTCAAGCATTACTCAAATGGGACTGCAAAAACTCCAGAGGATCCTCAAATTCACTTGACCAAAAATTCTGGTCAAGTGAAAATTTCTCAAAGCAAGTGAATTTTTACCTGCCTTACTTCGATTTAAAAAGTTGCCATAAACTATTAAAGATCTGAAATACTAGCATAATAAAGTAGAAACAAGAATGAGTTCAACATGCTTCCTATCATCAGAGGGAAAAAAGCCAAAAAATAACTCATCTATTTTTTATTTGGAAGTTTACTATCTGGTCTTGGTCTTTTTTGGTCGGAAGAATAATACATAGTTCGTGTAATTTAATATCCAAAGTATTACATATTGTCATTTTCATACCTAATGTACGATCTCTTAACAAAATAAAAATTTCAGTTTTATCCTTATTCTTTTCTATTAATTATTAACTTATAAATAACATTAAATTATTTTTGATTTTATTTGAATAAGAGTTTATGGATTCTCCTATTTCACTTCACAAGATTCTCCCAAGTTTCATCAGCACTTACTATTTACTATTTTCCCTATGCACACCTTTATGTGTAAGTCTTCATTTTTTTTTTCCCGTCCATGGGACTACTATAGAAACCAATCCATTTGTACATTTGCAGTGATTGGGCTGGCAGTAACAGTAGGGACACATGTAATCCTGCATATTAATCGAGAGAACAATATAAATGTGGTCTAATGCTATGCAGATATTTATAACCCTATCCAATCTGTATAAAATGATCATTTCAGACATCCAAGTGTCTGTGTCGTGTCTACACTACACGGCTCAGCTTCCTCTAATCAAGATTTCTGCTATATGAAACTTTAGTTAACGAGGAAAATAGGAACCAAGATAAACTCGTGAACAGAGTAAACAGAGCTTTTTAGAAACCAAGAGCAGCTGAAAGTTCAAAACCTAGATAGATAAATGTTTTAACACATTGATGGAAAGGTGGAATATTCAAACTCCACCCAAGAAAGGTAGAAAAAAAAAAAAATTTAATATTTGGGAACATTTTTAAATATTAACTCAACAACACGACTCAAAATCAGGCTTGATCAACGGGTTTCTTATCTTCTGCAGCTACGTTAGTAGAGGAAGCTCCATTAGTCTCTGCTCCTACTTCAGTGTTCTCCACAGGTGGCTGAACCTGTTCATCCTTAGGGAGAGGCTCTTCCACATATTCATTTTCAAATGCATCAGCCGGAAACTAAGTAAATCCTCAACTTGTGTCTTCGATGGATCCTTCACCAGAACATACTTTCCTTCGCTTAGCTTCATACACTGATCAACGATCGGCTTCACAATTCCCCACATGTTGTTATTGTTAAGATTGAACTGTCCAGCGAAATCCTTTGGCTTATACCCCAAAACCGATAATATAACCCTTAGCGAGACATCTAATAATCACAAGATCACGAGGATGAACCCATGAAACAAACCTAAACAGTAACTTTATCATCCTTAGCGAGACGTCTAATCACAAGATCATCACTTGTAGTAACCTTAAAGGCAAGCTCGTGTTCTTGAAACGTTCAAGTCTACGTTCAGCTTTAGGAGTGATACGATCATTACACTCAAGTCCACCACATGAAAGAAGATCTTCAGGTCTTTTGTCAATGATGAATCCTAATAAAATTGGGGACGAAGGTGAGATGGGCTTTATGGGTTATATTGTCATAAGAATTTAAGCCCACTTTGATCTCATACAGTTAAATGATGTCGTTTTTCTAATCGTCTAGTAGAATATGGTTTGGTTTGGATTTACACCGAATTGATTTTCTCAATCAAAATGGGTTATATTTTCATACCGGTTGTAAACCGGTTCTTGATTTACTAACGTTTGGAACTAATGAGTAATGAGACCGCTAAGATTCAAAAAATTTTAAGATGTAAGTAAATTACAAATTTGCCCATATTTTATTTAGATACAAGTCCTTGTTTTACATCATTTGCTTTAATTAATTCTTGTTTATATTCGTTGGTTAATTGAAATCCAACTCTATTAACATTTTCACTCTTCTTTTTAGAGAAAAAAAAAGTTCAAAACTTTGTGTTTTAAGTCCAATTTTCTCGGGAAAATTTCTCATTCAGTCTCTTCTCTTCTTCCGGCTCGGAATTGTTTTGGGTTCTTGATCTTTAAAACATGCTCAGGTAATGTTAATCAATTTGATAAATTTAAGGTTTTTTTTTGAGTGTATGATGAATGTATTGTTGTTATTGACATTGGATTTGTTTTCAAGAACAGTTGGTTTCTAAAGACCTGAATCGAGCAATCTCGTTGTATTGGGCTGCGATTAAAGCTGGAGATCGAGTTGATAGTGCATTGAAAGACATGGCTCTAGTTATGAACCAGTTGGATCGAACCAATGAAGGAATCGAAGCTGTCAATTCTGACCGATATCGCTGCCCTTTTGAATCCCAATTCCCAAGAATCCATTGATAACTTGTTACTTGACCTCTACAAGGTATAACAACTTTCTCAGTCTGATGAGTAAATTGTGAAGCTACTTCTATGCTCATGTATGTTAACTATGATTGGTTTGGTGGGTTTTGCAGAAGTCAGGGAGGATTCAAGAGGAAGCAGAGTTGCTTGAACACAAACTGAAAACACTTGAGCAACAAGACACGCACTATGGTGGTAGGATCATAGCTGCGAAAAGAAGCTATAGGAAGCAGAACAACAAGACTATCGAGCAAGAGAAAGCGCGGTAAGAACTGAAGTTTGTGCATACCCACCACTACAGATATCTCCTATTTCCGCTTTAAGAGGAGTTTCTCTGACTTTGCTGAATATAGGATTCTAGGGAACTTAGCTTGGGTTGCTTTGTCTTTGGAGCCTGACAATAACAAGCTGTGCGATCTTGCGGTCTGTTTGATACGTATGGATAGAATCCTGGAAGCTAAATCTCTGCTTGATGATGTAAGACAGTCTCTAGGGAATCAATGGAGCAACGAATCATTTTGGAAGTCTTTTGAACGGGCTACTGATATGTTAGCAGAAAGAGAACGTGCCACAGTAGCGGATAATCCAGAAGAATTGTTGAGAAGTAGCTCTGCAGATAACATCTCTTCAAGGTGCTCAAGTGTGATGAAAGAAAACGAGGCTCTAGCTGGAACTAGCACAGAAGTGGATAACATTTACAAGACGAACTCGCATGTTTCCTCTGAATCAGTTGAACAGAACTCGCCAGGTCTGATTACACAACCCCGGGAATGTAAATGGGGAGATGAGGAAGCAGATCAGAGAAAATGGAATGTGACAGTTGGTGCTACTCGAAGGCTAAGGTTTGGGAATCATTATGAGAAGAGCGTTGAAACAGAAGCCTCGACTACTAAAGGGAAGACACTGGGTCAGAATTTGATTGACGAACTGCATAAATTCATCAGTGGTGGTGGTGATGGAGATTGCATGACAAGCAAAGCAAGGAAGTTGTGTGCAGATTTAATCAAAGAAACGGAAGATAACGAAAAAGCATGTTAGAGAACTGCTTCAGAATCTTCTTCAGCTTAGCAGCCTAAGATCAGGGACATTGGTCAGAGAAGTGTTTCCACTGGTGAAAGACAAGCTCATCACGTTGGTCGAAGAAGTGTTTAAGCATGACTTTTACTACACAAAACTACTGAAGGATGTATAGATTTTAAACAATTTGCAAAGATGACATTTTACTGTTGGTCCCGTTGGAACATTTTTAATGAAGTTGCTCAAAAGTGATATGTACCTTTTAAGTTTTTTTTTTGCAAAATGCGACATAAACTTGAAAGAACAAAAGCAATATTTTTCCACTGACAAAAACAATAAGCAATACACGCAAAAGTTAAACAAATCCAGAACGAGAATGGGTTTCAATAACAGAAGGAACACACATGAACGAAATAAAGAGATATTACGGAAAAAAATTCAGGATTGAGGGAAAGAGATGAAAGAGAATGCTGCTTGCTTACACAGCTTACGAATCCAAGGGAGCCATTAGAGAACATCTTAAGTCTCGTACTCCTCTTCTTCCTCCTCGTACTCCTCTTCTCCGGCTGTAGCATCTTGGTACTGCTGGTACTCTGCGACAAGATCATTCATGTTGCTCTCGGCTTCAGTGAACTCCATCTCGTCCATGCCTTCTCCTGTGTACCAATGAAGGAAAGCCTTTCTCCTGAACATAGCTGTGAACTGTTCACTCACACGCCTGAACATCTCCTGGATTGAAGTTGAGTTACCAATGAAAGTGGACGCCATTTTCAAACCCTTTGGTGCAATATCGCAGACACTGGACTTGACGTTGTTTGGGATCCATTCAACAAAGTATGATGAGTTTTTGTTCTGGATGTTCATCATCTGCTCATCAACCTCTTTCGTGCTCAGCTTTCCACGGAACACAGCGGATGCAGTCAAGTAACGTCCGTGACGAGGGTCAGCAGCGCACATCATGTTCTTTGCATCCCACATCTGCTGGGTCAGTTCAGGGACACTCAAGGCACTGTATTGCTGTGATCCTCTCGATGTCAATGGAGCGAAACCAACCATGAAGAAGTGAAGCCTTGGGAAGGGGATAAGGTTCACAGCAAGCTTCCTAAGGTCCGAGTTTAGTTGACCAGGGAAACGAAGACAGCATGTAACACCACTCATTGTAGCAGAGATGAGGTGGTTAAGATCACCAACTAATGAAACACAGAATAAACAACAAAAGTCAGGACTCAATCACATCACATAAATAAACAAGAGATTGTATAATATACTCACAGGTAGGGTTAGCCAGCTTCAAGGTACGGAAACAGATATCGTAAAGAGCCTCATTGTCCAAAACCATACACTCGTCAGCGTTCTCGACAAGCTGATGCACAGAGAGAGTAGCATTGTATGGCTCAACAACAGTGTCAGAGACCTTAGGAGAAGGAAACACTGAAAAGGTCATCATCATACGATCTGGATACTCTTCTCTTATCTTAGAAATCAAAAGAGTTCCCATTCCAGATCCGGTTCCTCCACCCAATGAATGACACACTTGGAAACCTAAAAAATTCAATAAACAAAACCACATATATCACAGAATGTACATAACACAAACCATCTCAATCAACAAAGACCTAAATCGATTTCGTTTGTTCTCGTTCCCTACGCTTCTACGATGCAATAGTCAGATTCAAAAAAGAAAAGAAAAAAAAAACAGATCGAGATTCAAAAAAGATGGTTCGCACCTTGAAGACAATCGCTGTTCTCAGCCTCCTTCCTGACAACATCGAGAACGGAATCAATCAACTCAGCACCTTCGGTATAATGACCTTTGGCCCAGTTGTTACCAGCACCGGACTGGCCAAAGACGAAGTTATCAGGACGAAAAATCTGACCAAAGGGACCAGATCTGAGGGAATCCATGGTACCAGGCTCCAGATCCATAAGAACAGCGCGAGGAACGTATTTCCCACCGCTAGCTTCGTTGAAATACACATCGATACGTTCAAGCTGTAACGGAGAGTCGCCGACGTATTGACCGGTGTGATCAATGCCGTGTTCGTCGCAGATCACTTCCCAGAACTTTGCTCCGATCTGGTTTCCACATTGACCGCCTTGGATGTGAAGGATCTCTCTCATTTTTTTTTTTTTCTTCTCTCTCGATGTTGTCAAAGAAGAAAAAAAAAGAGAGAAGATGGGCGACTCCTTTTTTTTTTTTTTTTGTTTATTTTTTTGTTTGTTGTCCCTTTGAATAGGTTTAAAAAGGGATTGTGGAATGGGTAATAATCAGCTATATATAGTTTACGTCTTCTTCAATAAGCTTTTCTAAATTAATTAATTGCAGTTTAGTCCTTTTAGTTTTTATTTGGTACCCTTATTGTTTCGTTTGTTTCGTTTTTTGGTACTCTCTGCGCTGTATGACAGCGGAGGATTTCAAAATATATCTGTACTGTCCCACTTGTCTATAAGATATTTTTGGTATTTAAGTAAAATTTTTAAAACAAGAATATTATATTAATTACGTTTGTGAATAGTACAAAGGATTATTAATGCTTTTTCGCCGTTTACAAAATTATAACATAATGACAAATTACATTATTTTGAAAATTCAATGTATTGAAGGGAGAGAGAGATTAGTTCCGTTCTTCTACTAAACGACAGCAAAATTTTAGTGGTTTTTTTTTTGTTCAAAAGGAAAGTTTTTACTATCCAAGGGAGATCATATAGTTGGGCCCTCTTTACTTTATAATCAAAAAAAAAAAGGCCCATCATTTTTGGTATAGCAAAAACAAATGTTAGTGTGGCTCACAAAATGATCTAAGAACATATGCATCAGCGTACTTTGAGTCCATCCCACATAGTTAAAATTTTAATTTTAAATCGAAATGAATAAATTATGAAAGAAATGTATCTATAAATGGGACAAATTTCGTCCGTCCTTCGGAACACATGGCGGTGTGTAATAGGTTTGCTTTTCTTGCCCCCCCTTTTCCCTTCCTCTGTTTTTCTTTTTCTTTTTTTTTTTTTTTCCCTTCTCTTCTTCCTTCTCCATCCTCGACATAAACTATAGCGAGGATGAGATTCACGCAATGCTTCATGAATGCAACATGGATCCTGAGGAGACCGCTCAACGCCTACTTTTCAAGGTATTGTATTAATATCTTCTCTTCATTTGTATTCATCATACCTGATTTCTCTTTATTTGAATTTGGATCCATGATTAGAGATTTTATTTTTCGATTTGGGGTTTTTTTTTCTCTAACTTAGGTTTTAGCATCTGATTCATCTGCTCTTCTCTCCTTTGATTTTATCTGAATCATCGGATTCTGTGATTTTGTGTTGTAATCGTTATTTCTATAGAATAAGTTTTCATGATTTGATTTAGAATATACGCGAATCAATTACTTCCACTAGTGATGTGTGATACAAAGGGTATAGTATTCTGAGTGGTTTGTCTATGGGGGAATACTTTTGCTAGGTATGAGTTCTATACAAAGATTGGCGCGTTGTAGATGAATCTATTGCTTGGAAGTTCACATTTATAGAATCTTATCTAAACAAATTGTTTTGAAAAGAGGTCTATCAGTGATAACCATGATTTTCTTTAGGTTTTAGAGCAGATTTTTCTCGGTAGTTGTGGTTTTTGCATCAGACTTTTAGATTTAGAGTGGTATTAAATTTAGATGACAGCTTTGTGAACCTCAGAGAGTTGCTCGCGTTAGATGTATAATTCATTTCTCTAGATGATAGACCTAATGTGGTTGTTTTTGTCCTTTCCGAGCTAGTGTTTCCTCCTTTCATTGTCATGTGCTGGTCTTGATAAGTATCATATGAATTCTGTTATGTGTTTATGAGATGCATTTACACATGTGATAGAATGTGAATTTTCACTTTGCAAAAAATCTAGCCTTGGAGCATATATCACTTGCAATATGAAGATAATTGTCCTTAAGATAATTGTAAGACAAGGGAATACATATATGGTACAGTTCTAGGAGTGTTCATAGAATGCTATTGTGAATCAGTTGGTTTGGTCTGTGTGTAGTGTGGTTGTTTTGTTGTTGTTCTTCTTGTTGTACATCAAGGTTGATGTATAGCTAATTACAGCAGTTACTTGCAAGTTCTGCTCAACCAACATTACTTGAGTTGCATTCATGCTTAATCTGTTACATTTCTGGTTTTGGTCATCTTTGTCTTCACCTGCTTGTTGTGCTGATCAACGTTCAACAATATAATCGAGTAAGCTAACACGAAGACAACATCTTTATTAATCAGGCAACCTAAAGGTACCTACAAAGAGACGCAGAGCAGTAGCAAGAAACAGAGTTTGAATTTGAAGAAACAGCAATGCTCATATCTAACCCACATGTAAACCTGAAGAAACATGCTACACTCTTTGGATCAAGTTCCTTAGGCAACAAGTGCAAAAAACAGAGTTTGAATTTGGGGGACCAAAAACCATGGGACAGCAATGCGCATATTAAAAATAAGAAACTTTCAAAATAATAATATTAAATTTGGGGGACCAAAAACCATGGGACACCAATGCCCATGGTCTAAGAGCATTACAGTATTAGGTACTAGGGAAGAGATTGCGCGGGTTATGCTATGGTTAATTTTTTTTTTAATGATTTTCTATTTAATGTTATATTCTATAAGTTGTTAAATTTTTTGTACATTTATCTGTTAGTTTAGCTATATTTTGTTGTTTTCCATTAATCTAGTTTTATATTTTGTTTATTCATTTGTGTGGCGTTATTATTATTATATGTCAATGAATAATTTTTTTTGTCTATGTGTATTCATTTTTTATATTTTATATATTTTATAATTTTTTATATTATGTGTATTCATTTTTTTATTGTCATTTTTAAATATTTTTGAAATAAATTTATTTGTTTTGGGTTACTAATAAGTTTGGGCTATCATGTTCTACGTGTTAGGATCGTTTATGACGAATTGTATTTTTGTTTTATTGAGTTTTTTTTTTTTTTTTAGGAAACGATCTATATTTGAAAGTTTTTTTTATGTCTTTTAATTTTATTTTAATAGTCGGAAGTCCTTTTCGTAACTTTCTATAAACATAATCTTACTAATTGTTATAGATTTTTCACACTAAGTAAATTTAAGTATTTAATTTTATTGTATTTTTTAATATTATTATTCTTAAAAACAATAGATTTAAATTGAAAAAATTATTGTTTTTAGTTGTTTTTTTTTGCTTTTTTAAAAAATATTATTAAAAATAGGAATACATTCTTACAAATATCCAAACAAACTGGGCTTAGAAATAAGAAACCATCCCAAGACTCTATACCATAGAAAAGCATATCAAAGAAATATCTCCTGCACATTATACATGTGTAATCATATATGTGTTATATCCCAATATTTATTATTTTATTTGTTATTTGTATAATTTTCAACGTGAGAAGAGCTTTCCAAGACGTAAATGAGCAAAAGAGGAGTAATTGGTTTGAGCAGTAATTGCAAGGAATTGCAACAATATCATTATAAGCCATTCTGAATTTCAAAGGTAAAATATGTTGAGAACTACTGGTTTGGAAATCGTTAGGTTTCGATGTCAAATAGTGTTTTTTTGTAGAGAACTCATCTCCAACATTCTCGTTATCTAGTGGGAGATCGATATGAAGCAAACAAAAACCTGACAATTGATGACAGATTTTAGTGATGCATTTAAGTACCTTAGTTGTGGAAATAACTTGATGAGCAACTAACCGTTTGTACAGTCTGGATCCATAGAATATCAACCGCTGTCATCATCATTCGTAGTACAATCTTTAGGGTTATTGTGTCTCTCGTGAATAAGGTTGACGAAAAGAAAATTGAAACGTTACATTACATTTGCTAATTGGGATTTTTATTTGGTGTAATCTAAGTCACACGTTCATGGATATTACATAGACATAATTTTGATTTTAAGTTTACACGTTATTGGACTTTTATTTGTGAAGTTTTACACTTATTAAGTTTGTTTGGGTTTTTATAATATAAAACTTATAGACTTAACAAAAAAAAATATATATATATCTTATTATATAAACCTTGATGACAAAATTACTTATTAACAAGATCGTGACACGTATCAATTATATCATTCATATGTTAACACGTGCCAATTTATTATTAAAATCAAAAAAAATGTAAAAATTCAAAACTTAACCTAAAAAGATTTTATATAAAAGTAAATAGATAAAATAACACTTAATTTTATTTAAAATATAATTATAAGATAAATTATATATATATATACCATAAAATTTAAAATTATAATATTGTTTACTTATTTTAATATTAAGTTGCTATATTACAAGAAAAATATTACTTTTTATATAAGATAAAAAATGAATGTGAAAATTATACAATTAGTTACTGTTTCTAAAAAAATATAAATACTCACCTTTATATAAAGAAAAAGATTGTTGAAGTAAAAAAAAAAAGAAATCGTCCCATTTTTTTTTCATCAATCAAATAATTTATTTAAAAGACTGCTATTGTAATATATATGATATGAGTATGTAAGATTAATGTATGCGTTTTTGTAAATATAAATATGCTAAAGTGAAGAGACATATAATATGTTATTTAATATGTTCATAAAGACAATTTGTTGGTAGTAGTTAAGACTAAAGAGTATATTTTAACAGTACAATATATTTGTGTGTACAAATAAACTTTTAATGGTAATGGAGACAGTAGATTTGTAAATGGATATACATTAGTGTATTATAGCAAAAAAAAAAAAAAAAAAAAAAAAAAACAGCTATTTTCTATAACTAAAAGTTTACCTCTTTACTTTTATACATTATTTTTAGTTACGAAAATAATTAAATATATATTATTTGTTAAATTTAATTTAATTGTAATTCTTTTGAATTCATCTACAACTATTTTCTTTTAACTAAAAATGTATCTATTTTTTCTTCTACCAAACAATAAATTAAAAGGAATTTCCTCGGTAGAAGGAAGGAGTTTATAAAAGAAACTTCAGAGATAAGAAAATACGAAGCACGGGCAAGACAATCCGCCTTCAAATTTGTCGCATGTGGGATCGAAGAGAGGGAGAATAGTGGAAAAATCTCCAGCGAATTAAATTCATCGAGCAAGTGTGAGAAGGATGGCCAATATTCAGAGGAATGCACCATAGTGAGTAACTCAGCACGTATCCGCTCCATGGCCCGCAACAATGCTTCTAACTCTGAATGCAAGGGGGAGGTGCTCCGTCTTAGACACTTGGCCCCCAACAACAAGGTTCACTCCTCACGAACACAACAGCACCAGCCCAATCATGAATGCTCATTGGTTACTTTCCAAGAACCATCAATTTGACAACAAGGTAAAGAAACCTGGACATCCGAAGATGAAGATGGAATCGACATGACCGTCGTAAAAGATAGCGTCTCTTCCCAGGCTAACTTATCTCCCAAAGCCTGAGCAACTATATCATTCGTCCTTAAAAAAACTCTAAACCTTTAAAAAAAAAATTATTTATGGCCTTCTAGATTGCCCATAAAAATCATGGTAATTGAAGAAGTTAATCAGGATCACCCTGTTGAGAGCATCTCTCTAGAAAACAAAGTCCAAATTTGAGTACACCGACTCATATGGAAAACCCTATGATGAGCCGGAGTTAGAGATAAATCCTAAACTTCCTACGAGTGAGGGCATTCAAGAAAAATGTGATTAATAGTATCAACCGTAGAGTCGCACATTTTACACCAGATATTTACAATGGACACCTTGGTGTATCTACTTACTTTTATAGATAGTTTTTACTTACTAAAAATACTTACTTTATATTCTTTGTTAAATTTTATTTTATTTTTAAAACTCTAAACCCGCACATCGGGCGGATCCTAATCTAATGTATATATATATATATATATATATATATATATATATATCGAGGTGGAGGCTAATTTTGACAACTTAGAGTGAGAAAACTCTCCCATTATATATATATATATACTAGAATGAGTCCCACGCGTTGCGTGGGTTTAATAATATAGAAAATATACTATAGAGCTTAATATATTGAGATTTTTTTAGATTTTTTTCTCAAATTGATTATTTTATATTTCATATCAGTTAGAGTAAAAATTATCTTATAACTTCTTAACAAAGTACTTGTAGCAAAATATTAGATATGTGCAATACCAAAATGTAGGAAATGATACATTTAACAAATTGGACTATAAAAGAATTTGAATGTATAAGTAAGTTATTTAAAGTAAAGTTTTTTTTTTTGGAATATCAAATTTTTCTTTTGTTTATTGGCAATAGTTAAGTAAGAATTTTTTTACAAAAAAAACTATAAAGGAATCTTAATGATAAATGTTGAGATATATATAGTAAGTAAAACTTAATATTTGTTAAACAAAAAAAAAAACAATGTCTCTATTATATTTGTGTTCCTATGCATGATGGAGAGGTCCACTCTTGATAACATGATTATATTTATTATATTTTTTTTTATCAACAATAGATCAGCTCAAACGATCCAATTGAGGGGGAAGTTGTTTATTAAAGAAATTTGTGTTAATTTGATTGTAGTGACTCATTAGGATGATGGAAATAGTGAAATTGTTGTTATTTATTATGCAAGTTGGAAAGAGTAGCAAAGTTTTGTTTTTAAGGTTAATTTTAGAAAACAGAAAAACTATTATTTATAACAAATATATTTTGTGGAGTATTAATGTTTTTTAAGAACTTTGTATGTTACAATAGTAATTGCTCACTCCTTAATTTCTTTAAGATTAATTGTTATCATACATTTAAAATTTTGAATTTTTAGAATTAAATGTATTTATTATGGTTATTAATTCAAAAACTTGCTCTTGTAAACTTCCATGTAGCATCTCTTCTTTTAACAGGTGTCTTCTAAAAAGTGAATATATTGTTACTTTTTGTAAACTGAATTTATTTATATAATCATACTTAAAAAAATAAAAATCAAATTGCATAATTAAAAAAAACTTTAAGATACAAAAGTATTGGTTATTTCTTCATATTTAAAGTTAAAAATAAATATCAAATTTAGATAACGCTAACATAATTTAAAGATATTAAGATAATAAGAATTTTCCTTAGAAACATATTTTTCTATATTTTCTTTGTTTTTTTCTTCATCATTTCAAGTGAAAAAAATAAACCATATTATGGTAAATATTAAACCAATCATATATTTTGCTGATTCGAATTCTCGCGGAATTGAAAAGATAAGGAAGAAGGGTGGGGAAGAGAGAACAACGACGAAGAGGAGAAGTTGGAACTCAGAGATTCTGTCGGTTTTTCATTGAGAAGTCGTCAAAATTCAGTGGTCCATTTACTATTTACAACTCATTACTTATTGGCTAAACATGAGATCAAATGTTTAAAAAAAAAAGACAAATGTTCAGAGGTGCCACGTGGCAGATAGATAGAGTTTTTTAGAGGATGTAACCCTACTTTATTATATTAGATATTTATATATATGTATAAATTTTTTTACCAACAAAATATTAGCATATATTGTATAATTTAAATTAAGTACCTCATTACTAATTAAGTATATCTCCATTGGTGGGATAAAAAATTAAACTATTGATAGTAAATATTCATCAAAAAATTTTAACATATCAAATTACATCTCAATAGATTTAATTCTTTAATTAGTTAAATTTATTTATTACTATACATATACTAATATGAATATCTCTATTAATAAATAGAAATAAGAAAAACATAAGTATTAATAATCTTAATCTTATAGCAATAGTTACAATGTAATCCATTAGAAGACTATGTACAATGGTTAATTTATTCAACACCCTCTTTTTAACTTTTTCACACTCCACATCATCTTCTCTTTCTTCCACATCATAATTCAACACCAATTAATTTTTACCTTCTACAACAGTTTTGTTTAATACAATTACAACACCCTATCCTACTATTTTTCTTTTTTTATTTTTGATTTTATGATTACAGATTATTAAGATAAATTAATTATTAATTTAAATTAAAATAAAATAAATAAGAATAAACGAATTTGATAAAATTATATAATGTTAAACACATATAATGATATAATTTTTTTTGTCCAAATCAAATGAAACTAGTCTCTATTTATAGAATATAAAAAATAATGAATTTTGGTGTTAAATTATTTATATACATATATAGAATTATTTTGAAATAATTGATATTAAATAATTGATGGGAAAAACTATTCAAACATTCAATCAATATGCTCCACATGTCACCATCTACATATTTGTCCACAAAAAGAAAATGTAAACAATTAACAATTTTATTTTACCTATCAAAATCTGCCATGTCATTCCAAATGGACCCATATTTTTCTTTCAACGATGTTGAATTTTATCAACACCCAAACTTGCCACCTCATAATATCAACACCATTGTAACTCTTTCAACTGTTGTTAAAATATTTCAACAGTTGATAAAAGGGCCATTGTAAATAGTTGACAAACAAAATTATATCTAAGTATTAATTTTAATTTTTACAGTCTCAGTTTTTTCAAAATATTATATTATTGTATTAATAAACTATAATAATTAATAATATTTTTTAAAAGGGAAAGATTAATTCCAAATTTAAGCTACAAAAGTTTGAATATCTATATGAATACAAAAATATGCATAATCATTGTTTTTTTACTCTACAGACAAACCATGTATGAGTTGGGCCCTCTCAATAGCTTAATGTCTCAATCTCAAATAAAATGATCTAAAACCTCATTTTCAGTATCAAGACAAATAGTATTATGGTCTCAATCTCAAATAAAATGATCTAAGACCTAGATCTTCGTTCTCCACCTCCAGTTTCTTTTTGTGTTGTTTTCTTTTTATAAAAAAGCAACCTAGTTCCTCTAGTTTACTCTATAAGAAACGGGTTGTATGGGTTTGTTTTTAACCTTAGCTATCGAGGTTGTCTATTTCGAGATGTCGATGTGTATTGAAGTGTTAACTTGTTATTCAGCGTGGCTTGGCTCTGTCGCAGCTACTGGTCGCCTACTTAAAAGACAGTAAGTTGTTCGTCTCCTCTAGACTCTAGTCGCTAGTTATCGTTTGAGTTTTCTTTTTGATATATATCTACTTATAAAATTTGTAATCATGTGATTTCAATGGTTTATGCTGTCGAAAACATGTACAAAAGGAAATGAAGGAAATGTTTCAGGTAATTTGTAACCCTGGCACAGGAAAAATCCTTAAACTTACCAAAAGTAGACGAATAGTGTTAAGGTGATGAGCTATCCTTGAAAGTATGATCCAGTTGAGAAACAAAACAATACAAGGTGTTGTCAATGGCATTGTGTCTGATAGTTTCGAGAAGCATTAAATAATTATGACATTAATGACCGAATGTATTAGACCCATTAATGGTGTTTTGTATAATTACATACGTTCAGTTACAAGTTTTCAGAGGATTCTGTGGTCGTTTGCGTTGATGTTGGAAGTTCAGATTTATCAAATTGAGGGAACTTTCAATAGAAGGTGTTATGGAAATATGATTAACTACAATTGTAAATCAGTTACAGGCTTAATGGTCAAAGCATACATATGTATTGCCAGCTTTGGGCAAGATTGTGGTAGACGTACACATTGTTGTAGTGACTCGAACGAATGAAATTGTGTTGGCGTCGTGCTATATTGTGCCTTTCGACCACTTCTACTACAATATCTAGAGAAAAACAATCATAAGACTTCAAATCCAAGGAACTGAAGTGTTTCCTTATAAACTAGTTAGCATATTTCTAAACCATAGAGAGGACGTGAAGGTTTTGCAAGTGATTTAATTAATAAGGACTAGCTAGTCTGGCTCTAGGTTAGATCTTATTTCTGTCATTAATCTTCTTGGATAATTGTTTTCCCTTGTTTACTTGTTTACAGTTGGGCAATGGTTGTTCAAAGCTAAAATTTGAGAAATCATACCAAAAACAAACATAGAACCTCTTTAGTGGGATGCTAGATGGATGATGTTTGTTGTAATAGGATTGCACTTTGTATCCATCTAAAACAAATGATTCTTTTACTCACATTTTGATATAAAATGGACGATTGTGGTAAGAAAAAAAAAAAGAACAAAAGAATTTATGGGATGTTCTAAACTTTGTAAATAAATGGTTTACATCATCATGCCAACCCATAAAAATTGCCTATTGTAGCTTAGATTCCATATCAATGTCACTAATTTGGAATTTTGGAGTACTCTTCATATTCTAAAGTAAATATTTTTAAAACGTACTTATTTTCTTTAGAAGAATTTTCCAAATGTCTCAATTTTCAAACATCTTTTCTGTCATTAAAATAAATATATGAAGTACAAAAAAAGCTAAACACATCTAATTCTTTTTCAGTATGCTCCTAATATTCTAACTTAATTCTTTGCAAACTAAATATATAAATCGATAAGATACTTCTTCAAATTTTTAATTCAAAAAAAAAAAAAAACGTACTTCTTTGAATTTCTAGAAGAATTTCCAATTTTCCAAACATCTTTTCATTAGAAAAATTAAAGTAATTAAACCTTTATGTAATCTAATTCCTTAACTCAGTGTTAACTTTTAAACCAAAGTCACTAATTTGGATTTTTGGTGTACTCCTAATATTCAAAATTAAAAATAAAAATAAAGATCTTTAACGTACTTCTTTAAAAATTTTAAAAGAATTTTCCAATTTTTAAATCATCTTTTCCATTTAAAAAAAAATCAAAGTAATTAAAAAGCTAAATTTCCTTTACTATAATCTAATTCCTTAACTCGGTTTAAAACTTTTACAATACTTTTTTTTTTTTTTTCAAACAACTTTACAATGCTTAAATTGTTATATTTCTCTCTTTCCGTTTTCTCCACAATTACTCATCATTTAGCTCGTGTTTTAAAATCACACACTCAAAAAAAAAAGTGGTCTCTTCAACTTCGCTTTCTGCGATCCTTCTTCACTTTCCCATAGTAGTATATAAATTGCTTCGACTAACTCAAACTCTACATCAATCTCTCTTGTTTTTAAAAAAAAAAAAAAAACCAAACTTTATTTGTTTTTTAAGACAACTCAAAGGTCTCTCCTCTTTTATTAAAGAGTCATGTCTCAACCATGGAAAATACCAAAATCGAGCCGCATCTTAAGATTCATATCGGAGTTTCAGAATTCTCCGAAACGCGGCGGATCTTTGTTCGTCGAAACTGGCTTCCCAGCTTCTCTGATCGATCTTTTCTTCAAAAACCGCGATCATTTCAAGAAACCAACGTCTAAACGCTTCCAACGAATCGAACGCCAGATTGAAACCGCTCCAAACGCTTCTTCGTTGATTAATCATCCAGATACAATTTCGGCAAAGCCCCCGAAGAGGGAAGCTGTTAGGAGTAAGATCGAGAAATCTAATTGCGTTAATGGTAAACTACCGCCGGAGAATAAGAACGCGATTAAAAATAACGTTTGCGTTTGCGGTGGAGGCGGTGCGTTGGTTTTGATGGCGTTTAAGGTTTTAGTAGTAGCGTTGCTCGCCTTTAGCACGAAGAAGAAACTCACTATCGGAATCACTCTCTCCGCCTTCGCTCTTCTCTTAACAGAGCTCGTGGCGGCGCGTGTGTTCACTCGTTCCAAGCTCTGTAACACCGACGAAGACAAAAACGCGATTTCCCGCGTAAAAATCGTAACTCTAGATGAAACTCGAGTTCCCAAATCGGTTCCTTTTCCGAAAGAAACAGAGAAGCCTGTAGTAGCTGAAACAGAGGATTCGAACTCGAAAGATACAACGATCCGTGATCTGTTGTCCAAGGACGAGAAGTCAAAAAGTAAAAGCTCGAGACTAAAATCGAAGATTGTGAAGAAGCTGAGGAGTTACAATATGAAGAAGAAGAAGAAGACGATGAAGATCAAAGATGAGTCTTCTTTGGTTGAAGTCTCCAGTTTCGTTCTAAAAGACAAAACAGAGATGCCTATAGAGTCTGCTGCTGCTGAGAGAGACGAAGAAAAGTTGAAAGACCAGTCATTGAGTGGGACTGCTCTGATCGTGATTGTGCTGACTAGTCTCTTATTTGGGAAGATCTTAGCCATTGTTCTTACACTATCTTGTCTTGTTCTTAGATTCGGAGTTGCCAAGAAAATCTAATCTTTGCATACAATTTTTTGTATTCTTTTGAACAAAATTATTGGTATGTATAGTAGTTACATGTTCTGTATATGAAACTCTAAATTTTTCTTGTTTTAGTAAGTTTTCCAATGAACCATAATTTTTAGCATAATGTTTGCGTTTCGCGTTTATATCAAAACTTTGCAAACGTAAAGTTATTATGTTTATATAATAAGTGCGTTTGAAACAAATTAAAGTTCAAAAAAAAAAAGACAAATTAAAGTTCATAATGATCAAAATGGGGTTGCTTTGGGAAAAACAGTAGTGTTGCTTATGGAAATTATATTATCACCAAAAGAATTTGTTAGGTAATGTATTAGTATTAATTTAGAAGTGCTTGTAGTTGGTAAGTGAAAGACAATTAGGTTTCACTAAGCTAAAATAGCACTAGATTGTGTAAAAAAAGTGATGGTAGGGTTATTGTGGCAATATTTATTAAATCACATAACAATTAATAACGGAAAAAGGTAACCAGTTAGGTTTCTGCCAGCCAATTAGCTAATCAAAATGGTTAGGTTAAGTAAGTCTAGTTAAGCTTGTGTTAAAAAGTTTTGAGATCTCACTCTGATTGGAGATCAAGATCAAATTTGTAGAGTTGTGCTTAATGTAAAGTTTCAATGATTATGTCAAATCTGATATGGTAAGAGATGTGGTTTGTTGGTTGATATCACTCCAAATATATGTGATACAGTGATAGTGATAAGAGTTTGAGTTATAGATGTGAAAAAATATATAATTTTGGACAGTATCACTCCAAACCAGAGTATTACACTTGGAATACTTTTCTTATTTTTCTAAATTATTAATCTGGAAATTCCTTTTTCAAAAAAATAATATATATATATATATATATATATATCACTTGGACTGGTTTATTTGAGTGGTGTCAAAATATATCTATAAATGTGTTTTCTGAAATTCATGGTATAAATAAGAGAATTCTTAATTCAAAATGTTTTTTTTCCTAACCTTATAAATAAAATATACTAGTAGATTGTTGAATCATCTTTATAAGAAACATGAAAACACAAGATGATTGCTGTGAATAATAATAGACAAAGAAATCAAATCATGCTTTTGGAAAAAGGTAAAAAAATAGGAATAAAAAATACTGTATGTGTTTACTGTAAAGCTTTGTAAATAAAATAAAGAAATACTACTAAACAAGTTTCGGACAAAGACAGTGTCTTTGGGCAAAGACAGTGTCTTGGGGTTTTGATTCGATAGATCTTTACCTAATTCAAAATGAACTTATAGTGGCAAAGCCTCCATTGCTAAGTTTTCTTATTTTATTGTTACTTGTATTTTTTTTATTGTTACTTGTATTTTTTTTTTTTGGGGGCATATCATGCTTACCACTAAGTGTTATAGTCAAGCAAAAATTATAAGATCTTGTGTGTTTTTAGGCAGCAATCTTAGATATTTTGATCAAAATTTTAAAATATCTTATAAAACTTAAAATATACAAAACACTTGACAAGATATGTGATACGTGTAATATTTTATATTTTCAGAAACAAATAATTTTTGTCTTTTTCTTCTTATGATTTATATCAGGGTCCTGGAGTGGTGGCGGTGCATTTGCATATTAGTGTAAGTGTATTTACCCTTGATTACAAAATAGTCCACGATATTTAAAAGATATTTTCTGAGTGTATATGTTTTCAGTTTAATCAGATTTCGAGGTACTGGAGTCGATCACTGTACTGTAATTGTAAAATTCTGGTCAAGAGTGTATTTGATGAAAATTTATTAGTATGGAAATAATCACTTGTTCCAAAAAGTAAAACGTGATAATCGAGTTATACTAGTTAGCGTTAGGACTTAGGATTAATGTTGGAAATAAGTCAAAAAGATTAGATAAGTCATAAGTGAAACCAATAATAGGCTAATAGCTCATGCGTGAATGTGAAATCTGTCGGACGTGATTATAAAAGATTTTAAAATACAATGATCAACGAATGTCTAATAAAGTAGCCACGCATAATTTGTTTTTCTACTATACCGTAACATCTTTCTTCCGAAAAAGCGACAGCAATACAAATTGAGCATTGAACTTATGCCAAGATTCGTATATATATAATTAAGAATGATGATAAAGATGGATATAAAGGGGGACAATAATAGACCAAATCGAAACCGATCGATTCAATATATTATTAATGCAATAACAATCGAAGCAAAAAGGGCTAAATTTGGTTTAGTTTAACTCAAATCTTCGGCTAATAATATATGAAAAAAATTGTGATCTTAGAGGTTCTTTTGTTTGTTTTTTTCTTGATCAGTAAAAGCAAACAAGAGTGTTTGTTCGTATTAGTTGTAACGTTTTTCGGAAGCCATGATATATTGACATTGCCATGTTGTTTTTAAAAACTACAAATTGTATACAACATGGTCAGTAATTTGTATTGGTGTCGTTGTTGTATCAATTATTCAAGAATTTAAACATGTCGAATGTATATAACTGAAAAAAAAAAAAAAAAAAACATACACGATCACAGAACATTGGTATATTGAAAACGAAGGGCTAGAAAGAAATCACATGATTTGATTGTTTTCTTTTTTGTATGTTCCCCGTTACTGGTTTGACTCGAAGTTCCAAACCAATAAAACTAATGAAATTCAGAATAAGCCACATAACACGATCATTTTCACACTAAACATTTTACATGAGGACTATACAAGGACACAAACAAACAAACATTATTTTTGTCTAAGAATTTTAAACCTTAGTCTTCTCTTAGACAACCAAAGGAGGAATACTTTGTTCATTCCTGAAGAAATTGGCTGGATCAATCGACCTTCGATTCAGGCTTCAAAATGTCGAGGCTTTTACTAACTAATCTATATAACACGATCACTTTCACATTTAACATTTTATATGGGGACTATACAATATTTCATAGACATATAAGTCTCGTTAATAACAAGAACACAAACAGACAAACATTATTTTTTTTTTTATGAAATAAACCTTAGTTTTCTCTTAGACAACCAAAGGAGGAATACTTTGTTCATTCCTAAAGAAATTGGTTGGATCAATCTTCCCTTTAACCATAGCCAATCTCTTGAAATTACTTCCAAAATACCTAAACCCCCATAACCTCGCATCTTCAAAGCTTGTATTAACTCCTCTGTTCATACCTAAATCAAGATCCCTGTAATTCAAGTAAGCTCCTCTTGGTGATCCAGAAACATAAACGCTCATATACCTATAAAGCAATCTCATCCATCTCACATGCTTCTCCATCTCTCCAATGTCCTTCACTCTCCATTTCACCATATACTGTATATTATATAGATTCCCTCTTCTATGTGGAAATGGAGTCTCTCTTTCACCAATCTCATACATTTTACCACCTAATGGCTCCATTATCATAATCGGAGATTCGACCTCTTGAAACCTCTTCCATATACCTTCTAGACCGATTTCAGGAACCGGGTTCTTGACAAAGTCAGATTTTGCTTTGAAATATAGATCATTGTATCTTTGTTCTCGATCGAGAAGAGTCTCTAGTGGCTGCCCTTTCTTCCAGTTAAAGTACATTATTGAATCAATCCAGCTCATTTCCGAACAGTCTTGAACCTTTAACCCTAATTCCGGAAACTTCTGATTCATCAAAGGAATCAGTTTATCGATACCTCCAAGATAATTTGCTTGGAATGTAGCTTGAACAGATCCTCCGGAATTGTAAATGATGACTCGGATGAAGAGATCATCTTCAAGCTCAGCTGCAATATGCTGCCATCTATGAACAATTTTCGTCATGTTCTGTGTGAAAGGTAGGTACCTTGTGAAGCACGTTACTTTCTCTGGAACCCTAACTAGCTTCACTTTCCATGAAACTACAACCCCAAAGCTAGCTGCTCCACCTCCTCTGATCGCCCAGAACAGATCTTCACCCATTTCTCTCCTACTGTTGTAGATTCTCCCATTTGCGTCTACAAAACGCGCATCCACAATGTTATCCGCGGCTAAACCGTGTTTCCTCATCATTGCACCAAAGCCTCCTCCACTAAAATGACCTCCAACTCCAACACTAGGGCATGTTCCTGCAGGAAAGCCATGGATCTTGCTCAATTTAGCAATTTTATAGTAAAGCTCACCGATCGTAGCACCGGCTCCAACCCAAGCTGTTTCGTCCGCAAGGTTGATCTCGATCGATCGAAGATTAACGAGATCGAGGATAATGAAAGGTGAGTGTAATGAGAGGTAAGAAAGGCCTTCATAGTCATGACCACCGCTTTTAGTCCTTACTTGCACCCCAAGTTTCCTGCTGCAGAGTAATGATCTCTGGATTTCCGATTCAGTTCTTGGTGTAACGATCAGAATCGGCTTTTGGCTTGTGAAATTCAAGCTCAGGAAATTGTAGTTTTGTGATAAAGATTGCGAGAAATCGGCATAAAGTCTTGGATCTGGATTGTGGATGAAGCTTTTAGGGTTTATGAAGCTTGAATCAGAATGTGTAGACATGCAACTGAGAAATTGGTCTCTACCAGGAAGAGAATTGGAATCAGAATTGACCCATTTGACTAAGAAGACAAGTAAAAGAGACAGAGCAAAAGCTTCAAGCGTTCTCATCTTTAGTGTTTTGGTTTTCTTGTGTTTGAAGTTACAGAGATAGATCATTTGTTCTTGTTCTGGTGATGATGGGAGAAGGAGTATCAGCGATTTTAATGAGAGAACTGATGGAGTTGGAAGAAAGAGTAAACTAGGTTCCAACTAACACCGACGACGAGATTAGAATTATAAAATTCAATGAAAATGATTTTTTGGAATTTTGTGTTGCACAGAAACAATTATAAATAATAGGCTTCTAAAGTTTGGGTATAAGAGTATACTACTTTTAATATTTCGAGTAGTGATTTTATTCCAACAATGGGAATTACGTGTTCCAGTATGCATTACCACTATATCTAACAGTTATTGGAACATTTTCTCATTATTAACTTATACCTAATAAAGACCTAGAAGAAGAGAAATATTCACAATTTTGTGCTAATATATAGTAATTATTTAAATTTTCCTATCTAATTGTGTTAATACGGGCAAACCTACCAACCTGCTGCATTCATTATGACTATATATGAGTATATGTATACTATTTTAATTCTACATCATAGTATTATAATTTCTGGTGATCTCAAACGTCTCAGAAGAGCTCTTATATTGTGGGATCTCAAGCAAGTTGTTTATTTTGCAGTAAGAGAGGCATGACTTTTGGTAAATGTAAGGGTTATTAATTAAATCAGCTTTTACATTACTTCTACGGTTTTGTATTTGTGAACAAATTAGTATTCCAAACATTAAATGAAGCGATCGTCAGGTTATATTTACTGCAACTCAACGGCATGAAAGCAACGTGTCGACGTTCTCTAATGTTTAGTTGTCTTCCACTGATCGCTCTTGCCCACTGCATGAGTCATTTGTGTTACTGTGAGCTTATTAAACGTAAGATTAAACTAATTTAGATTAATTAAAAGTTAAAATTAAAACTAATTTGAGATACACAATAGCAAATGGAACCAAAATGAAACTGAAACATCTGAATTTTTATAATGGCCTCGTCAAAACTCATTTTATAAGAACTTAAATTAACTTTTACAATAATATCCAAATTACCAAAACCCTCAATTATTATTCAATCGATCTAATTAAAGAAAAAAGAAACTGATAAAAAGAAGAAAATGGGGATACTAAAGATTACAATTTTTTTATTCATAGTATATTTGAAAGATCAACCAATCAATACTCTTTGGTGTGATTCAAGTTTATTCACCCAAAAAAAAATAGTACCAATAAGCCTGAGGACAACATTTCAAGACCATCAGTCAAGAACTCAAGATCTTTACTGCACACAACAACATTTTCCCTCAAAAAAATCCGAATCAATCGATCTTCGATTCAGGCTTCAAAATGTAGGCTTTTTACTAATTAATCTTGACAAGGGTTTCTCTAAAAAGTTCTTATCTTTTCATTTTCTCAATCAAAGATCCTTTCTCCTGTAGAAAACAGCAAAAACACAACGGAGCTAAAGATACAGAGCAAACCCGGGATGAAGAACACAGCTCTCCAGCTCTCAGGATGTGACAAATCTGAGTAAACCAATTTAGACGCTTCAAGTAGCTTTCCAGTCAAATCCACACCAATGATTCCAGCTAATGTCCCAGCAGTATTTGAAACTCCCATCACAATTCCTGCATATCTTGGAGCAATATCCATATGGTTCACCGCAAAACCTGCTCTTCCTAGTGCCAGAAACCCAAGAGCCACAGAGGAACAAAGGATCACACCATTCTCGGTTCTAAATATAGGCAAAGCCATCAGTGCCGCTGAAGCAACTAGGAACCCAACCGTGTTCAAGAACTTGCGGGTTCTGGTTACTGAGAGTATTCTCTTGGTGATCAAATAGTCTGCGATAAAGCCACCAACAATGGAGAACACAAACATGTTGAGGTATGGCACCATCTTTGATGAATCCATTCCTTGGAGACTGATCTGAAGTCCAAGCTCGAAATACGTTGGAAGCCAGTTCATCAACACATATAAAGCATAATGGAATGTGAAATTGTTAACCACGATCGCCCAAACAGGTAAACTGAGCATGATTTTCTTCCACGGGATATGAGTAACTTTGTGGTGGTTTACATTATTAGTAGGTAACAGAGCACCTCCGAATCCAGCAGCAGCAGCTTTCGGATGCTCTGATCGAGGTGGGTCAGTAGCGTACCTAATCCAAAGTAATGACCATATAACACCTGCTAACGCCTCTGCTAAGAAGACTGATTCCGGCCCTCTAAGCTCAACTAAAGCAGGGAGAAGCCACATTCCTAAAGCTGCACCTAAATACATTCCCGATGTTGTTATGGAAACCAATCTAGACCTTTCATGAGGAGGAACCCACTGAGCCAAAACTGTGTGGATAGAAGGAAAGATGAAACCTTGAGCAACACCAACAAGTAAACGGGCAACAACTAAAAGCCCGACTCTGTTTGGATCAAGAGGAACCAAGAAACACGTCGATGACCATAACACAAATGACAGAAGAAGAACTTTCCTTCCTCCAATTTTCTGAGCTGCCCAACCTCCAGGGACTTGAGAGCAAGCATAGCCAACAAAGAATGTAGAAAGTATGGTTCCTTTGCTTGATTGGTTGATCCCAGCAGCATCTGCAGCAACGGTATACGCAATAGAGAAACCAACACGCTCTATGTAACACACGCAGGTGCTGAGGAAAGTTAAGAAGACTATGACATAGCGTTGCGGAATATTCGATAACTTCATGTTAGACCTTTTCTCTGATCTAGCGCATTTATATCATACACAAACCCTCTCAAGCACCACCACATAAGAAAAAGAGACCAGGAGGAAAAATAAGCTTCAAGACTCCCCAATCCACCGTTAAAATCTGCAAAGCCAGAATCGAACTAGTTAATCGTGGATATGTACAAATGACTGCAGTTAACACAAAACTTGCAAGATGATTCGAAATGATTGGTGAATCATCCTCTGATCACTAACAAAATAGACAAAAAACCCAATATCTGATAATTATAGCCAGCATTTGTTCCTTGTTCAGATGTTTATGAGATAGATATAATTAACACAAGTTTATCCAATTTTCAGTTAGGAATCCTAAAAATACACATCTTAGGCTTCTCTAATCATACATCGAAGGCATCCAGAAAGTAAAATCAAGTCAAATCCTTTAACAATGCAGATAAAGTAGACTCATCTTAGAAGATGGCATCAAAAGATAAACAGATCTCGAAAAAACAAGAGTAAATCTGAAGCATAAGGGGCGTATTAGGCAAGTGAATTCGTTACGCAACTTAACCAAAAGCCTAAACTTACGCATAAGTGATCATCTTGAATCTACTAAACTTAGAGATCACAAACCCAAGTCCTGATGAACATTACGATTCAAACGTTAACAAAGTTTGATTACAAGACACACAAAGCCAGAAAAATGGATGCTTTCTTTCAATCAAGTCTCAGTTCAGCTTAAACAACCAAAGCAACAAGAACCCAAGAAGCAAAAATCTTCAATTGTACAGTGAAATGTATTATCTTTCACAATGTAATTCGATAACCGAAGTCAAATCACAAAACTTTACCTTAGTTGTTTTGTAAAGTATTCAACTTTTTATCGCAATCTACATCAATCGGAAGTTGAACTCGAGTTTCGAACTGCAAAGATCGGATGAGCAGCAATGCGAATTAAGGGTTTTTACGGTGAAGTAAATCCAAATCGATTTAAGAAAAATTGGGGGAAAATGACGAATGGGTTTTTGAGGTTTACGGTGGAGATAGCGAGAGAGAGTAATGTGTGACGCAGTGGTCCACGGTGAAGGGAGATTGAGATTTTTAGGGTTTGTGAAAAAAAAAGAATTTAGAAGAAACAAAAAAAAAAAACAAAAGAAGATGATGGAGGAGATCGCTTTTGTGTGGGTCAACGGTGAAGGACGATGTCTGTGAAATAATTTACGTAACGGCCATTTCATTTTGTTGATTAATTAATTAGTAAAAAAAGTGCAATATTTTGGTGCTGCCCAGGATCGAACTGGAGACCTTTTGCGTGTAAGGCAAACGTGATAACCACTACACCACAGCACCTTCTTGGTTAAAAACACAGTTTTAGATTATCTAATAACTAAATTCAAAATTTTGATTTATTGTTGAACCTTGAATTTGATAAACAAAAACAAGAATTATTTTCCCCAACATGAAACCATTGTGTTTGTGGACGTCACAATACCAGACTAGTGTCGTTGTTCAAATCTCGTTCAAATAATGTCACAACCATAAGTTTAACAGTAATTGTTTTTTTCTTTCCTTTTAATTATTATCAAGAATACGTTTTGTGGCGATGTATGATAGGGGCAGATAATCAATCTGTAATCTTTCTCACCAACTGCTCTGACTTAGTGAAAATGATGTCTTCGTCTTCTGAGTGGCCAGCTTTTACACCTTATTTGGAGGACATCCAAACGGATAGGAAGGAGTTCGTTTCCTTCAAGCTACTCTATGTTCCTCGCTAGCAGAATGGTAAGGCAGATAATTTGGCGCGATGTGTTCGTACATATCCGCATCTAGTTACTTTTGTAAATAATATTTCTTTATATTGGCTTGTTTGACCCAATCTTGTAAGCTGTTGTCAAAAAAAAAAAAAAGTTCTATGGCGGTAGTTAATTTACTTTTTACGTAGGATTAAGCTCATACTACACAAATTGAATCAAATTAATAGATTATATAAGAGCATTAAATGGAATCAAATTCATTGATAAAAGAATTACTTATTTTCTTTACCACTTATAAATTTAAATTCATAGCTAAAACAACTACACTAAGTTAAATATATATATATATATATATATATATATATTTTGGTTTAAAAACAAATAAAAATTTGAAAGACATGTCAACAATATACACATTAGAGAAATATAGCTAGTTTCTTTCTATTAATCGATAAACAAAGTTGAACAAATCTATGCAGGTTTAGAAAGTACGAGTTGGGTGGAAATTTGGGCTAAGAGAAGGGACATATTTGATTGAAGTATCACAATAAGATTTCTCTCGTAAGTATTTTGTTTACTTTAATTAATCATTTAACGATGCGTAGATAATTTAAGTAAACACAATTATTAAATCGAAAATAGTCACACATTACTGACAGCATCATTTCTCACTATCATCCTCCATGTTGTTCTAAGCACTCCTTTGAAAATCCACACCAAAGTATCTCCAAGAGCGATGATTAATGTGCCGATTGTCAATCTTCCCCACTTATATGCATGTTTAGTGATAAGTGTTTTATATATTGAAACATGATTATCTGTGATTATAGTTTTTCCTATTATGGGTTTTTTTTTTTTTAACTAAAAGAAATTAAATTTGTTCATGAATGGATGATGTTTTCTATTTCGGTTTTAAGATTTGGTTTAGACCATGAATGGAATGATCTTTGGATTTTAGTTTTTGGTTTCTACATATTTGTTTAGAAACACAGTTTTAGCTTATCTAATAACTAAAATTGTCAAAAAAAAAAAAAAATAATAACTAAAATTATCAGAATTTTGATTTATTGTTGAACCTTGAATTTGATACACACAAAAAAAAAAAAAGAAAGAAGTTAGATCCTTGACGTGAAGGTGGAATTATTTTTCCCAACATGAAACCATTGTGTTTGTGGACGTCACAACACGAGACTAGTGTTCTTATTCAAATTTCGTTCAAATAATATCACAACTAGGTATGTTAATTTGGGTATAAAACCCCTATTTAATATATGGGTATGTGTAAAATTTTATACCCATATATTAAAAATAATTTAATGGAATAAAATGGGTTTATCCAACTAAACCCACTTAATAATTGGGCTTCTATATTTCTATATATGTACCTATTAACAGTTTTTTTTTTGGTTGAATAAAATAAAACGCAACGTTTTGGCTTAGGTTTATAATCTCTAAACCTAAACCGGATTTTCATCTCCGGTGGTCGTGCTCATCCTGCTCACAGCATCACTGACAGCCTGACTAACAACATCAATGACAACATGATTGACAATATCACTGACATCATCACTTCTCACTATCCTCCTCCATGTCTTTCCGAGTACTCATTTAAATATCCAAACCAACGTACCTCCAAGAATGACAATTAATGTGCCGATTGCCGTGAATGGAATGATTTTTGGATTTTAGTTTTTGGTTTTAAATATTTCGTTTTTGTTAAAAGGCCTAGACAACTAACGAATTATATATAATAAAAATTGAAAAATGAAAGAAAAAATACTAAGAGAAACCTATTATAAAATGGTTTTGATTTTTCTTTAAAAATAGGTATCTCCCAAAAACTAGATTCCTTATTTTTTAGGCAAACCAATTTTTTAAAAAATCTTAAATACAAATAAATTAGATCTTTAGAAAAACTAAAACCAAAATCTACTTAAAAAGTATTAAAGTTTAAGGCCTTAGTTTTTTGGATTTCAGATTTACTACTTAAAAAGTAATAAAAAAACAGTTTTTGATTTTTGAGAAAAATAACATAGTTGAAGTAAAAACTAGAGTCCCTAAGTTATAAAAGATCTAAAAATCTAAAATCTTCGATGGAGGAATGGCAAAAGTATTTTGCTAAATTTTTGAAAACTTGATGGATATGACAATGAGTTTTTGAAAACCAGAAACCAAAAACTCTTCCAAAACTTGATAATGTATTTAATTATGATTATTATTTTTAAAAATTTCTGAGAAATGGATCTTACTTTCTTATTGGGTTCCAGTTTTTTTTTTCCTTTTGGGCTTCATCTGAACATACTCTCGCTAGTCGCTACGAAAAAACACTTTCCTCTGTTTCTTCGACGGTGAAATCCAAATCCAACGACAATGGCGGATTGCTCTCTCGCACCGTTCCTCGTTCCTCTTCTGCCACTTTCAAATCGTCTCTCTGTGATTATTGGATAATTTACAAAGAAGGACTCCTTCTTACCATCTCGCAATCGCACTGCAGCCTGCAGGTATACAGAACTACCGATTTTAGTCAAGAACAAGCCTTTGGAATACGATTCTAGGGTTGATTGATGAAATGGGTACCAAGAAACAACATTTCGAATTTTTAGGTGAAACAAAGTACTACACGAATATTATTAGCTACAACATTTTGTGAAATACACAAGAATGATCATTATATGATTTCTTTATTATTTATTTGACTGATGTAGCCGTCGTTAGAGCATAAGTGGGATACTCTGCTCGTGTCTGAAAAAGTTATCTGGATCAACCTTTGTTTTAATCCTCACCAATCTATTGAAATTGTCTTTGAAGTACTTACCTCCCCAGACTTGAGCTTTTTCATAGCTCGATCTCGCGTTTTTCGTGTTCTTTCCTAGGTCTAGATCACGGTAGTTCACGTAAGCTTGCCGTGGATTACTTGAGACATAAGGTTTCATGTAACTGTAGAGATCTCTGATCCAGTTGACGTGTTTGCTCGGTCTCTTGTTGCTCTCTGGCCAAACGGTTAGATACTGAATCTTGAAGATGACTCCTTTTCGATGCGGGAAAGGGATCTCGGATTCGGGGATCTTCGCCATCATTCCACCGTAAGGGTTCCATATCATCAATGGATTATCTTCTTTGAGAAACTTCTTGAAGATAACTTTGAGCCCTGATTCGGGAATTGGGGTTTTAACGAAATCTGATTTGGCTTTGAAGCTGATCTTTGGGAAAGGTGACTTCCCTTGAAGCAAAACATTGGTAGGAGTGCCGCTTGGGAATCCAGAAATGTAAACTATGGATTCAATCCAGCTCATTTCAATACAATCTTTAAGTGTTAGCCCTAGCTCTGGGAAACTGTTCTTCATAACTTTCATCAACGTGCCTTTGCCGCCAAGAAACAGGGCGTTGTACGACGTTGTCACAGTCTTGTTCCCATTGTTTCCAGCTACGTTAATGACCACTCTGATGAACAGCTCTTCAACAAGCTTGTCTGCGGCTACCACTTGCCACTTGGAAAGAATCTTGTTGCCAACGTCTTGTTCTAATGTTTTGGTTACTGTGAAGACGGTTACAGTCTTAGGAACAGGAACAAGCTTGATCTTCCATGCTAGAATTACTCCAAAACTCGCTCCACCGCCTCCTCTAATCGCCCAAAACATATCCTCACCCATGGTGGCTCTGTCGAGTAATTTACCATTGGCGTCAACGATCTTTGCGTCTAGCACATTATCTCCACCAAGACCGTATTTTCTCATCATTGATCCGTATGCACCACCTGTTATGTGCCCTCCTATGCCTAAGCTCGAGCACAGACCCGCCGGGTACCCATGGACTTTGCTCTTCTCTGCAATCCTACAGGTAACAAAATTACAAAACAGTTCCTATTAAATATACCGCCAAAGATTTAGATCTTGAAAGATTGTCTTAGTTTTTGTTTCCTTAATCTATGTACCTGTAATAAAGTTCACCAACTGTAGCACCAGCTTGAACCCAAGCACTGTTGTCTTTAATGTTAATGTTGACCTCTCTCATCTTTGACAGATCCATCAATATAAACGGGTTTTCAATCTGTGAGACAAAAGACAAGCCTTCGTAGTCGTGACCGCCGCTTCTGACACGGAGATGGATTCCGAGTTTCTTGGAACAGATGATGGAAGCTTGGACATGAGACTCATGAGTAGGTGTGAATATGAATCCCGGTTTAGGCATGGATTTTGTCAAGAACCTAAGATTCTGAGCCGTTGACTCGAGGACTTCGTTGAACATAGAGACGTTTTTCGCAGGAGCAAAGAACAGGAAATCAACATTTGTGTTTCTTTGGAGACAGTTGATGAATTGATCTTGCAGGGAGGCTGAAGAAGAAGTTGGTGTTACGGTGTAGAATGAAAAGTATAGAGCTAGAAACGAAACAAAATAAATTGCAAGGAGTAGCTTTGAGAATCCCATCCCTGCAGCCAATAGTATATAGAACAGAGAAGCCAAACACAAACACAATTAGGCTACAAGAAGATGGAAACTATGTATATGATTATGAAAGGCTATGATAAAACAAGATCCATTAAATAAGATTGGTGGTATGTTTACATTAATTAAGACTTTTTTTGGTCTCTTTATATATATGAGTACGAAAAATTGTAAACCGATTAATGATAATAATACGTGACAGCCATCTTTCACGTGTAAACCGTTGACTTTGTTTTAGTTTGTATCATAGAAAACTAGAAAATAATGCACATTAAGAGGAGCAGTTGACAATAGAATGCAAATACTGTAAGTTAAAAGACTCATATGGATTCAAATTAGCTTCTTGTTCTGATAGTTACTTGTGACTTTGTGATAAAATAGCTTAAGACATAAATTAACCTCTGTACGATGTTGTCAGAGTCTTGTTCTGTACGATGTTGACGGTCGTAATGTCGCAACGTCTTGTTCTAACGATGACACTGAAGGCAGTGACGGTGTAGTTTCTTTTAATGTATTTTTGTGGAAATCAGGGCACAATAGTTGATCGAATAGACTACAATATCGAAAACATTTTTATATCGATTAAGGAAGGCTATATAAAACAATTACAAAAGGTTTGACTCTTTACAAAAAACTCGTAGCGTTTCGTGAATGTTACAGATTTGCGACCTTCAAGAGTTCACATAAAAATTGTTTTTTTTTTCGATGCTTGAATAGGCAGAGAGAACACAAAGATTGAATGATAGTGTTCAGTTCTTTTTAGGCAAAATTTTGTTGAGACGTAAAACTGAAAACGTTTGGAATAGCTACATCATATCATATCAAATGACGATTGCATTATTTTTTAATAGTAATACATGCTTCAAGGAAAAGTAATAGTAATAATAATCTATTAAGGAGATCAGTTCATAATGAAAATGAACTTGTAAACGAAGAAATCTGACAGAAAATATTGCTTAATTAACATACTTCATTACATTTATGACTTGAAGGATCTATCTTCACCTCGCTCCCTAAACATTCAGCTTCTCTAGATTGTGCATTTAAAAGAGCAAATGTATGTATCTAAGTTTCCAAGCATCTTTAAGATGATAGGGTACATACAATACAACGAGACTTGCACGTCATGCAAAATGGGCGAGATACACAATTATTGAGAACCACCTCAAATGATTCGTCCGTAACCTTTATTGTGCTTCTTGGCATGAGCCCTGTAAAATCTCCTAACACACACTCCAAATGCAAACTAGCTCGGTGGTCGTTACATGTGTAAAACCATGTCTTTGGATTGGTTTCTTTCTCGTAAATGTCACACCTGTATTTACCACTTGCTTTTTCGCCATAGCATAGTATTAGAGGCTGATCCTCAACTCTATGCTTTACCACTTTTGGTAATGTAGCGCATCCGAAATCCAAGTAATATCCGCAATAATCTTCAATTCATCTAAGCATATCAAATGAATACTCATTGCAACAATTGCATTGTCTTCTTTCATTTGGTAAAGTGCAATATAAGGGGTGATGGGGATGACTTGGGTGGAAAAATGGCTCAGAAATTGAACCGCACCAAACATCGAAGGCCTTGTTCCCATCATGATAAAAGAAACCGTTGGAAATTATATGACAAGCATCACAAATAAAGAAGGCCTTGTTTGTAACTAGCTAGAGTTAGCCGCTCATTGTGTAGCACATCCATTTTCTTCTAGGAGATTTAGCGCAGTTTTGGTGGAGAATAAAATCACAATCAATACAATTGTAGAAGGATTGAAGACATATTGGACGGGTGCATGCGTAGCAACGCTTGTTGTCCTCACATTGAACACCATCATAAGATGCTTGTGGATCGACGGTAGTGACTCTCTCTCAGAGTCCATGATCGTATACTACGAGGTTAGGGAGAAGAATAAGAATAAGAAAAGTTGGATCTGAAATACTCTTTTCAAGTCTCTCTCTCTCTCAAAAATTATTGGTTGATCTCAAAGATGCTCTCTTAATTTCGACTATTGGTGGTCGTACATCAACGATTAATTAAATTATTATTATGGTTGAATGAAAGTGACAATATAACTAAATTATCATTAGAAAATTCACAAGTTGACAAACATATATAAAATGAGAAAGGTGGCTATTTAACAGTCTTGTCATTTGGTAAATATTTTACAAAACTTAATGAATTATGAAAGAAGCAAATAAAATGAGCATCATACATGTTGACGAAACATACAAAATATGACGAATATGACACAACACACAAAAAACCAGCCAAAAAAATGATGGCTAAGACTTGCTAAATCAACTATAGGTCTTTCAATTGTTGTACAGTACAGTCCACTCCACATCAGACTAAAATCGAACCAATCCACTTTTTTTTCAGTAGTGATATAGTTTCCCACATGAGACTCCAATACATTATATGTTAAAATGCGTATGAAAACGTTGGTTCTACTAGTCTAATCCTACACAACTATTCAAATCATCTTTTCTCGAAAGATTTCAGTTATCAGGTAAACAATATATTTTTATGACTGATTCCATCATTCCAAGTTCTCTACCGATGAACAAATTCAAATATATAAAAATTTAATTTATTAGTTTTTTTTTGTTTTCTTTTTTAGTACATTTCCATTTTCTCTTCGGAAACTTTTGCTCCTCTCTTTTATGGTTACATTTCTCAAAGATATATGTTTTTGAAAGCGAGAGTATGGCGTCTTCTTTCACCAAAGTATCTTGTGATTTGAATAAAACAATAATTAGAGGAACACTTTTATTTCTCATGCATGACTTTATTATTTTTGCTACAACAATTTGAGAAATACACAAGAATAATTATTTGTTTTCTTCTAATTTATTCTTATTTGATTGATAAAGTTGTCGATCGTTACACCATAGGTGGAATGCTCTGCTCGTATCTGAAGAAGTTATCTGGATCAACCTTTGTTTTAATCTTCACCAGTCTGTTGTAATTGTCTTTGAAGTACTTAGCTCCCCAGGTTTTAGCTTCTATGGAGTTAACCTTTGCGTTGTTCATGTTCTGTCCCAGGTCTAGATCTCTGTAGTTCACATATGCTTGTCTTGGATTACTTGAGACATATGGCGCCATGTAACTGTACAACTCTCTGATCCAGTTAATGTGTCTACTCGGTCTCTTGTCATTCTCTGGCCAGTTCGTTTGATAGAGAATCTTGAAGAGGATTCCGTTTCTATGTGGAAATGGGATCTCAGATTCAGGGATTTTCGCCATCATACCACCGTAAGGAGTCCAATTCAGAAACGGTGTGTCTTCTTTAATCAATCTTTTGAACATTCCTTTGAGTCCTAAAGGAGAGATAGGTTCTTTAACGAAATCAGACTTTGCTTTAAAGTAAGTTTTCCCTAAAGGAGACTGGAGCTGAAGCAAAACTTCAATAGAAGAACCATTTGAAAATCCACCATTGCGAAGGGCGGACTCAATCCAGCTCATTTCGGTACAATCCTGATCAGTCAACCCTAGTTCTGGAAATACCTTATTCATAACCTTCATCAAGGTGACTTTCTCGCCAAGAAACTGACCTTCGTAGGACATCATCACAGTCCTGTTTCCTTTGTTTCCAACGGCAGTGAATTCCACTCGGATGTGTAGCTCTTCCATAACCTTGGATGCGATTCTTTGCCACTTTGAAATAATCTTCATCCCTGGGTCTTGTTTTGGCGTTTTGGTAACGGTGAACATGGTTAGGGTCTCAGGAACAGGAACAAGCTTGATCTTCCATGCTAGAACTATACCAAAACTAGCTCCACCGCCTCCTCTAAGGGCCCAAAATAGATCCTCACCCATCGAGGTTCTGTTGAGTAATTTACCATTAGCATCAACCATCTTCACGTCTAGTACATTGTCTCCCGCAAGACCATACTTCCTCATCAAGGAACCGTATCCACCGCCTGTCATATACCCACCTATGCCTACGCTCGTGCATAAACCCGCGGGAAATCCATGGATCTTGCTCTTCTCTGCAATTCTGCAGTTATAAGTAAAAAGGGTAACGTTAATTAATAAGCTAAGCGAAAATAATATGAACAAATAATTTTATTTAAAAATAAATAAATACATACAAAGAATTAAACACAAAATCTACTATGGCCCGTGGATTTCGGACCAGCAATAATTTATTCGGCTTATGCCATAATGCCATAGGCCGGCCTACTAGCAAACTCTTGTTCTCATGCTTGCCTCGGCTAATTAGCTTATTTCTTATTTGATAAAAATGGAACTGAAAAGCATAATATATTTGGTTATAAATATATCTGTTTCGTAAATAATTCTAGTTAGTTGTTAAGTATAAGTATTTTTGTAATATGAACATGTATTTTTTTTTGTAAATATATATAGAGAATAATTTTCAATTAATTAAATAAATAAATTGAATTGCTTGATGATGGCCTTTGTCAATATCATACAAGTTGTAGATGCAGACAACGACAGTTTTGGTCTATTGTGCGGCCAAACATATCTGTTTGACAGCTTATTCTGTAATCTTTTAGCATTTTAAACAAAACTTATTTCGTTTGGAGAGTTACGTTGACATTAAAAAAAGAGTATAAATTCAAACTAGAGAGATATTAAATATTTCACATGATTGTATATCGAAAGATATCATCTTATGCGTTTATTAGCCAATTGTATTACCTGTAGTAAAGCTCTCCAAGCGTAGCACCAGCTTGAACCCAAGTACTATTGTCTTCAATATCAACATCGATTTGTCTCAGTTTCGAAAAATCTATCAATATAAACGGTCTTTCAATCCGCGAAACAAAAGACATGGCCTCGAAATCATGACCACCGCTACGAACACGGAAATGAATCTTGAGTTTCTTGGAACAGATGATGGAAGCTTGGACTTGAGACTCATGAATCGGCCTGAATATGAACCCCGGTTTAGGCATAGATTTTGCCAAGAACCGGAGATTCTGAGCCGTCGATTCGAGGACTTGGTCGAACATAGAGACGTTTTTCGCAGGATCAAAGAACGTTGTCTCGAGTGGGAAATCAACATGCGTGTTTGTTTTGACACAGCTGATGAATTCATCTTGCAGGGAGGCTGATGAAGAAGAGGTTGGTGTTATGCAATAGAATGAAAAATATAAGACTAAAAATGATATACAAGAAATTGTAGGGAGTGGCTTCGAAATTCCCATCCTTGCCGCTAAAAAGGTTTTGCAAGAGAGAAAGCAGAGCACACAATTAGACTTCAAGATGGAAATGGATGTGTTTTAGTGTCAATGAAGAAATATGTGTGTATATATATACACTTTATAAAGACTTATCAAAATAAGATTCATTTAATCATTGTGATCGAAAGAAGACCCGTTAAAATTAGTCAAGACTAACGTGCTTTAGTTAACACTAATGAGTAATGACGATTAATTTTTCATGATACGACCGGCGTTGCGTAAAGACGACTTGGCGGGCTATGTTTACATTATTTGACAGGTTCCGTGGTCAAACGATTCTGTTATGTCATTGACGCGAAATTTTTTCGTCATAACTTGAAAATGTTGACTTTGTTTTAGCTTTTTGTTATGGAAAAATTGTAAGTTGACGAAAAAATGCATTCAAGTCAAAAATAGTTCGTACGGATTAACGGCACGCCCGGCCAAACAAATTTAATTACCCTAGAATAGGTCTTTTTCTCTAACTTTTTATTTACCGAATTAAGACTCGGTAAAATGGATTCTTTAAGGAAAAAGTTTCAAAAGAAATGAATCCTACCAACCCAACTTGAGAGAGTTGCCGGTCTTTGAAGCAATACTGGTCCATGGATGGGATATGTTTAAAGCAACAAAAAAAAAAAAAAGACAAATTAAAAGCCCCTTGAGAGAGCGAGGGGAAAAGCCTGGTCTAAGCCTCCCACTTCGGTTTATCCGGACAATATCGTTTGGTTAGTTCGGTTGTTATTCGGTTATTATATATATCAGTATTAGCTAATTTAGCTTTTTTTTTTTTTTTTTGTTCAAACATATGGATTCATTCATCCAAAACAAACCACATACAAGAAGGAGGATCAAAGCCCCAAGGTTTAAAAGGTTACAAAGAAGGGCTTTGGTGCAGCGTGGGAACTGGATAGATCAGCTCAACCAAGGAACTCGTTAGAATCCTCGCTTGGGACCTGCTTCTCGTGAAATGAATCTAATCAAATCTGCACAAGGCTTCTTGTTTTGATGAACTTAATCGAATCAAGACAAGGAACAGAAAATAATCTTGTTTTATTAATTATAAAAAAGCTGCATAACAAATAAGCAATAGCAACACTTATATAGAGAACGATAAAAACCTAGCTACCCAAAGAAAAGGAAGTAATGATAATTCAAAAATAGAAGTTTAACATAACACCCAAAAACGACAAAGAAGAAAAGGAAAATGGTCTTTTATGCAACACTTGATGCATCAGCTGCATCAGGTCCCACCGAGTTAGAAAGATTCGACCTCGAATCGAAAGACGAATCTGGAGGAGCATAACGAGAGAGGTAACTAACATTAAAAACATCTGAAGTGTTGATACCATCAGGTAGACGAAGTCGGTAAGCATTATCATTGATTCGTTCAAGAACTTCAAGAGGGCCGATCTTTTTCGCTTTTAACTTATTGTAGGCACCTGCAGGCATTCTGTCTTTAATTAGAACTGCCCAAACGAGATCACCCACTTCAAATATCAAACGGTGACGATGAGCATCTGCAACAGTTTTATACTTGACGGAGGAAGCATCAAGGTTGGCCTTTGTGTCTTCATGTATTTGAACAATATTTTCAAAAAAATCTGAGGCAACACCATGAAGACGCGAACAATCTGGATGATTGGAGAGATCAACTGGACCACGATGAACAATGCCATAAATAACCTGAAATGGGCTGAAGCCAGAACTGCGATTACATGCATGATTGTGAGCAAATTCAGCTTGAGGGAGCTTTGAATCCTATGATTTGATTGAATCACCAACCAAACAACGTAAAAGGTTTCCTAAAAAACGATTTGTGACTTCGGTTTGGCCATCAGTTTGAAGATGATAAGCTGAACTCATATCTAGACTTGTATCCAAGAGTTTCCATAACGATCGCCAAAAATGACTCAGAAAACGTGAGTCCCTATCAGAGACAATAGATGTTAGCAAGCCATGTAAACGATAGACCTCTCGGAAGAAAAGAGTGGCAACCTGTCAGCATCTGTTGTTCGTTTGCAAGGGATAAAATGCACCATTTTTGAAAAACAATCAACAACCACAAAGATATAATCAGAACCCCTTTGAGTACGAGGGAGACCCATAACAAAATCCATACTTATATCAGTCCACGGCTGCGTCGGAATAGGCAAAGGTAAGTACAAACCAGCATTACTAGAATGTCCCTTGGATCGTTGACATATGACACAACGTTCGACGAAACGTTCGACATCGCGACGTAGTGAAGGCAAAATATAAGAGGTAGACACCAAAGAAAGAGTGCGATCACGACCAACATGTCCTTCATTATGTAATTCCAAAATGAGTTGAAGCCGAAGGCTACATTCCGGGATACATAAACGTGAACCATGAAACAAGAACCCCTCATGAAGCGTATAATCAGAATTCAAACCAGCTTCCACATCATTCCAAATACGACCAAAAAAAATTATCGATGAGATAAAGATCACGAGCTAAATCCCGGAACCGAAACATGTAGAACAGCGAGAATGGAATGACGACGACTTAAAGCATCTGCAACGTGATTGGAGACACTAGAAGTGTGTTTAATAACGAAAGTAAACTGTTGCAAATAAGCAATCCAAGAAGCATGTCGAGATGAAACTTTTTCTTGGCTGTTAAGGTGTTTGAGTGCGTCATGGTCGGTGTATAAAACAAACTCCTTATGGAACAAGTAATACCGCCAATGATTAATGGCCTGAACAACAACATAAAATTCCACATCATAAGTGCTATAACGAGATCTCGCACCAGCCAATTTTTCACTGAAATAAGCAATTGGCCTATTACGCTGGCTCAAAACTGCACCAATCCCAGACTTTGATGCATCACAATGCAATTCGAAGATGATACTGAAATCGGGAAGAGTCAAAATTGGAGCCGAACTAAGCTTCTTGCGAATCACGTCAAAGGCTTGTGTAGCTTCGGGAGTCCATACCAAAGTACCAGCTCGTATACAATCTGTGATTGGAGCCATGAGACTACTAAATTGAGGCACAAAACGATGGTAAAAAGATGCTAAACCATGGAAACTTTGATTTTCTGAAAGCGTCTTTGGTAGTGGCCAAGATTGAATAGCGGAAACCTTATTAGGATCAACTGCAAGGCCCTGAGCTGAAACGATATATCCTAGAAAATGCACCTCAGAAGCACCAAACTCACATTTTTTTAAAGTGGCGAACAACTTATCTCGACGTAGAACAAGAAGCACCTCACGTAAATGCTCCAAGTGAGCTTCCAAGGAGAGGCTAAAAATCAGAATTTTATCAAAATAAACCACAACGAATTTACCAATGAAAGGGCGAAGAGCTTGGTTCATCACATGCATGAATGTACTGGGTGCATTAGACAACCCAAATGGTATAACCAACCACTCAAACAAACCCTCACGCGTTTTAAAGGCAGTCTTCCACTCATCACCGGGACGAATGCGAATTTGGTGATATCCACTTTTCAGGTCAAGCTTCGAAAACACCGATGCCGTACCAATTTGATCCAACAAATCATCTAAACGTGGGATAGGAAGTCGGTAACGCAGTGTAATCTTATTAATAGCACGACTATCAACACACATTCTCCAAGAGCTATCTTTCTTCGGAATGAGTAACGCAGGGACTGCACAGGGGCTCAAACTCTCATGCAAAAATCCTTTTGTAATTACTCTTAAACTTGCCGCCGTAACTCTTCGTGTTCATTTGGACTCATACGGTAGTGGGGTCTATTAGGAAGAGACGCATCAGGAACCAAATGAATCTGATGTTGGATATCACGTAAATGAGGCAAACCTGTAGGTAAGTCTTCAGGAAAAACATCAACAAACTCATGAAGCAATGTAGTAAATGCATTTGGGACAACAACTGAGACGGAAGATGGTACAACGACTGAAACAGGAGGTGACACGGCGTCTGACACAGACGATATCACAGGTGTGGTGACCAAGACAAACACAATACCGGAGTCTCGCATCGTAGTCTCAAACATAGATTTCTGAAGTAGTAACACTGGATTATGAGGCATAGGTTGTGGCACAAATGACGTAATAGAAGGAACTGGAGGTAATGATGGTTTCAATGTAAAATTTTGATTGTTAAAACGAAAAGTATATGTGTTGGTGAAGCCATGATGGTGTACTTGGCGATCAAATTCCCAAGGTCGACCCAACAAAAGATGACATGCATCCATAGGAACAACATCACAATATATTTGGTCTTTGTAAGAATCTCCAATTGAAAAAGCGACCAAGGCACGTTGCGACACTGAAATTTCACTACCTTTTTGTAGCGAAGCAAGTTTATAAGGAGATTGATGAGTTTCCGTAGTGAGTTTCAACTTTGTCACAGCTGAAGCAGCAACAACGTTCTGACAACTTCCTGAGTCAATAATAAAACTACAGACTTTGTCGTTTATTGTGCACCATGAGTAGAAAAGATTATTCCACTGAGGGAAGTCTTCTGTTATACGTGGAGCCAAACAAGAACGCCTAAGTACCAACAAATTACCAACATCAGCTTCCAATTCTTCATTATCATTATGCTCATCATTATCCAGATTGTCATCATCATACACAATCTCCACGTCTCTACCCATAGAATCAATTAGCAGACCTCGAAGATTACGTGTTCGACAAGCAGACTGCCGATGACCTGGTTCTCCACAAGAAAAACACCGCAGAGTGCCCGAGCGATTAGGATGCAATGCGTCTTGAGGCACAATAGCAAGCTCACCTTTCGGTGCTGTAGTATCAGGAACAAAAGTTGAAGAACTTGGAGGTAGAGAATTACGAAACGGTCGTGAAGAACTCCAACTTGGAGAATTTGTTGTTTTAATCCACCAACAAAACATGCCACAACTTGTTGTTCTGTATCGTTGATATCAACTCTTGTGATAAGCAGAAAAAATTCAGTGGCATATTCTTCAGCAGAACGAGGACCTTGACGTAAATTGTGCAAATGCTGAAACATCAAGTGGTCGTAGTTGTACGGGAGAAACGTCTTGTGCATCTGCTTCTTTAATTTATCCCATTATTCGATTTTTTTTAATCTAATCGAGCTCGAGATGCTTTCAATTGTGTCCACCAAGCGGCCACTCTATTGCGGAATTGCATAGCTAGCACTGGAACACAACGTTCTAGAGGGACATGTTTGAATTCTAGAATCTCCTCCACATTAACAATCCAATCAAGCAGCTCCTCTTCAGCTTGTCCACCATGAAATTCTGGAATTTCAGACTTGAATCCATGTTCCCAACGAAAGTCTTCTTCATCTGCGTGTTCGATCACAGGAAGATAGTGCTTACCATTGTGGTTCAGTCCAGCAAAAAGGTTTTCATCAAATTCGTCATCATCTTCTTCTTTCACGACTTCCTCACGTGGTGTGGGAACCTGGTGCGAATTCATAGACGTGATTGCTAACGTGAGGTTAGCAATTTGGGTTTGGAGATCATCAATTGCTTGACGAGTGATCTCAGCTTCGGTGGGAGGTGTAACTTTCTTTGCTCTCGACATCCTAACTGGAACGTAGCAAAGCTCTGATACCAACCTGGCGCAGCGTGGGAACCGGATAGATCAGCTCAACCAAGGAACTCGTTAGAATCCTTGCTTGGGACCTGCTTCTCGTGAGATGAATCTAATCAAATCTGCACAAGGCTTCTTATTTTGATGAACTTAATCGAATCAAGACAAGGGACAGAGAATAATCTCGTTTTATTAATTATCAAAAAGCTGCATAACAAAGAAGCAATAGCAACACTTATATAGAGAACGATAAAAACCTAGCTACCCAAAGAAAATGAAGTAATGATAATTCAAAATAGAAGTTTAACATAACACCCAAAACCCAACGACAAAGAAGAAAAGGAAAATGGTCTTTTATGCAACACTTGATGCAACAGCTGCATCAGGCTTTAAGCATAAAAGTAGAAACATAAGACATCAAGTAGTAGTCCATGAGAGCTGTGATACAAACGCCCAAAGTAGTTTGGAACATGTGAGATCACGGTTACTTGAAAGCACATCCTCGAGGGACTCGACAGATGATATGTTTGTGATGGTCATTAGACTCTTTGACGTTGAAGAAGGAATCATATCCAAGGGTCTCCGAGAGAGAGCTTTGTCAATGATGTGAGTACGGTTGATGGTGCTCAGGTTGAGGGTAATAAAAGGTTTGGTTACGGTTTTTGGAGCAAGTGTGAGACACTTGAAAATTTTGTGGTAACCCCAACTCCAAAGGTTTGGGATCATAATGCCACTAGTCTTCAAATGTTTTGGCGGAGACTTCAAAAAGTTGATAACTTGCAATTTAAATGGTTCGGAGGGCATAAGAGATAATGAAGGGAGCTTGAAGACACATCGGTAACCACAATATCGTATGGACTGGATCATAATGCCGACTGGATCATAATGCCGACTGTATTCAAGCTACTAACTTCAAAAGCATACTCCCAAGGTGGTACTAACAGCAGGTTGTCTAAGGGAAACTTTAACCAAACTAGAATCAAAGGTAGTTCATTGTCCAATTGCAGTCTTCGGACAAAAGGTTCCATAAATCTACACAAAGATTGGCTAGAGTGGGAAAGCTTGGAGTTCTGATCGTACCTGGATAGAAGCGAAGAAAGCTCTTGTGGGACACTTTGTGTTGATGGGCTCCAAAGCCTTAATGGGCCGAGATTTCGTAGATCCGTCAGTGGATACCCTAGTTTTCCAGATGGAGGCGGAGGATTGCTCATGCGGCGGTCAGGTTGAGACGACATCTGATTCAGGTGATCAGGCATCTGAGTCGCGGGGGAGGATGCTCGGTGAGGATTCATAGCGAGGCTGGAGACATCGGAAGGGGACATAGGGATCTCAAGATCTCCGGGACTCGAGGGCGAAACCAAGGTGAGATGGCCGTCGTGTGCCGTCAACGACTCCACCAGGCAAGGCACTAATGATGGACCAAACGGATCTGCTCCTGCCATCGCTCATACCTGGTCTGAGATCTCCTTTTGGTGAGTCACGAGCCTAGATCTGAGGGTTGCTGGTTCTTCGGATACCATTTCCGGGTAAGAGGTATGTCCTGACGCCGGCAAATTTTTCTTTCGCCGGCGTCGGAGAAAAGCAGTGGTGGGAGTTTCTCGATTCTCGTGTCTGAGAGAGAAAAGTCGAGTCAGACAATAGCTAATTTAGCTTTGTAGTGTTTTGTGTGTCTGAAAATGTTTAACCCCCTTCATACATACATACATACATCTCTATATACTTAATTTAACCAATGTTGTTAGAAGTTTAACCCTACTACATATTACAAAAAATGCCATTGTATTTTAATTAATTTAATAACTAATTTATATTGGTTTATAAAATAATAAAAAAATATTCTTAAACTTATTTAACAGATTTCATTTATTGTTTTAGAAATTTTCAGAAACAAAAAATGTGACAACCCGTCCCGTGGACCCCACTAGCCTCACTGCTAGTTGCCCCCATAGGCTGGCCCTGCAGGGCATCGATCCTAACCCATCACTGTAGATATCCCAATCCACTAGTAGGTTATTGGTGCGCCAGGCGTTCCTCGAACCCTAGTCCTCACCCTTTAACAACCTTCCCACAGGACAAGTTGCCACAAATTGACTTGCAGATCAACATCTCTTTCAGGCTCGCAAAGCCTTCTTCACACTCCTGTGACCAGACAAAAGGAATATCCTTCCCAGTCAACTTAGTCATAGGACGTGCTCTGCTCGCAAAACCCTGCACAAATCTTCTGTAATATCCTGCCAACCCCAGAAAACTCCTGATCTCTGTGGCATTCTGCGGTCTAGGCCAATCTCTGATAGCCTGAATCTTCTCCGGATCCACAGAAACCCCCTCTGCAGAAATAATGTGACCCAGAAAACCCATCTCACACTGCCAGAAACTACACTTGCTCAACTTAGCAAACAACTTCTGCTCCCACAGCTTTTCCAGAACTGCCCTCAAATGCACTGCATGCTCCTCAGGACTCTTAGAAAAGACCAGGATATCGTCGATAAAGATGATGACAGACACATCCAGAAACTCCTGAAACACGCTGTTCATCAACCTCATAAACGCTGCTGGCGCGTTAGTCAACCCAAAAGGAATCACCACAAACTCATAATGCCCGTACCTCGTCCTGAATGCAGTCTTCCTCACATCCGCCTCATATATCGGTATCTGATGATAACCAGACGCCAGATCTACCTTGGAGAACCAAGTAGCACCCCTCAACTGATCCAAAAACTCATCGATCCTGGGATGAGGGTACTTGTTCTTCACGGTGACCCGGTTCAAACCCCGGTAATCAATACACAACTGGAAACTCCCATCCTTCTTCTTAACAAATAACACCTGCGCTCCCCACGGTGATACACTAGGACGGATGAATCCCTTACTCAACAAATCCTTTAGCTGCTTCTTCAGCTCTGCCATCTCTGCTAGAGCCATCCTGTAAGGAGCCTTGGATAACGGCGTCGTCCCCGGTTCCAGTTCAATAGTAAAAGGATCCGACCGAGATGGTGGTAATCCCTGCAATGACTGAAACACATCCTCAAACTCCTCAACTACTGGAATACCACTAACCGTAGACTTCCCTACTGACTCTGGCATCGAAATGGTAACCAAATAAGCCCCACGACCCTTCTCGATCATCTTCCCGGTCTGAATGGCCAAGATCATGAGACTCCCCGAAGTCGGTCTAACTCCCTCAAAAACCAACTTCCCTCATGGGCGATCAAACTCCACTCTACCCCGATAGCAATCCAAATGCACCATATGCCGATGCAACCAATCCATCCCGAGAATGACATCATACAACTCCACCGGACTGATAAGCAATACCGCAGGCCACGACTCTCCTACAACCTGAATATCAACTTCCTTTGCCCGGCCAAAAAACCTCAGAAACTTGCCTCCCGCAACTCTGACGACCCCCGCACGCTCCCCGGGATCTCCTCTGATACCCGCACTCTCTGCGCACTCCGGAGTAATGAAGCTATGAGTAGCTCCAGAATCAAACATAACATGGGACTTATACCCGCCCACGAACAAGGTCCCTACACAAACCTCATGTGTTGAGAACCTCACACTTTATCACAGGAAAAACATAAAACCTGAACTACCGAAAAATCACAAAGTTAAGTACCAGAAGTTATACCTGTGATCGCTCCGGCACTGGTCCCACCAGGCTCGACCGTCGTGTAAACCCGTGGCGCCTGCTCAATCCGTGCCACCTGCTGACCTCCAGGCTGCACCTGCTGCAACGCTGCCACTGCTGCCAGCTGCAACTTGGGACAATAGGGCTTGATGTGCCCTGGCTCCCTGCAGTGATAGCATACACGAGCCGCTGTCATCGGAGCACTCCTCTTGGGACAACTAGCAACCTTGTGATCCTTGCTCCCACACTTGAAGCAACTCACACCACTCTGTGTCTGCGTAGCCTCCCATCTCGTCTTGGTCCCCTGCATAGGCTTCCCGCCCCTGTTAGAACCTCCCTACTGAGCCTTACCACGCTGAACCGCGGGACTACCGCCACTGACTGTGCCCGGATATCCTGCTCAATCTCTGCTGCAGTCTCAATTAACTCTGCACGCATAGCATAACTACGTCCCCTGCAATAGACCCTCAAGTCCTCACAAAGAGCCCTCATAAACCTTCTGATCTGGGCCTCCTTGGGCTCCATAACCCGACCCCCATAACAAAGAAGTCGACTGAACTCCAAGTCCAGCTCCCGCACTGACCGTGTCCCCTGAGACAACAGAAGGAACTGCACCTCCAACCGGTCCAAAGCCTCTCTAGGAAAATACTTGCGGTTGAACTCCAAGACGAAGTCAGCCCAAGTCATCTCCCTCTGCAATCTCCTAGCAGCCACTGCTCTCCACCAAACCTGAGCATCACCACTCAAATGGTGGTTCCCTATGTCCACCCAAAACTCCTCAGGACATCTCAGAGTATGGAAGTTACGTTCCACACTCGTCCTCCACGCATCTGAAACAGTAGGGTCAGTACCACCCAAAAACCGCTCAGTCCCGAGATGCGTCATCTCCCTGAGCATGGACAAATAACGTCCATGTGCTCCTGTATCCGCAGCCACTGGCTGCCGCTCCTCCGCCACCAATGGTGGCACAACCTGAGCCTGAGCCGGTACCACCGCTGGCAATCGCTCTATCAATTGTGCTAACAAGCCCGCAAGATCAACACCAGGGACTCCACCCGCTGGGGCTCCCACACCCGGGACCCTAGCATCACCGACCACTGGAGCATCAACATCGCCCCCTCCGGCCACACTCATAGAATCCTCCTCGACACCCTGCGACTCGCCAATACCCTCAGCTGTCACACTCTGGTCCTCGGTCTCACTAACCACTGGGACTCTGCCCCTACCACGACCACGTCCGCGTCCACGACCACGTCCGCGTCCACGACCAGCAACAGCACCACCTCTAGCCATCTGCACTACCATGAACAGAAGGCTAAGAAACAATTTCTATTATAACACAGAAAACATAAACTCACCGTGGAATCATACAGTAGGCTCGAAGAGGATGTTCTAGGACTTCATACCACACACAATTGACTAACTCACATAATCAATCAAAGCATGCAAATCCCAAACATCTACAGCACAAAGCCTAGTGAACCCAAATCTAGAACCGTAAGGGCTCTGATACTAAACTCAAACGACCGACCTTTTTTTTTTTAATAATAAATAATAAATATAATATAATAAATAAACTACAACTAGTGGTCCCATACTCACTAGCCACCTAACCACAATCACAACCAACAGCGGAATAACAATGCCAATAACTAATAAATAATATCCAATAAATATAATAACCAATAGAACAATATCCAGTATTAATTCCAATCATAAACTAATGATCCAAACAACATAAACCAGTGAACCAGCAATCCTAAGCAACATTCTAGGACTCAACTCTAGCAACCTAACAGAAGCTAGACAACCAAGCGAACCACTAGAACATCCTCCTCTTCATTGCCTTGATTCCACGATCACACTTTGCCTTTACCTGCAACACAAACACATATTGCAATGCATGAGTATTTTATAAACACTCAGTAAGGCCCTCCCATCTACTGGGCTATACAAGCAATAGAGTATCAATAACCAACACACAACAATCAACAAACGACAAATAGCAAACCAGGACTCGACATCGACCGACGCCAACATGCATCGACCGATGCCAAATGGGGACGCATCGATCGACATAGAAGCTGCATCGACCGATGCAAGTGTAACTTGCATCGACAGATACCCAATCCGCATCGACCAACGCATGCTCGATGTAACACGAAAACCCTAGAGTTTTACGTGCCGTCCTCGCACTTGCATCGACCGACGCAAGATATGCATCGATCGACGCAACGTCGAGCACCGTGTTTTCCCCAAAGCTTCTCACCGGATCTTCGTTCCTAAAACCACAAAACTCGATCCCAAGCTATAAGAAAGATTCCTAACGTCCATAGCAACGATCTAACAAGTCTAAAATCACACAACAAACAGATTAAAGAGTCCTCTAGCTTAGATAAGCCATGGTCATGCACTTACCTTTGCCACAGAAGAATCTGAACCTCTAACAAACAAGAACAAGCTCCTAGGAAGCTCCTACATGGCTACAACGATCCCAGCTACAGATCTCACCAAGAAGCGCCACAAATCTCCAGAAATCACCAAAAACGTTCAAGAACAGCTCTCTCTTCTTTTCGTTTCTCAAAAACGGCTAAAGTCGTCTAATGAGACAAAAGGAGCGACTTAAGGGTTTCCCTTCCCCTTTGCCCAAAATGCAGTGTTTGACTTAAGTCAAAACGTACGAATTGAGCCAGCATCGACCGACGCTCCTACTGCATCGATCGATGCACATCCCAAACCGGGATTCCGGTTCACGGATGTTACAAAAAAACTATTCACAACTATTATAAAACTTAATTTTATTTATAAAACTAAGATAAAATATTTGCATCCCTAAATCGTTTAATAATGACATATATATTGTAAAACTAAGTTACAACATTGCTTATATATATATATATATAATGTTATATCTAATTTATTAGATATTTTTTGCACTGCACATTGATACAATGACATCTTATTAAAATAATCACAAATATTATATTTTATTCAATATAGTATATACAATTAAAAAAATCAAAAAGTTAAATCGAGGTTTCTAAACACGACCGTTTCAATACAGGTTGTGTTTTATTTTTTGGATTTTGCCAAATTTATATAATTCATGGATTTGAACACTGTATCATGTACCAAAGTCGGGTTAAAATCAGAGTATCAAACTAGTAAATTAAATGTAAAAGGTTATAAAATGTATAAAGTAAATCAAATAAAACTTTTACTATTATTTATAACTAACAAATTACAGTATATTTTACGTAGATATTTTCCCATGCTATACAACACGGGTAACCATCTGGTATGTTATATATAATTCTTTTCATAGAATTTTGATTTAATCTCACAATCATATCAATAAAAGCATAATTTTTTTTTTTGCGTATGCTATGATTTGGGATTTCAAAACGAATAAAAATTACTTATAAAAGATTGTGTGTTTTTTTTTTTTTTTTAAATTGAGAACTTGCCACTGACTGATAAGGTCTTAATCAGTGTTTATAAAAACACTAGACTTTAATTTCTTTTTCATCGTAAGATTATAAGTATTTATACATGTCAAGGGTGAAGATCCTAGAATAAAGAAGATGTACATGAGTCAAAGATTTAACCTAAACTACTCTAAACGAAAACCAACAAACATAATCGACTTAGTTAAGGAGACGTGAATTTGGCTTCTTAGCACATATGAGGTGTTGAGATATCTATGGCCCATCAATACTCCACCCTCCAAAATAACTTTGTCCACAAAGTTCTAGAGAAAAGAACTTGCATCTTCGTGGATAGCTTCTTCCCATCTCCTCTGTCCATGTACGTCTCCATCGCAGCTCGTCCACAATTAAAGGGTCGCTTCCCATTTCTTTCAAACGAAGACTCCTTAACACGACCAAACCTCACATTGGATGAAACACTATTATGTTTCTTCACCATCTTCATCTTCTTCATCTCATCATGTAGGCCACGTTGAAGTGTAACAACATCTTCCATGATTGCATATAGAACAACCATATCGCTAGTTATTTTTGTTTTTTGTTTTTTTTTTAAATACTGAAAAATAAAGAGTTTGATACCACAACCATGGTCTGAATCAAACAGAGAAAAATGATTGATACCACAAAAATGGTCCGGATCAAAACCAAGATAGATAGTGGATGGAATGTTGTTTTTGATACCACGAAGTGGTCCAGAACAAAAACAAGATAGCTTTGATACCAATTGATAAGGTCTCAATCAGAGTTTATAAAAATACTAGACTTGAAATATTTTTCTTCATATCTTTCATCATAAAATTATAAGTATTTATACATGTCAATGGTCAAGATCCTAGAATAAAGAAGATACATTATACATGAATCGAATATTTAACCTAATCTACTCTAAACAAAAACAAACAAACGCAATCGACTTAGTTAAAAAGACGTGAATTTGGCTTCTTAGCACATATGGGCTATTGAGATATTTATGACCCATCACTGACAAAAAGAAATTATAGATTTTTAACAACTTGATTGAAAACAAGAACTAGCTTTAAGCACAATATTAATGATTGGGTCTATGAAGGGTACAAAAGAACCAGTTGAGTGACTCATAAGAAGAAGCAATGTTTCGAAACTTGAAAATTGAAATAAAACAACTTACCTCACTCTGTCACAAGCATGCCTTTATATTATAGGTAGAACATTTTCTGAAATACAGAATAATCATTGTCTGATTCTTCTAGTTAATGTTGTGCTCTTACCTTTATTTTTATATTGATGCGGTTATCATGTGCTTAGCTTCTAACGGGCCAAGTTGGGATACTCTGCTCGTGTCTGAAGAAGTTCTCTGGATCAACCTTTGTTTTAATCCTCACCAATCTGTTGAAATTGTCTTTAAAGTAATTAGCTCCCCATGGTTTAGCTTCTATGAAGTTAACCTTTGAGTTGTTCTTGTTCTGTCCCAGGTCTAGATCTCTGTAGTTCACATATGCTTGTCTTGGATTGCTTGAGACATAAGGTGTCATATAACTGTACAGCTCTCTGATCCATTTGATGCGTCTGTTTGGTCTCTTCTCGCTGTCTGACCAGCTCCTGTAATATTGAATCATGAAGATGGTTCCTTTCCTATGCGGAAATGGGATCTCTGATTCAGGGATTTTATCCATCATTCCACCGTAGGGAGTCCAGATCACTAAGGCTGCGTCTTCTTCAAGCAACTTCTTCATCATGCCTCTGAGCCCTACAATAGGAATAGGTTCTTTAGCGAAATCTGATTTCGCTTTGAAGTAAACTTTTCCGATCGGTGACTTCGTTTGAAGCAAAATCTCAACAGGAGGAGGAGGGCTAGTTGGGAATCCAGAGTTGTAAATAATGGATTTTATCCAGCTCATTTCTATACAATCCTTCTGAGTTAGCCCTAGTTCTGGAAAACCCTTCTTCATAACCTCAAGCAAGGTGCCTTTCTTGCCAAGAAACTGACCTATGTAGGCCATCGTCACAGTCTTGTTTCCATTGTTTCCAACTACGCTAAAGAACACTCGTAAGAAGAGCTTTTCCACAAGCTTGTCCGCAACTCGTTGCCACTTGGAAAGAATCTTGAAACTTGCATCTTGCTCCAATGTTTTCGTGACCGTGAACACGGTTAGGGTTTTAGGAACAGGAACAAGTTTGATCTTCCATGACAAGATTATCCCAAAACTCCCTCCACTGCCTCCTCTAATGGCCCAAAACAGATCCTCCCCCATCGCGGCTCTGTCGAGTAATTTACCATTAACATCAACGATCTTTGCGTCACGAACATTATCTGCAGCAAGACCATACTTCCTCATCAAGGAACCGTATGCACCCCCTGTTATATGCCCACCTATGCCTAAGCTCGGGAACACACCTGCAGGGAATCCATGAATCTTGCTCTTTTCTGCAATTCTACAGTCAACAAAACAAAGATTCAATAGTGAAATATTGTTCACTCTTGTTGCAAGTACTAGTTAAAAATTTGTTACCGAATACTTTGTTACACGTTAATGTGTAACACAAGGTTTCTATTAGATTTCGAAATAAGTTAAAGATTACAAACTTATAAACCTCGTTATATAATTTAGAAATGTGATATTTGTATAGAAAACTATAATATATAAAATCAAACGACTTAATTATATTACCTGTAGTAAAGCTCACCAATCGTAGCACCGGATTGAACCCAAGCACTATTGTTTTCAATATCAACATTGATCTGTCTCAATTTCGACAAATCAATCAATACAAACGGTGTCTCGATCTGTGAGACATAAGACACGCCCTCGTAATCGTGACCGCCGCTTCTAACAAGGAAATGAATTCCAAGTTTCTTAGAACAGATGATGGAAGCTTGGACGTGAGATTCGTGAACCGGTTTAAATATGAACCCCGGTTTAGGCATTGAGTTGGTCAAGAACCGTTGGTTTTGAGCCCTTGATTCAAAGACTTCAATGAAGATGGAAGCGTTTCTTTCAGAAGTGAAGAACGTTTTCTCAATTGGGAAACCAACATTTGTGTTTCTTTGGAGACACTCAATGAAACCATCTTGTACGGATGCTGAAGAAGTTGGTGTTATAGTAGCATATAATGAGATACATAGGGAAAAAAACGAGATACAAGAAAATTTAGGAAGTGGTTTTGAAATTCCCATCATTGCAGGTTGCAGCCAATAGTATATGCATGCAAGATAGAAGCCAAATACATTAATTATATAGGCTTCAATATGGAACTAGACAACTAGTTGTTTTTTTCTTTCTTCTTCTTCTTCTTGTCAACGAAGAAATGAGTTTACATTTTTTTTTTTCTAAATATAAATGATTGTGATATATAAAATCAGATCCACTGATTTTTGTTTTTTATTTCTACACTCAACGATATTAGGTGGAAAATGATAGGAGCGTGACCACCAATTTTCACGTGTTTTGAAAACGTTAAAATACATCGCATTAAGATGGAAAAAAATGTAAAAAAATCATATGGTTTCAAGTTGTTTCAAATTCACCAGGATTTACTTTATTGTAACATAAAATCAGACAGAAGAAAAGAAAAAGTAGTTTACTTTACTTGTGATCCCGTGATAAAATAGTTTTAGACATTGGAAAAACATGTAAATTGACAAGTATGGCAACAGATAGCAAAACAATGTCAAGTAGGTGAATCTAAGATTCTAAATCGGAAATATATGATTGATGATAAAAATCTTAGATGGTTTTTCAATTTTTAGAGATCAAAATATTTATGTTTTTGTAAGTTTGCCAGCTAAATGTAATATAGATATGCTTATTTTGGTTATCAAATGGTAGCAATATTAGTACATATCACTATATTGCATGACCAATTATCTCCATTTTTGTGATATATATAGAAGTGATTCTAGCAAAATCTGATGAATTAAGAGAAAAAACACATATGTATAAGTTTGTGTAAACAAGTTTATTAGTTTAGAGAAATATTTAATAAAAAACTACAGTTTGAGAGTATTATCAAGTATCAAATTTTATAAGACAAAAGCAAGATTAAAATACTTAAAATTTATATCCAAAAGTTTTATTGTCATCTTAAATAAGACATGGATGAAAGCCGGTTTACAAAAATTCAAATAAAATAATTCATTCAGATAACTTGATTCCCGGTCATTCAGATAACTTAATTCAAATAAGATAATTTCATTCAGATAATCTGATAAAAATTAATTACAACCTTAAATCTTTATAATTTTTGTTAAAAATTGTTTAAGGTTTATGTGGGATCCAAGAAAATAAATGATTTAAATTATCTCAGAAATTAGAGTGAAGTCAGTTAATTTCACTAGGTTTATTAAGTTGGTCAATTTATTAATTAAACCAAAAAAATGGTTTAATTAATTATTGGTTTAGCTAAATCTTGGTTTGGTTAAAAATTTAGGCCTGGGCATTCGGTTTTTTTGGTTTAATCAGTTTTTTAGTTTTTCGGTTATCTAAAAATCTTGTCGAATTAAACCAAATAAAAATTCGGTTCGATTTATTCGGTATTCGGTTTATTCAGTTCGGTTATCTGCTCTAAATTCTATTCCGAATAGAACCGAATTAACAAAAAAATTCGGTTCATTCGGTTAACCGAATTAAAATTACAATTATGCATCCTTTAAGAAACGCATACATACAAGCGAGAAGCCGAATAAAGGTCATAGAAATTTATCATATACAAACAATAAAACAAATGAAAAAGGATTTAACATCAGAGCTGGCGCTACATCTCTTAAGGACGCTTATCTTCTTCTCCATCTTACACCCCGGGGTTGCAAGTTGCAACCACCAACGGAAGGGGGAAAAGGGATGGAGTCGTTGTGGTTGTTCATATAGTTCAGTGGTGGTGATAGAGGAAGGGAGAGTGAAGCTTCGGTAGTGGCGAGAGAGTATAGAAGGCTGAGGTTGATTTCGGTCGAGAAAGGAAAGGGTATCAAGTCGATGTTGTGTTGATATGCTCATGTCATTGTGTGTTGACGACATTTGTTGTGAGTAGAATGACATGGTGTTTGTTTTTATGCTTATTTTTCCGTTACGGCTTTGTGGTGGTAGGGTCGTCTGACTCGTGAGGAAGAGAACCAATATGGGCCTTGGAGTCACCATAGTTATGATGTGGCTGTGAGTTGGTATCAGAATAAAGAGGGAGACGGGGAGAAAAGAGAAAGTCGTGAGTTGTGGGGAGGAGAGAGAACGTGTTTTGGCGGAGGTGGTGGACCACCAGTGGTTCTGTACAGCCCTACCATGGCTGTGGGAAGCTTCTTTGATGGTGGGGAAACAGAGCTGAAGAGGAGAAAGAAAGTGAAAGAAGGTTGGAGATAAAGGCAGTGTGGAGAAGCCGACTTTGGAGGCTCGCCGGCGCCGAATCTGACATTGGTTCAGAAAGGTGAAGTTACCGGCGTAATATACCAAGAGTGCATAGCAATTGGCGGAGTGTTATTCGGAGTTAAATTGAAGGAGTTATGCGCGTTACTTCCTGGACAAGTAATCGCTGAAACTCGGGTTAAGTATGAACCCTAGAAACAATTCCTAGACGGCTCTTCTACGCAACGTTTGGAGGTCCAACCCTTGTCTGATTGGGATGAAACTTGGTGGAGGGACTCATGATAATACAGGCTCCTTATCTAACGGCGGGATTGCGTTTACAACAATTAGTCTATGTTTTATTCGAGTGTTGATACGAATGTTTTTTTTTTTTTTTTTTTTGAATGAAGGTAAAATTTTATTCATCAAAAAACCGTTTCTTTACAATAAGTACAATAAATGCCAAGTGTTTTAGTTTAGTGCATAAAGTGTAAACTTAAGTCCTGGTAGAAAACCAGTTTACAAGGATATCGATGTTGTCACTGTGGCCTGAGTGCAGAAGGAGTAGAAGCTTGTTTCGAATGGTTTGGTCTATGCGTTTGCCTAGACGCTGAGCTGAAAGGAGATTTTCACCATGTCTGTTGTTATTGCGCTCCTGTCAAATGAAGTAAACCGAAACCTGGAAGGAATATCGCAGAAACAGCAGAGAAATCTTGTCGAGAGACGTGCCGGAAATGAGAGTAGCAAGAGTGTCCTAGTCTGCAGTCGAGTGGGTGCCAGGGAACCCATTAGTTAGCTGACTCCAAATCTGATTTGAATAAGAACACTAGAAGAAGATGTGATTTCTTGTTTCCAGGGGAGTGTTGCAGAAGAAGCATGAGGAGTCAACAGTGCCGTTCCACCGTAGCATACGATCCTCGGTAGAGAGGCGGTTAAGCATACCCAACCATGCTATGAAAGCGAATTTTGGTGTGGCCTACGGAAACCATACACCCTTTGCCCAGGGACACTCTGGTTTCGCTATATGCAGCTGAGACCATGTATCACGAGTCAAGGACTTTGGTTTGAATCCCGTTCTCCACTTCCAAAGGTGGACGTCTGCAATGTGCGGTCTTTGTTTTTCTTTGACGGTTTCAATGGCTGCTTCCACCTGATTGAGAACATCCACGCGACGCCTTCGGGTTCTATGAGTAAGCATTACTGATTCAACTGTCTCATGCTTAAAAATACCAAGATCAATACAACCTCTGCTACCTAACAACTCGTAGAGTGATCCCATGGACGACTAGCGATCATACCAAAAAGATGTGGATTGGCCGTTGTTTATTTCCTTGTGGTGAAAGTATTTTGCTAAGTCTCTAAGCTTAAGTAATTTTCGCCACATCCAAGAACCTTGCGAAGACGAGTCTACCACTTCCTAGAGAGAACTTTGGCAGATCAGGTAAGTGTGAACTCACTGTCCCCAAAGTGAATTTACTAAAAGTAAACGCCAGATGAGTTTGAGACCGCAGACAATGTTTATCTCTTTCAGTGACCGTAATCCTAAACCCCCTTCACAGTGAGGCAAGCAAACGTCCACCCAGGCTACCTTTGCAGAATGAGTCGTTAAATCGGGTCCACTCCAAAGGAAAGCGGAGAAGAGTTGCTCGATCTCCTTCATGCATTTACCTGGTAGACGGAAAGCAGAGGACCAAAAATGTGTGATACTCATGAGAACCGATTTTATGAGTTGTAATCGTCCCCCATAGGACAGAAAACGACCTGTCCATGTACTTATTCGATGTCGAATCTTTGCCAGCAACGGAGCATAGGCTTGACTTGTCATAGCCTTAGTGAGGAGAGGCAAGCCAAGATAACGGACCGGGAGTGTACCAACCTCGAAGGGAAAGCTTGTTTGAAGCACCTCTTGAACTGAAAAAAAATTCCGGCCATGTAGAGGGTCGACTTCTTGAGACTAATTCGCAACCCTGAATATTTAGAAAACTCGTCAAATACTTGGATTACACCCTCTATGGATCTTTGAGTACCATCGGCAAACACCATAAGGTCATCAGCAAAACATAAGTGGGTAAGGAGGAGATTGTGACATCGAGGGTGATAGCCAAATCTATTTGCATCAGCTGCTTTATTGATCAAGTGGGAGAGAACATTCATACAAATGACAAATAAGTATGGAGAGATGGAGCAGCCCTGTCTCAGTCCTCGTGCGCTTCCAAAGAACCCTGCTAGTTCACCATTAGCTTGAACCGAGAAAGTTGCAGTAGAGATACAGAGCCGTATCCAATGGATAAACTGATCAGGAAAGTGCATAGCTTGTAGCGTGTTTAGCAGGAAAGACCACTGGACTGTATCAAAAGCTTTTGATATATCTATCTTCATTACACAACGAGGAGAGATGTCCTCCTTGTGATAGTCCTTGACCAGCTCAGAGGCTAAGAGGGCATTCTACATGAGAAGTCTATCCTTAACAAAGGCAGACTGATTTGAAACGATGATCTCCGGTAGCAGTCTTTTTAGACGATTGGCGAGTATCTTTGAAATCACTTGGTAAATAACGTTACAGCAGGAGATAGGTCTGTAGTCCTTCATCCCTCTGGCATCTTCTTTTTTGGGGATCAGTGCAAAAATGGTGGTGTTAGCACCTTTGGGAAGAAAACCAGTCTTAAAAAAAGATTGAACCGCAACAGTGAAATCCTTCTCAATAATAGGCCAAACTGCTTTATAAAACTCAGTCGTATATCCATTTGGACCAGAACTTTTGTTTGATGGCATAGAAAATAATACACACCTTATTTCATCAGCCGTAACTTCACGTACAAGCATGGCCGCATTTTGTTCACTACAGCGAAATGGCAGTAAATCAACGAGAGGATCCACAGTAAAACCCTCATAATCAGGTGGAACCTGACCGAGGAAATCCGAAAAGGAACTAGCCGCTTCATGCTTGATAGAATCCTGAGTGGTAGCCACAGAACCATCAGCACAGTGGATTTCACGGATAGAATTATGAGCTGCACGGATCTTTACTGCATTGTGAAAAACACTATTGTTTTGATCACCAACTTGGAGCCAGTGGAGTTTTGATCACTACTTTAAAAATTCTTCCTCTAATCGTGAGACGTGCTGCCAATGTTCAAAAGTTTCCGCCTCTGCTTGAACTGCAGTGACAGACGGGTGCGAGAGGGTTTCCTCTTGCTTAGCACACAACTCAGCATGAGCAGCCCGAGAGCGTTTAACCAAGTCTCCCATACGATCACGAGTCAACTTACGGATACTTTGCTTCAAATCCTTTAATTTATTTAACAACCTGAAAAGAGCAGATGTGGAATGAGATAGCGGTGTAGTGTCATCCCAGTAAGAACGGACTAGTGGAAGAAACTCTGGTAAAGCAGCGACTGAGTTAACAAAATTAAATGGTTTCTTAAGAGCTGGTGTTCTCACATCTAGTTGCAGCCGACTGCGTAGATGATCAGAACATCCACCTGCCTCAAAAACGCAGTAGGCCCGTGGGAAACGATGAAGCCCCACATCATTGATTAGAACACGATCAAGTTTTTTTACAAATAAAACCAGCTTCTCTCTTGTTACACTAAGTGAAAAGCGGGCCATGGGATCCCATATCAGTTAGATTGCAGTAGGAGACTACATCTTGGAACTCAATCATACCTGGTGGCAAGACCTGAGTACGAGGATAGTCTGAATGCTCCTCCCCATCAAGGATTTCATTGAAATCCCCCATAAGGAGCCATGGTTTATTTCTGAAAAGTGGAGAGTCCTGATGATTCCTCATATTCTCCCATAAACTCTTTCTTTCCTCCATTGTGTTTTTTGCATATATGAATGAGCAAAAGAACTCTTCTGTTTCACCTTGCAGTAAGACAGAATAGGTAATGATTTGATCACTTTTAAAAACCAAGGTAAGCCGCACAGAAGGTCTCCAAAGCACCCAAATAGTATTGAAATGTTGTAAATTGTATTGAATTGTTGTAAATGGTTGGATATGAAAGTTTTATAGTTTGAATTGTTGTAAATTGTATTGTTGGATGAGCCAAAAAGCTCGGTACAAGCTGGAACCTTGCATGAGCTTTTATTGCTTATGGTGTTAGGTCATGGTGATTGGAGAACCAAGTTATAGCTCAAGAGTGATGGGTTCAAGCTAAGAGCATGAATCGAATTGTTCATCGGAAAAGGGTTCTGTGTCAGGAAGGAATAAAGTATTCCAGCCCACTTCTCTTGTTACTCGGTCGCTAGGGGTGGTTGGTTATGCGACTCAGTAACTAAATGATGTGGTGTTTGGTGATACATGAATAAGCAAAGCTTGCTCGGAAGGTAGAGTCAAGTGGCTTGTCCGGTCGGATGTCGAAGGAGTATGATGGAGGGTGATCGGAGTCTACGAATGTGAGGTTCTTGTGGAGCTAAAGCACGTTCGTATGACAATGGTTGGTTGAGTTTGTGGAATTGTTGTAAGGAGTAATTTCTATGCCAGTTGTCTCATCAGAATCATGGGGTTCTGGTGAGATTGTTTTCCATGTGTCATATGTGAGGATTGGGAATCCGGATGCGGTAGTTTTAGTTTCTAAATAAACTCAATTTCGAATTTTGTTTATATATATTTCATGTATATCCTCAATTTCCATTTTAGAAAAAGTGGAACTATTCTTTTTAAGAAGTTATAAATGTTGTAAATATTTTACCACATAATAAAAATAGCATTTTCCTTTTATATAGAAAAGTAACTAATTAACTCATTCTTCTTTTCCAAAGATCCTCAATATTATATTCTTTAACCTCACGTTTACTTTACGTTTACTTGTTTCATAACTGTTAGTTCTTTTCCATCTCATACTTTTTTATTTTTATTTTCTGGGAAGTTTTTACTTTCTCATTTTCTTCAATAAATCTACATATGTTGAGGCTTGGATTCCATTTATCGCAAAGGTTGTAATCACACTCATTTTCATATTTTGCTTTGTTTATGTTCTAATCATGATTTTATGAACATTGAGGAGATCGATATGTATGTACTCCTAGATGGTTTGGGAAAAGATAATGTAAAAGTATTCTTATACTTTCAAATAATTTTTCTATATAAAAAGATATTCAAAAGATATAATCCTTTAATATTTTTTGTAGAATGAAGATATTTTCAAGCACCATGATAATTCAAATACTCATTTGCCAGAGCCAACTTACAATCATTAGTCTACATGTAGAAGTGGCAACGTACGGGAAAACGGCTAAAATATACCCCAACAATTTCTCGTTAGCTTTTTCATACCCCAATTTTGATACCCTGCAAATTACAGCCCCAACTCAAAATTAATACAAATTTCCTATCTAAACTCCATCAAATGTTTCGGTTTCGACATCCGTCCAAACGGTGTTAAGAGAAATCTTAACGGTTGACTAGTCAGCTTTGACGTGGCACTTCGGCTTGACAAAACGACGTGGGTGATCAAAGAAGAGGGTTCCCAACGAGATGCAGATGCGGTGAGTTCATCTAAATTTTTCGGGTTCAACATCTCTACACTCAATCACTCTCTCTTTCCTTTCGAGCAAACGATATGAACCCTAAAGAAATCGATTTTAATCCCCCAATTGTAAGACGACGTCGTTTTACATCAGTGCTCAACACACGCCAAAATGACAAAACGACGTCGTTTTGTCAAAGTGCTACGTCAAAACAAGCTAGAAAAAAAATTTGATGGAGTTTAGATAGGAAATTTGAATTAATTTTGAGTTGAGGTTGTAATATGCAGGATATCAAAGTTGGGGTATTTATTATATTTTGGCCGTTATCCTTTTTAAGGTAAAGGAATAATGTCCGCAAGACAATGGAAATGAAGTAACATGGAACAAAAGCAAGATGTGTTTCATAAACGCAGAAGAAATCATCGCTCGATTATAATCTTAGATCATACCACTATTTTTCTATAAAGGGTTGATGATGATGTATATTACTAGGGTTTGAATAAGATTTGATTTACTAACGAGGTGATGTATTAGTAAAGGTTTTAATATATTTTTATTGAGATTTTAATAGATATTTTAAACGGTTTTGGTTATACAAAAGTCAAAATATAACAATTACTAATTTTTTATTTATGAATCAAATAAATTAGTAACACGAAAATTATATTAAAAAATTGTAAATAACATATTATTGGAAATAAATTATAAAAATTGGCATTAATTTTAACATTTCTACTTATAGCTGATACAAAAATTTATTATCATTTATAATAATTGTTACAAATAGTAATATTACTTATACTAATTGATACAAATTTAACAACATTTATAATAATACAAAACTTAACATCATTTTTTTTACAAATGATACATATTACCATCGATAACAATAATTGATGCAAATATTTTTTAAACTGATGCAAAATATTTGCATCACCAAATCATAAATCACTTAAATGATATAAAACTTATTTGCATCAGTTATACATGATGCAAATATATAAAATAAGTGATGTAATACAACTTTTTTTTTTAAGTGAATAGTCATGCGATTAGATTTGTGGGTATGCCTTAATTTTTTTTTTTTTGGTATGACTCAAAATTGGTTCGACTGTAAAACAATAATATTAATTAATGCGAGGATAATTTGCTCGTAGAAGTTTTGACATGGGTTTTCCTTTCCACTTTTATTTTCTTAACTAGATGATAACCCGCACTGCACAGTGCCGGGAAATATTTATGTAAATTTTGATTTATTAGGTCTAAAATAATAGTATTATCTTTATTTGATTTATTTTATGTATTTTATAATTTATAATTTTAATTTACTTAGTTTCATACTCCGGTTTCGACTATAGTAGCTACAATAAACTTAACGACTTACCATTATTAAGTTTTGGGTATAATTGCTTTGTTTTTTTAGAATTGGTAGAATCAAAAAAATTCTTATTTACTCGTGATCCGCTTTACAATTTGTAGCGGTATTGAGTCAACGTAAAAAATGAATTAAAGTGCAAAACAATTATATGAGTGGGAAGTAGAATGGAGTATAACAAAATATTTTTGTTACTAAAACTCATCGATCTCAGTGCAAAATCATAAAATTTGAATATTTATAAGTATCAAATAAGTTAACCCGTAAATATATATATATATATATATATATATATATATGTATATATATATATTTTTTTTGAATAGTATGACAGAACAATATATATATATATATATATATTTTTTTTTTTTTTCCAACCAAACATTAATAAATTAAAAGAGAACCCCAAGATTGGTTGCCCAAACAGGAGGAAAAGAGTTTACAAAAGTGGATTCAGTAATTAAACATCTTGAGGACCGAGCAAGACAATCCGCCCTTACGTTGATGTCTCGAGGGATTCTGACTAAGGTGAAGGAAGGATAAGAAGATCGGAGCATCGCGAACTCCTCCAATAAATTCGAGAAGGCGGGCCAATCCTCCAGCGTCTGCACCATCGCAACTAACTCTTCACAGTCCGTCTCAAAAGCCTGGCAGACTACTCCAGCCTCCATTAAGGAAGTCATAGCCCAGATCAATGCTTGTAACTCCGCGTGTAAGGGATTAAGGCCTCTCCTGTGACTTCGTGCTCCCAAAAGGATCGTTGAATCTTCTCCACTGCAACACCACCATCCCAGACCCTGCAAAGGATCCGAATTTTTCCAAGAACCATCAATCTGACAACGGGGAAAAACGCCCCTGTCCTCCAATAAAGGCGGAGGATCCAGATAACGCGCCGAGTATGCTTTGGCCTCTAACCACAATAATTTATCATTTATCGCTTGCTTCAAGATTTCAATTGGCTCTACCTCGATACCTTGGAAAACCTTTTTGTTCCTATCTTTCCAAATTGACCAAACAATCCATGGAAGGCGAAGGGCTATATCTGGGACTCCGGATTGGGAAGAAGCTCGCCAAAATATGAAATCTAGATTTGCATAGATGGAGCCATATGGAAAACCATTCTGATCTAGCACCACTGGAGCCAATTCCCAAATGCATCGCGATCGAGGACACGCAAAGAGCGCGTGGTTTATAGTCTCTACTGCAGAACCACATCTCTTACACAAAGCATCACACCGAACACCCCAATGCGCCAGACGTTCTAACACAGGAAGAGTACCCGACCCAATCTGCCAAAAAAAGTGTTGAATCCTGGAGGGAATATCTAATTTCCATGATTGAGCCCATATTCAACGTCCGTAATTAGCTCTCGGGCCAACCGATAACCTGATTTAACCGTATACTTCCCGGATTTAGTAAAATGCCATACTAATCTATCCGGCTGAGAAGATTTACTGACTGGGATACTCCTAATAATAGAAATGTCCACTGGATCAAAAAACTCCTCAAGAATAGGCAAATGCCAGTCCTTCGTGACTGGATTAATTAAATGATTGACCATTAAGCTCGGTAACCACAAACTCCCCGACCATTCGCTGGTCTGGGATGAATATCTGGTAACCATGGATCACGCCAAACCAAAATCGAAAAACCAGAACCTACCGCCCATCTCGCTCCCTGTTCCACCAACCCCTTAGTGGAGTAAATGCTCCTCCATGCAAATGAAGGATTATTTGGTTTTTTTGCCATAAGCGGATGGTTGTTCCTGAAATAACGTCCTTTCATCACCCTGGCCATCAAAGAAGTCGGATTATGAATTAAACGCCAAAACTGTTTGGCCAACATGACTTCATTAAATTGTTCCAAAGCGCGAAAACCCAAACCACCTTCACATTTATCTTTACACAATTTGTCCCAGGCAACCCAGTGCATACCTCGAGCCTTGTCATTTGACTTCCACCAGAAGGTAGCTATAGCATTCGTTAATTTAGACGTCAAATCCTGAGGGAGTTTGTAACATGACATAACATGGGTTGGGAGGGCCAAAGCCACCGACTTAATCATAATCTCCTTACAACCCTTAGATAAGCACTTAGCAGACCAACCATTTACTCGATCATCCAATCGATCCTTAACGTAACTAAAAACCTTAGCTTTCGAATCTTGCAGGCTTTCAGGGATACCCAAATAAGAACCCATACCGCCTTCCGTAGAAATACCAATAACTGATATCAACTGAGATCTTACATCATCAGGAACCTTTTTACCAAACATGATTGAGGATTTAGCGAGGTTAACCTCTTGTCCCGAGGCTCTACCATAACTGCCAATTATATCCATTACCGTCCTACATTCATTCGTATTTGCCTTGCAAAAAAACAAACTATCATCCGCGAACAACAGCTGCGAAACCATTGTACTATCCCGGGCGATGGTAATACCCGTTATTTTCTTCTCTCGTTCATCCTTTTTAATATTTGCTATTAAAACCTCTGTACACAGGATAAATAAATATGGCGAAAGAGGATCCCCCTGGCGTAATCCCCTCTGTGGTCTAATAAAACCTCTAGGCTGACCATTCAGAAGAACTTGATATGACACCGACGAGACACACCACATGATCCATGAAATCCATCGCCTGTCAAATCCCAATTTGACCAAAACCACCTCCAAAAAATCCCATTCCACCCTATCATACGGCTTACTCATATCCGTTTTGAATGCCAAAAAGTCCGACTTACACCGGCGATTAGTATTGAGCCCGTGAAACATTAACTGAGCCACAAGAATATTATCTGTAATTAAACGACCAGAAACAAAGGCTGATTGCGTTTCTGAAACCAGAAGAGGTAATAGTCGCTTTAGGCGAAAGCACAATACTTTAGAAATAATTTTGTAGGTCACATTGCATAGGCTAATCGGCCTAAACTCCGCCATCCGCTGCGGGCGATCCAGTTTAGGAATGAGACAAATATTTGTCTCATTTAAAAGTGGATCAAATGTACCAGTTCGAAAAAATTCCTTAACCAAAGCCACAAGATCCCCTTTAAGGGAGGACCAGAACCTCTTAAAAAATAGAGCCGTCATCCCATCAGGGCCTGGGGTTTTTTCCGGATGCATAGCAAACAAAGCCTTCCCCTTCCGAGATATCCCGAGTTAAAGCTCGATTCATACTATCCGTAATAATTGGGGTAAGTGCTTGCAACATTTCTGAAATACCCCCAGCATCAGATTTCTTAAACAAATCCTCAAAGTATGTTGTAGCAATACGCTCCATACCCGTAGGTGATTCAACCAAAACATTATCAGCATCAAATAAGCCCACTATTTTATTTCGCACCCGACGTTGTTTGGTAGATGCCTGGAAATAAGTGGTGTTTTTATCCCCAACCTTTAGCCAAAACTTCCTACTCTTTTGTTGCCAATAAATCTCTTCATCGCGGTATGCCTCTTTCAATTTCCTCTCAATCCCTCGAATTTCGTCTTGCGTAATCGAATCATCCATCTTCGCATCCTGTAGCGCCGCCTTCAAAGACGAAATGATCGAAGGGCCAATGTTGACATTGTTTTTCCGCCACCAAGAAATCAAATTCCTACAATTCCTTATCTTATCAACAAAACCCGGAGTCCTAAAATTTCTTGTTCGATTCCACCCGGACTCTACCGCATCAACTAATCCCTCCTTCCCCAACCAACACTTATCAAACCTGAACTGCCTCTGCCTTCGCTGAACCGTCCTCAAACATGTCGCTAAAATTGGACAATGATCAGAACCAATCATCTCTAGGTAATCAACTTTCGAATTTGGAAAGAATCCGTGCCAGTCCTCGTTACCTAAAGCCCGGTCTAATCGGCACCGAACCACCTGATTATTACAACGGTTCCCTTGCCAAGATAATTGTTCCCCATAGCAAGGAAATTCCAGCATCCCACAATGTCGGAGCATAGATATAAATGGTTGAAAGGAAGATACTGACCGCAAAGCTCCCCCTTGTTTCTCATGGTTTCCAACTAATTCATTAAAATCTCTAATTATAAACCAGGGATCAATGCGAAAGGACCCAATATCCGTTAAATTATCTCAAACTTTGTCACGGTGTTGGGGAACCGGGTCCCCATAAACAAAAGACAAATAAACAATTTGTTGCCCAATTGAAGCTTGAGTATCAATTATACGATCATTATCAAACATGATAGATAAATTTAAATCATCTTTAAAAAACAATGCTAAACCACCACTAGCCCCGCGGGGTTCAACATTAAACAATTTATTATAACCAAACTTATTTTGAAATTTTTGTAAATAAGAAAAACATTTCTTTGTCTCTGATAAAAATAAAATGTCTGGTCTATGCTTTCTCCACAAGTCGCCCAAATATTTCTCTATCAGATTAACCCCAATGCCCTGACAGTTCCAGCTTAAGATCTTCACGTTTGAGCCGGTGGTTTCGGGAGAGCCCCCATCCCTTTCTTAAAAGGCCGACTTCCGCCACCCGCAGAACTGCCATCTTTTGTTTTTTGACCTTGTTTTCCCACACCCGCCTGTTTTGTACCCGTACCTACAGATTTTAGAGATAAAGCTTTAGCCAAGAGTCGTTTTCCAGGTGAAGCCAAAGGTAAAGTACTCTTCTTCGAGCCGTAAATCCCCTTCCTGGCCTGTGGACTAGCCGCCTTAGTTTTAACCTTGCTCTGCTTACCCAAAGAAACTGAAGCCATGGCAGAATTCATAACAAGCATACTTGCAGATAAAGTTTCAGAAACATGTGTACCTTGAATAGAAGTACCCTCCACCTCAAGACCCGAGTCAGAACCTCCCTTAAGCAACAAATCCGACTCTAACCTAGAATCCTCAGAACTAATATCATCATCAAATTCTCCATCCTCCAATAAATCATCAGTGCTCACATTAAAATCCTGATCTTGAAGATCATCAATCCCCTCATCTACACCATTCCCTGCGGAAGCCTCTAAAGAAGTATCCTCAGCCATCGCAGAAGAGTCATCAACATGCACAGATCTTTGATTTTGTTTGTCACCGGATCCCTGTTTAACCTTGTACAAAGGTTTTGGCCAAACTGGGCGAATGCCCTTCCTCTGATGGGGAACACCTGCGGCTTGCTCCACCACCCCTCTAGACCCCTGCGACCCATAATGATCGCCTCCCAAACTTGTTCCTGATCCACCACCGTTATATCTCGTCTTTTGTCCCCAAACTTGTCCCTGATTCCTTCTTTGCAACTGGGAGCCTGAAGAAGTAGAATCACCACTCCGAAAAGGAAGCTGTCGCCTCTCATTAGACTGGTCATGGTGAAAATCCAAAGCACGCTTCACATGCTTCCGCGGTTTCTCCCATCCACCCTCATGTGGAACAGAACCTTGTTTGTTCATGCCCTGTTGTCGCTGAGCACCCCTGTTATCCGCAGGTTCAATCAGCCTTTGTTTTACTTGAGCATTTTTCAGCACCGGACAGACCAACACATCATGTGTTAAACGTAAGCAATGCTTACAATACCCAGAAAGCTTCTCATAATCAATAGAGACCACCACCTCATCGCCAATATCAAACGGAACCACCATATGGAAGAGCAAGGGATTAAAACCGTTCACCGTAACACAAATGCTACCCGTCTCTTCATCTACCTCCTTGATTATACCAACCTTTCTCCCGATAGCTTCTAATGTCGCTAGTTCCCACAAGTGCATAGGGATGCCACCCACTTTCACCCAGAAGCTGATGGCCGAGGGATAAGAATCAGAAACAATAGGTTCCCACCGAACCAATGAGATCATCCACCCATCAAAATGATAAAGACCATTGATCAAAACCTCCTGAAGATCCGTTTCTTCCTCAAAGTTAAACTGGAATGTATCCTGACCCAAATCAGCTCCCAATACTTTATCTTCCATCTTCCAAATCTTAGGGAGGTTAGCAAGCAAGGACTCCATCATCTGAACTGCGGGATTCATTAATCTTCCAATCAGAGTAAGAGAAAATTGTTGAATGCGCTGAGCCAATACAGAACTCGAAATCTTGACAACCTCCGTGCGGACCATAGCCGCCTTGCCTTTGTTTAGTACCAGCTGAGCCATAAGGAGTCTCAAGACCGTCGACAGAAAGAACCGCTGAAGCGAGAAGAAAACTCCGACAATGGTGAACCAACAAACCCAACAACGAATGAAACAAAGAAGAATAATGTTGTGAAGCAAGCTACCACGCCCCCAAGTTAATATAGAATCACCAAGCAAAGTCACCAAACTGAACCGAATCAGGAACCAAATCCTCTTAATTCTCAAACAATCCCGTGACAGTAGAAAATCTAATATACTCATTCCCATCGATGACCACAGACAAAGAAAAAAGATATCATTACCCACTGAATTGAAAGTTGTATCGTGAAAGACCCAAACCATATCCTCAATCACGATAATCACATAACCCCCCAGAATCAACTCAGGATTCGTGTCGATCCAGCCAACCAGAAAAGGATAATCCGATAACACCCAACCTGAAACGCGAATCCAATCAGAAGACCATCTGAATCGCGGAAATACTCTCACCTTCCTTAATCGTGTGACCCAAAAATCCATAGATCCCTCACAAGGAGCCAGATCTGAAATTAACTGACCACAATCCACAGAGTATCAAAACCGAACAGCCATCCACTTTCGAACCCCACAATCAATGAGATAAATCAAGGGACCTTCCCTCAATCCTCCCCCTTGATCAGCGGAATTGGACATCTCAGAACGAAACCCTAAAAATCGCAATCTCCATCGCAATCTCCATCTCAAAATTGATATTTCCATTGTTCATCGTTATAGCACCTAACAGAACAATATATTACCTATCCTACGATAGAAAATTTTGTCAATTTGTTAATCATCTCATTATATTAAATTATATATATCAAATCTTCTAAAATTTGAAATTAATTTGTGAATAAGCGAAATCTTTTAGAAAATAAGATCATCAATTTTAAAAAATTTGCTAAAAAAAAATTGTAACCCGCACTTTTTAGATAGTGGAGGTTTAATAGTTTTCCGTGGATAATTATTTTTATTTTTATTTCGAATCATCAAAATAATTATTTAAGGAAAAATAATATTATGATTGATCATAATTATTATTTACGATTTTCTAGTAAAAAAATTTGTGTAGATGTTTTTGAAAAATTAAGGTTAACATTATGTGTAAGAAAGATTGGATTTCTAGTTATTCAAATATCATATGTTATAATCTAATATTAGTGTTAAGAATAATTGTTTTATTGATACTATTGACAAAAGTAGTTTTTATTTTATTTTATTTTAATTGATTAAAATATCTTTATTATAAAATTAAGATTTTCTGAGATTATTTATGAATAAATGTATTATGAACTATTTTTTGTATAAATTCTGTTAATACGGATTAAGTTCAAAATAAAAAACATTAACTTTTGTAAATTGGAAACATTATACTTTGATACCTTGTTAAGATTTTGATAATTTGTAATCAAAAAATGGAAAAAATCGGTTGATAACATGATTTAAGCCTCTTCATTATTTAAATGTTAAACAGTTCTTAATATATTACTAGGTGATACCCCGTGCTACACCACAGGATTATATATTTTGTTAGTTATTTTTTTTGTAATTTGTATTTTTGTAATATAGTTTTTTATTTTGACTTATTTTTTTTTGTTTATATAGTGTTTATTTGTATATTTGGGGTTATACAGTAAATTGGAAATCCTAATAGAGTAAGTAGTTTGTAAAATGTAGCTTTTCACGGAAACAAATACACCGCAATAGTAGATAGTAGTTTTGTAAGAGAATAGACACTCCGCAATATCGGATAGTAGTTTTGTAAGAGGATAGACACACCTCGCTTCCATGGCTTAATTTATAGTTTGATAAAAATACATGTTTTAACGGATTTAACTCAAACTTTTTTATATTTTAAAATTTTCAAGAGTAAAAATAATAATATTACTTAAATATTTTATAGACTTTAAATATATTATAATATTTTAAACTTTCGATGGAGTTCAAATATTTATAATAATTTAAACATTGTATAAAAATTTAAATATTTATAATATCTTAAACTTTTTTAAAAACGTAAATATATTATAATATGTTTACTTTTTAAAAGTTTAAATATTCTCAAATATAGAACCAAATTAAACTGTTAAATTTGGATACCTGATAATTCAAGCTTCCTGCTCATTTGTACTCAAAACATTTTAGTCACATATTTATAGTGATTATGAACCATATTTCAAAATATTTAGTCGATGTGGGATATACAGTACACATTTTCTGTAAATTAGTTTACAATTTACATATATATATATATATATAATTTCTGCGTTTTTAATTCTTTTCATCTATATTACTCATAATTAATTACTATAAATTTCGTTAAGGAAATATTATAATATCGGAAATCAATCAATTAAGTCAGATTTGGTAACTTGAATATTTGTTTTCAAAGATTTTAACTGAATATTCCTTTTAAAAGATTATTTGTTAAGATCAGTCTCGGTAATTAAGCAATGATTCGAATTTTTGGTAATTAAAATATATGATTTTAATTTAAATACCTTAAAGGACAATGAAGTCCGAGTGTTTATCTCTAACGAATAACTCTGTTTGGTAACAAAAATAACTATTCTTGAATCAAATAATATACAGGATCCGAAAATGATTAATCTGGAGTACAAACAGATCCGCAGACTTTTTTTCCTTCTATTCTCGGGTAATTTAGGATCCGCGTCCCGACCCACTTAATTTTTAATGATCAACCGAGGGTATTTTCGTCATTTGTCAAAATCGAAACTATAGGTTAATTTAATTAAATTTAGTGATTCTCTAATCATTTTTAATGAAAAACCTACCAAAACAAAGTCATGGTCCGTTTTGAGTCTAGGGAGTACTCTTGCTTTAATAGTATAGATATAAGTAATATGTTGAAAAATAAAAGAAAAACAATTAAAAATGCAACTATAATGAGTATATCTTGACGGAAGAATATTTCATTCGAGATAGTTAGCATATGGAAATGTATAGATAGTTCCCGTGCTATAAAATTTATAATCTTTTACATTTTATTTACTTAGTTTCATACTCTGATTTCAACCCGTTTTGGCATGATACAATGTTCAAATCCGTTTTATCATATAAATTTGGTAAAATCCTAAAAATAAAACAAAACCTGTATAAAAGCGATCATGTTTAGAAATCTAGATTTACCTTTTTGATTTATTTTTTAGTTATATATATTAGATTAAATAAAATATAATATTTGTGATTTCTTAGAATGTTACTGGGTCGATGTGAAGTGCAAAAAAAAAAGTTAATAAATCAGATATAATATTTTATATTTTAAAAATATAAGTAATGTTGTATCTTAGTTTTAAAATATGTATGTCATTATTAAAAAATTTAGGGATGCATATATTTAATCTTAGTTTTATAAATAAAATATAATTGTTTTAAATAGTTTATTATTGTTTCTAAGATTTTTGAAATAGTAAATGAAATCTGTTAGAATAATTTCATTAAATAATTTCAAAAATATTGGGCTATAATTTCATTAAATATTTTTTATTTTTCTAAAGTATTGTTGTTAAAATATGTATAATATATTTTTCACGTAAATATTTATTGTTCAAGATTTTTTCTGATTTTATAAGATTTTTTTACTTGAAAAATAAAAAGAAAACAATTAATAAACACTAAAGAAATAACGATATTAATATTTACGTGAATTATATTTTCTTTTAATAACTATATTAATAAAAAAATCTGTTTTCTGGTTACAACAAATTAATATTAAGATGAGGTTATTATATTTGGTAATTAAATACAGTGGCATTTTGTGTAATATACCACATGGGAGTAGGGTTATTTGTTTAAAGGGTTGCTTAAATATTATAATGGAGATATAAAGATAAAATACTTTTAGTCAAACCATATTTAAATGAGATACTTTTATTCAAAAAAAAAATATGAGGTATTAAACTTCCAAATAAAAATAGATGAAGTATTTTTAAGTTTTTTTCCATAAAGTTAGTCAATGAAGTATTAAAGGTAATGAAAAATTTGTATTGACCAAATTATATTCACTCTCATAAATTCATAATCATAATCTATATAGATTACATAGTTACTTAGTTACAACATATATATGTAGTAGAAGAGATTCCTAAATTATATGGAAACAAATACAAACAGAAATCTAAACAATAAATATAGATAATATTCTTAAATTATATGGAAACAAATACAGAAAGAAATCTAAACAATAAATATACATAATATTCTTATTAATTTGATGACCTTCTTGATATCTTTCTATAACATCACCACAATAGAGTCAACTTGCATTTGCTTCCATCATAGCAACTAGCAACTCACATTCCTCACTCTATAAAATACCCTTACTTTTTATTCTCACTTCTTCACTTCTTCACTTCACTAATAAACGTGACTTTTTCATATTACTCTAGGTTTTTTATTCAGCAAACCCGAAAATGGTTTTAGTAGTGTTTAAGTTCGTGGTACTAATCATGTTTACCATGGATCTAAGGATCTCTCAAGCTACATCTCGTATCACTTTGCACGAGCCATCCATTGTTGATTACCACCAGCAATGGATGCTTAAATTTTCTCGAGTTTATGATGATGAATTCGAGAAACAAAGGAGGCTTGAAGTGTTCAGTAAAAACTTGAAATTCATCGAAAACTTCAACAACATGGGAAATCAAACCTACGAGCTTGGTGTCAATGAGTTCACGGATTGGACCGAAGAGGAGTTCCTTGCCACCCACACCGGTCTTAGGGACGTTAATGTAACTTCACCATCTGAAGTGGTTGATGAGACGATGTCATCTTGGAATTGGAACGTCAGTGATGTCGTCAGCACAAGCAAAGACTGGAGAAAGGAAGGAGCTGTGACACCGGTTAAATCCCAAGGAGGATGTGGTAAGCTTGTCGTAATTGTGATTATAATATAAACAGTCACTACACATAGCTGGTTCAAGTAGTCATTTAATGTGACAATTATACACATTTCACATGCGAAGCTTGATCCCCAAGTTATGATTATCAATCTAAGTTTAGAGTAATTAATACAAGATTTGTTTTGTAAATTAAGTAACCAATATATATATATATATATATATATATATATATATGCATGGGCAGGAGGTTGTTGGGCGTTCTCATCGATTGCAGCGGTGGAAGGTCTGACAAAGATTGCCCAAAGAAACCTTGTATCATTGTCCGAACAGCAACTTCTAGATTGCGCCAGAGAGCATAACCGGGGTTGCAAGGGAGGAACAGAAGTCGAAGCTTACAATTACATAATAAAAAACCGAGGCATTGCTTCAGAAAATGAATACCCTTTCCATGGGAAAGAGGGCCAGTGCCAGACCAAAGCTAGACCCGCCGCAGTAATCAGAGGGTTGAGATACGTTCCAAGCAACAACGAACGTGCGTTACTCCAAGCCGTATCAGGACAGCCTGTCTCAGTGGCCATTGCCGGGACTGGTTTCTTTCATTACAAAGGGGGAGTGTACAATGCGCGCGACTGTGGTATTAGCGTGAATCATGCAGTGACGTTAGTTGGGTACGGCACGAGCCCAGAAGGGATCAAGTACTGGTTGGCTAAGAACTCTTGGGGTAAGACTTGGGGAGAGAATGGTTACATTAGGCTTCGTAGAGATGTTGAGTGGCCTCAAGGCATGTGTGGTTTAGCTCAGTATGCTTCTTATCCGGTTGCGTAACTGATTCGGTTAATTAGAGGATTTATATTGAAGTGATCATATAATATTGTTTAGATGTTGTCTAAATCTACATCGAAACTTGAGTATAACCTGTAACAATCATTTATTTCTCCATATATATGTACCCGTTTGAAAGAAATACCTCTTTTCGCTTTGATGGCTTTAGCGAATTTTAAGAAATCGATTTTATCGTTTGTATTGAATCATATGGTGAAAACTACTTCTAAAACGGGTTATGGAATAAACTGTTTGTTTGGAAAATACGATTCCCGATGACAAGTTTGTTGGCTGTCGCGATCTCTAACATTCTGTTGGACTTTATCACTCTAAGATAAATCTGTTTTTGGTGGATTTTTCTTCATTGGATGGGAATGTTAGAGCATGTGAATTGATAAAATTAGTAAAAATTTCTCAGATATATTATTTTAATAGATTTTATATAATTTAATTTTTGTTTTAGATTAAAAAAATAAAAAATAAAACAAAACCAATAGGATTATGCCATGTGTGAAATAAGTCTCTCACAAAGTTTCTCATGGTTTCTCATATGAGAATTCTTTCTCTTTCATCTCTTAGAATTCTTTCTCTTTCATCTCTCAACTTTTTTATTATTTTTGTTTTTAATATTGTTGAGAATTTAGGTGAGAAACCCTCAATGCACATGAACTTATACGCTGCAAGACCCACAATTCTGTTTTAGATATTTTTGGCTGAGTTTTAATTCCTTTGTGTGATTTGCTCCTTGTAGTTGTAAGCATGGATTTGTGCACTTCACAAACATTACAAATTTGAGTTTTTTTTTTTTTTTTCTTTTAATGTTCCTTAATTTTCATAAAATTAATTTGTGTGATGTGTTTTTTTGTTTCTTTTTTTCATATTTTATGTGTTCTATGTTTTTTTTTGTTTAAAGGCTTTTAAATTTAAAACTATTGAATAAGAAAAAGAGAAAGAGAGAGATACAGAGGCCTTTTATAGGCCCATTTTAGAAAAAGAAAGAGAGTTTAGCTTTGTCCAACATCGTTAGGCAGAGAGAAGATGGTGGTGAAATATCCCTATAAAACAGAAAGAGGTGTGAACTTTAAAAGGCATGATCCTTCAGGCAAGTGGAAGGGGATATGATGAATGGTAAAAACTCGCTTTAATTGCAAGATGAGCGTTTCACCCAAAGCATGTTACGACTATCGGGCGCTCTCTTTTATAACACAATCTGATCCTTCCCTCTTTTTCCTCCAATAAGGATTTTTTTTTTTTTTTTTTTTTTTTTGAATCTTAAGTTTTGGAAAAATTTTATTTGGTTTTATAAATTTAGTTAAAACTTTTAGGTTGCTTAAAATTAGAAATTTTAAAAAATAAAAATGTAAAATCTTAAGTAATTGAACCTAAAATATACTTTACTAGGAATTAACCGCGCTACGCGTGGGTTTGTTTCACGTTTAGTTGCATCAAAACTATTATAATAATGTAATTTTGTTTTTATTTGTTGTTGATTGTTTTACATCTAATTTTTTGTTTCCATACATTTGGAGGGGGGGGGGGGGTGTCATTTGGGGGGGGGGGGTGTTACATGTTTTTTTTTTGAGCTTGGCCTATTTGTTTTTTGCATAATTATACTTTTTTCACTTTTGTTTTTCATTTTTTGTTTTTTTTTTTTTGGTTAGTTTGTGTTTTTTATAGATATGCTTAATTATAATTTATGTAATGTGTTTGATTACATTTTGTTTGTAAATTTTGTTATTGAGACATGGTTATTTGGTTTTATATAATGTTTATTTTTGTGATTATTTTTAAAATATATGTTTCTGTTTGTTAATATTTGTTTGTTTCCTTTTTGGATTATTGTAATAAAGGTTGTTTGGTTTTGGGATGTGTAATAGTTGTAAAAATGAATAATTTGTTATATAAAATTAACTTTTTTTCAATTTATCATCATATGTGATTATAAATAAATTAAAATACTTCTTCAAAATTTTTTAATGTAATTATACATATTTAAAAAATTTCCTTAAATTGACAGGAAAAAATATTTCTTAAATCTTTTATTAAAGGCTAAAGTCCTCTAACTTTTTATAAACATCTACTTTTTTTTTACCACCATTGGCTTTATATATTTAGAACGATGTCAAACAAACCTTACTTGGAATTTTAGCTCCAATCCGCATAGTTCTAAACCTATAGAGTTCTAAATGTTGAACATGATGGTAAAAATTTTTTTGGAGAAAAAATACAAAGCAATAATGGATAACCCCCTGAGATAAGTTTTACACAGATGAATTAATGTAATCGTTATACAACTGGCTTGAGAGCTATGGTGGAGGTGAAAAACACCCTGAGTAAAATATTTGAATTTAAACCAAACTTTGCTAACAAATGAGCAACATAGAGGGTATGAGCATGAAAACATCAATGAAGTAAGGTCAAAGCAGAAGTTGAGAAAATGATAAATAAATATAGAGAGAACCATGACTAACTTTCTAGAGAATACGCTACACGCGGTTTATTTTAAAATGCTAAACTGTTAGGCTATTTTGTTTCATATTTTTTTTGTTTTTGTTAACAATATAGGCTAGTTTGAGTTCTTTCTTTGGCTTTTGTTCACCATTAACCAAGAATAAGAAATTATATTAGTTTGCTGAGTTCCTAACTTGTAAATTTTGACGTCTATATTCATTTAAGACATTTGAGTTCAAAAATATATCTTGTAAAGCTTATATACAGAGTAGTAATATTTTTTTTCATTATGATAAATTAATTAAATTACTTTTTGTTTTCTTTGGATAATATTGTGTGTGTGACTGATTAAAAGTATGAGTAACATGCATATCTTAAACTTAAAAAGTATGGTATCTTAACTTTGTACAATTGCTTACTAATCGATACCGGAGAATAATAATACATGTTTTCATGTGACAAATGAATTGCTAAACACACCACCTCCCTCACATTCGTATTCTTGTCATTCACGTGGTTGTAAATGAAATATTTTCACTGTATATGCTCTAATCTACTATATTTCGCAAAATAAAAAACAAAAAAAAAAACACTTTCATTCTCTCCTGAATCGCCAGCCTTTTTCTAACTCACCACCTCCCTCACATTCTTTTGTCTCATGAATTGATCATCATCAGCTTTCAATTTCATGTTGCTCACCTTGGGTACTTCCTCCTGTCAATACTTAGATTTCATGCTGCTCAGCTTAGATTTCAATATAACCACTCTTTTGCTATATACATATATGAATGGAGGCACTAAAGAACAAAATAAAAACCTCACAACACTAAAGATCTCAAAAATTTGCTCTACAACTTTTTTTTTAAGAAAGCCTCATATATACACACAATTACACATCAGCATCAATCTCCGGGTACGTACCTTGCCTCGAGGAATTCAACTATACTGAGTAATTTCCGCAATATTAAAGCTTAAATATTATGACCTTCTCATAGTTAACCCATTGAAGAGAAATAAATGTACATATTTACCAAATACTGGAGTAAAAGATTATAAAGTTGTGCCATTAATAATTAGAAAAGAGATAATCGACGACATGCTTGATAAGAGCATTGCTTCATTTGGCGTAGCCACCTCCTTCACTTGCACAACCAGATCCTTGACGGCTTGACCATCACATTCTATTAATCACCTAGTTTAAAAAATATGATCCTAAATTGTATTTCATCCCTTGGTATAAGGTGATTCAAGAAGGGTAACTACATCTCTTTACAAACATATATCTTCTACATGCATACATGACGTCTCTTCTGCTCTTCATAAGGTGATCAATGGATGCCTCATAGAGAAGATTAATGTCATTGTCAGAATAGTCTTTGTTATGCAAGTCTGAAGAACAAAAAAAAAAAAAACAATTCGCTTCCTCAGCTTAAGAACACCAACTCTCCAATGAGTTTATCCAACAACTACAAAAAATGCAGGTTTTAAAACATATATTAACAATTATGAAAGTCCTGCATGCCCTTGTTTCTTAGTCAATGACTATTAGTCAATAATTAAGCACTTTGACAGGTTATGTGTACAAATCTTGGCAACCATGCTACATTCCTAGCAAAGATGATGGTGTACGAAAACAAATTATTCGTTAATTTCCCTAAGCAAACCTAATATTCTGGCTTAAATTGAAACAAAAAAACGAAACACTAAATTGAGGATAGTATGAAGGCAGATGGAACATACTCAATGTAGAGATCCAATGTCACTAAAATCTGTGGCGAGGAAAATGAATACAATCACCTGACAAAGGAGGGAGATTTTCACCGAAGAATCAGACGTAGCCCTCGTACCGAGGTTGAATGGGATTGAACTTATAGATAGTAGAGTAGAGGAAAGTGATACTTTCAATAGATTTAGTTTAGAGGCCGGTACCTGAGACTTCCGCACTTGTTTGTTGTTGAAGATTTGTTGATAACCCATTGATTCGTACTTATTTGAAACAGATTCTTCCCCATGGTTTGAAAGAAATGATGACATAACAGAGTTGAAACATAATTCCATTGATACGAAGATAAGGTGTTAACCTATGCTCTTCAAATTCTCCTACGTTTAAGATCCAGACGACGGAATAGAAGAAAATTGTCAGGTTCTCTAAAAAGTATATTGAGTTATAGGAAGAGGGAACGTCTTCAATTATACTAAGACGGAGCGTCCTTGAAAACCTAGACGAATATGGGTTTATTAAATATGGGCTTATTTCGAAAATATGGGCTATTAAATAGAGGGATACGCTGACGTGGCAGCACCAGGAGTGAGTAAAAGTGAATTTTATATATACAGATTAGCACTCTTGAGCAATTTTGTTTAGAAAACAAATACCAACTTCTTTTTTTTTGGTTGTTGATGATTAAGTTTGAGAGGAATGTCACATGTTGATTTAATAGAGCGCTATTTGTCAGCTTTTTAGAATATGATTTTTTTAAAAATTTACTTTATTTTTAAGATAAATCATGGTTTGGATTTTGGAGTCAAGAGAGACTTTTGTATGACTATTTTTCATTTTATAAATGAAATACCTCATCTAATATATTAAATGAGAAGTCGAGAGAGCTCACAGCCAATCTCACAAAAATTGACCTCCTTTGCCCTTAATGAAAAATGCCCTTATAAAAATTTCGGACAAGCTTTTACTCTCTATTTAGGTTGCTGAAACGCACCACATTCATCCTCAGACTTAAGATTACTAATTTGCCATTAATGATATTCAAAACTGGACCATTTTACCCTTTAAATTATTAAGAAAATTATGAAAGTTTAAATTTATAATATATAAAATCTATATAATCGTCAAAACTTGATTTTTTAAATTAAAAAAACCTAAAACCTAACATAATGGGCTTTATATAAAACCCAATCAAAATATACCGACCTATTCGAAACCCTAAAATTATAGGTTGTTAGCTAATATATAAATAGGTATGTCCCTAACCATTCTCCATAATTCGAAATCTTAACAAAAGAAAAAACCCTACAATTATCTCATGTTCTTGAAATTATATATGTATTATAGTTTTGATGATCCTTTATATGGTTCTTCTTATTCGTGTTCGTGTTTCCTAATGATTCATATCCTCTTTCTGTAGTATTTGTTTGGAACGCAAGTTCGAACATTACAAAAATTTTATGTATGGTTTCTTATTTATTATATTATATTGTATATGTTTCTTGATTTATTTAAAGTTTTGTAAAAACTAATTATACTAATTCTTATGTTTCAAGTGAGTTAGTAGATGGTCGTGATCTTAGTTCTATGTTCCCGCACAAGAGATCTAGGTATTTTATTTTTTGATATACGTAAAACTTAATACTTTATACCTTGATGATGCTAAATTAAAAGGCTCATGTTTAAAGTTGCAGGGAAGCTTCTGAATATGCTGATATTAATGAGATATGTTTGGTAACTTAAATAGTAATTTATTCTATCATCGTTATTGAATTTTATTCGTGTGTTTGTGGCTCTAATAAATAAACATAAATCAATAGGTAGAAGTGGCGAGGACTATTGAACATTTTTATTTGAACTCTACATCTTCATCGTTGATGAAAGGTATGTTGTTAAATTTGTAATTCTTTTGTTAATATTTATAACTATTTCTAATGCCTTATTTTAAAAATATATCAAATGATTAAAATTAAAATATTATTTAGATGATTCTACCGATGATTGTATGGTGAAAAACAGGTATTGTTTAAATTTTATAAGATATATTATTAATATTATATATCTGATTCAGAAAATCATATTAATTTTTGCAGTTATTGATTATTGTTGCAGAAAGACTATGAATGGTGCTAATAATATCCCAACATTTATGGTATATTCATAAATCAATGATTTTGTAATTGTTTAAAATTATATACTTTTCTCGGATATAACATCATTAGTTTGATTTATCAACAGATTAGAGATTCAGGGTCATCAATACAACGTGTTTCGGCTATTGCTCGGTAGTGGTTTATGTAAAAAAGCATGCTTGACCCTAAATCTTTGTTTAAAACATGCTCCAACATTTGTTACTAATTGCTTAGTTTGGTATTAACACAGTAACAATATGTGTTTAAAAGTCATCCTGATACTAATACTTTAATAACAACATGATACTAGAGTTTATGTTCAATATTTTTCACCCTAACCCTATTTTTTTGTGTTATATGCAGAGAAGCTATTGATCGCAAAGAATCTAAGCCGTTTCTTTTCCATTTAAGATACACGGTAATTATCTAAAAATATTCTCATTAGTTTTTTCTATTAGATCAATATATGACATTGTTATTATTTTAAAAAATAGACTGCATATGGAAGAAGAAATGATTGGTGTCGTAGCAAATATTCTGGCGTGAAGAGAGGAGAAGAACAAAAATCAGAGAATAATAGGATGAATGTCCTGAGATCTTATAATTGTTGCTTTTTAAATATTGTTTTAGATGGATGAATATTTTATGAAATAGTAATATTTTGAAAGTTTAATTATTTTATTAATGAATATCTGGTATTTTATAATATCGATCAAAAATAAAATATTGTGGAATACAATTATTAACACTACAATCGAACGGATACTAAAGTTTTTGATCATTATCAAACTTTGAAATAATCAATTAATCGCTATAATGATAACTATTATTTTTAAAAAATGTGATAAAAATATCGTTCAAAAATTTGAAGATTATTGTTAATTTAATGTAAAGTTTTTAATTAAAATTATAATTATAAATGTTATGATAAAATCTTAAAACTTAAGTATTTACGTTATGAAATGTAGGGTGGATAAATTGAAGAAGTCTTCTATATACAAAACATAATAGAATACGTGTATTATCACGAATAATGTAAAAATAGAAAATGTAAAATAAGCATTTAAAGCTGTAATGATAAACATTAAGAAGTTTACTATTTATCTCTAAAATAAAGGGAAGTGTAGAGATATTATGCTTGGAGATCTATGCAAATTAGTTAAATGATTCGCTAAACATGAATTCTTAAATATCACTTACAATATATAAATGTAAATAATATATTTATTAAATTACATATATATATATATATATATATACGTCTACTCGACTCTCTTTGGCTTTTAACCTAAATCAAAGAATAAAACAGAAAACAAAAAAAAACAATGGTTAGGTATAGCATGTTCGATGATGTTTCGCGATTGAATTCTTCAAAATACGAATGGAAAATTCGTGTGAAGGTCTTGTGTGTGTGGGAAGAGAAAGGTCCAAGTTTGGAGATGGTTTTATCTGATATTAAGGTATTTAGATTATTTTAATCACAAGCTCATCATATATTTCAAAAATAAAGCGTATATGCAATTATACCTTAAAGTTATATTACCAAGTTTTGAGAATATTGTTTTGACATATAAAATTATATTATGCGATAATTATTAATACTATGTTTTAATAGGGTGTAAAGGTCCATTGCTCATTTCGTGGAGATGTTTATGATCGTTTTGTCTCAAAGTTCAAGGCTGGTGATTGGCTTGATTTCGAAGACTTTAAGGTTGTTGAACAGAATGGTTCATGTTTAGCTACTATACATCGTTACAAATTTTTTATTTTGTACAATACCACGATCAGAGAGAATTCAATTGTTGGAGGGGAAGATTTCTATGATTTCGTCGATTTCAAACTCATTCATGATGGTACCCAATGTGAAGATTACTTAGTTGGTGAGGAATTATTTTAGTTATTTTAAAATTAATTTTAATTATTATTTATAGTTCTTTGTATTTGAACTAACTTAAATTTTATACAAACGTCGTTGGTGAGGTTGTAATTGTTGGCGGATTCAGTTGTAATTTCAGAAAATTACAACAAAAAGAGGAAATCAAGGGGTTGGAAAATAATAAGAAACATGTGGACGTAACACAAAGTGATAATATCCGTATGTTATTTAAGTATTGTACTCGATATGGTTCAGAACAAAAGAAAAATATTTCTTTTCATGATCACTCTGAATCAGATTGTACAATCTTTGAAGAATCTGATGATAACAGTGATGTTGGAGATCATGACGATGATGATTATATACAGGAAGGAAGCGATGAAGAAGATGATGTTTGTTATGATTTAATGGATGAAGAAGAGGATGATACTGAAGAAGAAACTGATGATGAGGGCGAATACCATTCAAATAACAGTGGTAACGATGATCATGATGACGAAAATTATGTCCAAGATTTAGAGGAGGATGAAAAGGACGATGAGCTGCAAAGTACTTAAGAAAATCTTAAAATAAATAATAGAGCAGAGGATTACTCAATTAACCACAAAATCTCTTTTGATCTTCGTGATTTCAGGTAAATTATAATACTCATATATATATATATATTATACATAATCATAATCTTTAGCCATTATTTTGAAACATACAATTTTAATTCTTTAATTTTAGTAGAACCCTAATAAAGTGTGAATTATTCGAAAAAACGGCTGAAAAATTCTACGATGCTTTAAAATCATTCCGGGGTGATCGTTTAATTTGTGTTATTCGATGGGGTGTTATTGAAGATTTCCAAGGTATACATTTAATTTAATTATTTTTATTGCATAGTTTTGTTGATCGGGTATTAAAAGAATAAATTATGTTATAACTTTGCAGGAAAAAGAAGTATATCTTCTACAGTTTGTACGCGAATAAAACTCAATCCGCAAAATTCAGAGGTTGCGAAAATGATGGAATTGTAAGAATATCATCTCTGTTCATGCTATATATTAGATGAAAACGAAATTCGTTTCTAAACTTCTTTCATTTCTACTTAATTGAATTATAGGAGATCAAGGAAGATGACTCGCGGATAGAAGACTGACTTCCTCAATTTTATGGCTTATTAGGGATTTTAGGGGAATTTAATTATTTTATATTTAAATAGTAGTTGGATTTTTAAAAATTCATGCTTTAATAAAAATGAAAGATTTAATTTATTTACATATAACGATTTATGGTTAAAATAACCATGTATTTTTCCTTTAAACAAAAATTTGAAAAAATAGCTACATAGAAAATACTTATAAAGAAATATGAAGAGAAAGACTTTTCGGTTTCCAATGAAGTTTCAACAAAAATCTTAACAAAGAAACGATAGCCCAATGCATGGTAATTAAAAGATGTCAGCATGCAAGTTGAAAAGAAAAATTAAAGTTAGGCATGCAATCTGAAATTTAGAGTTTCAACCGTCCAGTTTATTTTTTTTAAAATATAGTATTCTGAAATACAAAAATATTGTTCATTCTTATCGAACAGAGACTCGTGCAATTTTTCCTGTGTAGACCACGGGTTTTAATACAATCCACACAAATATATAACTCTGATTGTTATAATCCTTATCCTCTTTTGTCTATGAATATTTGAACTACAACAAATTGTAACTTCTCTCTGAAACTTTTTCTTGCTTCTAAATACACGCAAAAAAAAAAAGGCCAATCGGGATGGTGCTGTACTTGAAAGATCTGAATCCTACTTTACGTAACCCGAAAGTTGCTGTGAAAATACTTTGAGAATGGCCACCTCATTTTATTCAAGGACAGCCTTTTTATCAAAGTTTGATTTTGGTAGACGAAAGGGTAAATATTCTTCCTCATCCCATTTTGCCGTATTTTTTCAAATATCAAACGAGATATACAACAAAAATAAATCAATGAAATGCTAAATTATGTTTATATTATAGGGAAATAGGATTGATGCCAAGATAGATGCGAGACTTTATGTAGACTGTTACTATGGAAAGATCAATGAAGGAGACTGGTATGAGATTTCTGGATTTTTAGTGATTGTAGGTCAACAATCATTCCGAAACTCAAACCATCCGTTTGAGATCCTGATCCATGAAAAAACAAAAATGATTCCAATAAATCCCAGAAGTACTGATAATTTTATTCTTATGTATGATGCATTGAAAATGCATAATTCGACGCCTGACGAGAAGAACTGTTGTGTAGGTAAGTTATTATACTCAAGTCATCTTAATAAATCCATCCTTATTTATTGTATTTTTTTTCATTGGAATTATCTTTTATGTTAGATGTCTTAGGAATGGTGGTACATGTAAACGAGCCACAGATAATTGATTACCTCGATCATCAAAATGGCTACATTTCAGAGAATGAAGTTGTGACCTTCACTATCCTTGAACATAAGTAAGTGATCCAGAGTTAAATCAATAACCCAAAGCACTCTCAACCACGATCAAGTGGTGTCGTCGAAGCACTTCAGGGTAGAATCCACAGAGACCAAACGATACACTATGAAATTATGTAGACCGAGTATAGCTAAAGCAATAGGAAAACTGTTTCTCAAGTAACCGAATTAAAGCAGAAAATAAATAAAGGTTTGTAAAATTTAGAGAAAGTGTTGAGCGCAGGGAATCAATCAAGGGTTATGATCCCGAAATTGAGTGATGGATTGGGATAGCTTTAGGAACAGTTCTTGAACTCAAATCTCAAATATAAAACTAACCTACTGTCGCAGTATTAGTTATCTATGCAAGGCAATCGAATGAATTCTAAACCATCGTTTGAATCTAAACAATCCTAGCAAGCTTTAAATTTAGTTCGATTATGTTCACAAGGTGCCCCAACTTCAACTGTCGTTGGCTGAGGATCGCCTTGCTCACCTATGTTCTTTCAAGTAATTCAACAACACTTTTAATGCCTAGATGAATTAAACTTATGATCATAAACTAGGTAGCTAATCTAGTTTACGCAATAAACACAACAATAGATGAAGAACTCAATAGGTCAATCCCAAATCTAACAACCTAACTTAGTGAATCATAAAACCCCCTTTGAAACCCGAAACCCTACAATAAGACTACTCAGACATCGAACATAAGCAATCACAAATCAAATATGAAGAAAACATGTTTGAATTGCAAAAAGAGATAATAGGGTTCAGAATTCTTCTCCAAAGGGTTAGAAAGGATTAGAGATCTTCTCCCAGGCTTACAAGTGCTCAAAAACGGCGTAGAGTAAAAGTTGTTTTTCTAGGGGTCAAACCCCGTGGTTAAATAGTAAAATAAATCCCTAAAAAGTCGGTATAAATCGGAAAAGGAAATATTGCGTCGGGGACGGGAATGGTCGATCTAGAAAGGATCAGTCGATCCAGAACGTTTTTCTGCTCTCACTCCATCTGCTGACTAGCTCGATCAGTCTTCAACCAATTTAGCTCCAGATGCGTATTTTCACCCCCAAAACGCTCAGATTCCTTCCAAAGTCACCTAGAACCTGTAAAGACTTACAAAGGACTAAAAGGACTCTAAAAGCACACTTGGACCTAGGAAAAGACTCAAAACAAACCTAAAAACTATAGTTAAAACCCTATAAAATGCAGACACATCAATTCCCCCGGACTTGAATCTTTGCTTGTCCTCAAGCAAGAACAGACAAAAACTCAAGAACAGAGAAAAGGTTTGAAAGTGGAAACTCACATATTCTTGGGAACCTCTTATTTGCACTCTTCATCAAATCAAATTGAGAACTACTTTCTGTACTCTGCCCATGATTAGGATCAACACTCCCTACTCTGAACTCCACGGCCTTAGAGAACCTTCAGTCTCCCCATCGTTGTCTCTCTACATCAGATTAGCAAAAAGGTGCGGTCTTACCATGGGAGTATCGATCATTGAACTGTTGACTCCTTCAACCTCTTATCGCCCAAGACCTCCTCTTATGCTCCCTTTCCTCTCTCTTTTCTCACTTCCAAAGGATTGATTTCTCCCTAATTTTCTAGGGTATCATTTTATTTTTTTTATCAATCCTTTGCTCTTTTCTTGTGGACATGTTTCCATGAGTTCCGAAAGATGCACGGGTTTACGCATACCCCTCAGTTTACTTCTTTTTTACCTATATCCTCTTCTTCTTCTTCTTCTTTCTTTCTCTCTTTTTTTTTTTTTTTTCTCTTTTTTTCTTTTTCAACTGAGTACTGAAGGGAAGAGAGAGGGGAAGCATACTTTGTGAGAAGTTGCATGTCTTGTAGGGCTTGAAGGGAGGAGTCTTGTCCGATGTACACCAAGCCTCAAGGTAAGAAATTAAATCCGGTTAAGTCTTGTCAAAGCTAGAGACAACTTCTGGTTCAACTTAGTGTTCTCCTTGGCGAGTGTCTTTTGGGGCGTGTTGAGACTGCTCATGTTCATTTCCAAGCTTCATTCAAAAATCAAAAGTACTAAAGCAATCATAAGAGTGTTAGTTCAAAGCAAAAGATTCCTAGAAATGATCATAGTTTCCCAAAAAAATTTTTAGACACGACACACTGACTCAAATAAAAGAAAAATCACAAGAAACAACCAATGAAAACGTTATTAGTAACTTGGAGACATCCCTCCCCCGGACTACTTCACACCGTCCTGGTGTGAAAGCAAAACTAAGGAAAAGAAACCTCCGACAATAAAAATCAAAATTTTAAAATAAAAATCCTAGAAAAGAAAAACAGAGTAACCCGGAAAGAGGTATCTACTGGTCAGAACTACTGAGATGGTGTGGACGTCGCGGAATGGTCAGACCCCAGAGGCTCAGTAGCTGCGTCCTCCTCGTCCTCGGTATCGATGTGAGTTGCTGGGGGTGGTGCGAAACAGGATGGCGCGAGACTCTGGAGCCAAGTAGCCAGGCGAGTAAGTAGTATGTTGTTCTTCCGCTGAGTGTCGTAGACCCATCTCTCAAACTCGGTGCGAGCTGGCTCCTTAGGCGGTGCGGCAAGAAACTGGTTCACATCGAAAGGAGGAAACGGTGGAAGGGGCTGAGATGGCTGCGAAGAGGTAGATGCCCCGGCGGATTGTGGGCGGCTACGGGATCGGAGGGCTGCAGGCTCTCGCTCCTCTCCCAAAAGAACATCATCAATATCCATAAGGATGTCAACAGGAGGATCAAAGTCGATGTTCTGAACCTTGCGGAGGGAGGTGACGATAGGCATAGGGATCAGTATATAACGAAGCTGGCCGGTCTTGGTCTGGAAGCGATAGCAGAAGTTGTTTCTCACCAAAATCTCACTAGTAAACATGTACTTGAGGTCAAGCAACTTCCGCTGTGACACCTTAGCGTGTGGTGGCAAAACAACGCCGCAATAGTCGATGATAGGGGTCATTAAACTGCCGATGAGAACTCTCTTGTTCTTAGCATGAGCCATGTTCCTCCGAACCTGCTCAAACTCCTTAGATAGCAGGAAGCCAAAGTTAACATCATGAGTTTGGTGGTATAGTGGGGAATCCGGAGCGTGAAGGAACCTGCGAAGACCATGGAAGAACATCCACAACTCAGGTAGCTGCAATGTGCTAGTCTCAGCCCTAGCATAAATTGTGTTACTCAGGAACTTCGCCGTGATCTGGAGGACGGGGTTGCGGATGCGAGACTGCCTGGCGCTTCGAGAAGCATATTGCCCAGCAGCAATAAGTTTCCAAATTTCTGTGCTACTGTCGAGCTTCTCCATTGTGCATAATGTGTTTCTGGGGAAACCGAATATGTCACATAGATCAAACATGGGGATGACATAGTGTTTCTTGAGTAGGAAGAAGCTGATCGAACACTGCTCGGCCATCATATCAGAACCACCCGGCGAATCGACTTGCACAGTGGCGAGGAATTCTCGGGCGAGCCGGTCATGCAAGTCCCATGCTTGCTCAGCAAAAGTACCGAACCCCATGTTTTTCACCAACTCATCGAAATCCGACAGCATACCCATCTTCGCAAAAAGCCCCCGATCGACAAAACGAGTTGGTTCCATCTTGCATTGTCCGAGTAGCTTCAAACCCTTAGTATCCTCATCATTCCAAACTCTCGTTGGCGGTTCGTCGGAAGGAGTGGCAGTCTCCTTACCGCTACGGCTTCGTTTAGGCATTGTCTACAATAGAAAGTAATTAGCCAATATGTTAGAAAAAATGGAAGCAATCGAAAATTCCATAAGCTAAATTTATCCATGTTACAAGCCTGTGCGAAATTCAAGCTATTGCAACCTAAATCTAGCTCCAAGACTTATCTAGGACAACCAATCTCACCAATGCAATCATCAACGGTAAAGAAGAGGGGAGAATAGCATAAAGCTCAAAAATTGAGGAGTGAAAACCTTGGAATCACCGAAACCGAATCCAAATTGGGAGAGGACGCACTTACCTTGGTCGAATGATTGGCACAAGGATTGGGTTGTGTAAAGGAGGAAAAATCAAGTTGGAGGAACCCAAAATTCGAATCAAACGAGAGAGGATTTGAGAGGAGAGGGAAATCGAGTTTGTGGACGGCGAAGGAGGAAGGAAGAAGAAAAGAAATTAGGTTTTATGGGGTGTGAACACGAATCCGGTTTAGCCCGGTTCAATTTAAGTTCATAAACCCGAAAACCAATTTCCTTCCTTCCTTTTTTTTTTTTTTTAACGTCCCTCGATTTTACTTACCTGGAACGGGGATCAGTCAATCCAGAAATGGATTAGCTGATCCTGACCACCACGGAACTTTCCTTGAAAAGGGTTTCGCATCTTCTGCGTTTAGAACCTGTTCCTGAAAACAAAACTCACTACCAAACGTGATTCTCGAGTGACTCTGTAAAGAAAAAAAAAAAAAAGGAATAGCAAATGTCCTAATAAAAGAAAAACAAAACCAAAAGAGCAGGGTAAATAAATGCAAACCCTTTGGGTTGCCTCCCAGTAGCGCTTGTTTATAGTCTCGAGCCTGACTTTTCTTTTTGCTTAAACAGCCTGTGGTTCCTCCAAAGGGAGAGAGGCTTCAATCGGATCATGATCTGCTAGGTATGGCTTAAGATGTTGGCCATTTACAGTGAATTCTTTGCCTTCTTGGTCCCAGAGGACAACATCACCATAAGGCATGACTTCCTTGATTCGAAAAGGTCCGGACCAACGGGAACGCAGCTTCCCAGGAAATATCTTCAGCCGAGAGTTGAAAAGAAAGACCAAATCATTCGCAGCAAAATCCCTGGGGAGAATCTTCTTGTCGTGTAAGGCTTTGGTCCTTTCTTTGTATATCTTGGTGTTCTCATAAGCATCCATGCGAATCTCATCAAGCTCATTTAGCTGAATAAGGCGTTTTTCTGCTGCGGACTTGAGGTTGAAGTTCATCTGCTTGGTTGCCCACAAGGAATGATACTCAAACTCAACAGGCAAGTGACATGATTTCCCATAAACCAGCCGGAAAGGAGTTGTGCCGATGGGTGTTTTGTAAGCAGTCCGATATGCCCATAATGCCTCATCGAGTTTTAAGGACCAATCCTTTCTGGTTGAGTTAACTGTCTTCTCCAAGATACTCTTGATTTCTCGATTAGAGACCTCGACCTGCCCACTGGTCTGTGGATGGTAGGGGGTAGCAACCTTGTGTGTCACGCCATGTTTTCGCAGAAGGTTTGCAAAAAGCTTGTTGATAAAGTGGGTGCCCCCATCGCTTATTACCACCCTAGGAACACCAAACCGTGGAAAAATTATATGCTTGAACATCTTGAGGACTACCTTCGAATCATTGGTAGGACTTGCGACAGCTTCAACCCATTTGGAAACGTAATCCACTGCAACAAGTATGTAGAGATTGCCATAAGAGGGTGGAAAAGGCCCCATGAAGTCGATTCCCCAACAGTCGAACACCTCAATCTCCAAGATAAAATTTTGTGGCATCTCGTTCCGCTTGCTGATGGTCCCACGTCGCTGGCAAGAGTCGCATCGGGAAAGAAAGTCGTGTGCATCTCGGAATAAAGTAGGCCACCAGAGGCCTGCTTGGAGTACCTTTGTCGCGGTTTTGAAAGTAGCGAAGTGTCCTGCGTAGCTAGAACCATGGCAGTGAAAAAGAATACCTTGGACTTCCGATTCAGGAACACATCTCCTGTAGAGGCCATCAGCACAATGCTTGTAGAGAAAAGGCTCATCCCAGAAGTAGCGTTGTACATCTCTAAGAAATTTCTTTTTAGCATATCCAGTGAAGTTCGGAGGTTCTTCTGCGGCACACAAATAGTTTGCGATATCGGCATACCATGGTGAATCGTTAACCGTCTGTTGAAGGACCTTAACATCGGCTTCCTCCTTGTAGCAGTCGATGAAGGCTGCAAGCACATAAACATTCTCCTCAGGGAGTCGGTCATCTATGGGGATCTCTTCATCGATTCTCAGCCGAGAAAGGTGGTCTGCGACCCCATTCTCAATCCCCTTCTTGTCTCTTATCTCAAGATCGAACTCCTGCAGTAGTAGTATCCAGCGCAGCAACCTCGGTTTAGCATCTTTCTTAGTTAACAAGTAGCGCAGTGCGGCGTGATCTGTGTGCACAATAACCTTGGATCCAACCAGATAGGATCTGAATTATTCAAAGGCAAAGACTATGGCGAGTAATTCCTTTTCTGTTGTGGCGTACTTGGTCTGTGTTCCATCGAGTGTCCTGCTAGCGTAGTAAACAACATGCAACTTACCATCCTTGCGTTGTCCCAGAACTGCTCCCACAGCAAAATCACTTGCATCGCACATAACTTCGAATGGCAGATCCCAATGGGGTGGTTGTACTATTTGAGCCGAGATCAGTGCTTGTTTGATTGTTAGGAAAGCTTCCAAGCAATCTGCAGTAAATTCAAAAGAGATGTCCTTGCACAATAGATGGGTGAGTGGTCTGGCTATCTTGGAGAAATCCTTTATGAACCAACGATAAACCCAGCATGGCCAAGGAAGCTACGAATGTCTTTAACGGTTTTCGGAGGTTGCAGACTGGACATGACCTCTATCTTGGCTTTGTCGACTTCTATCCCTCTCTCTGAAATTCGATGGCCAAGAACAATCCCATTGGTTACCATGAAATGGCATTTCTCCCAATTCAGCACAAGGTGTTTATCCACACAGCGTTGAAGTACTTTGCACAAGTTGGATAAACATGAGGAGAAAGATGAGCCATACACCGAAAAATCATCCATAAAGACTTCCATAATTTCCTCAATCAAGTCGGAGAAGATCGACATCATGCAGCGCTGGAATGTGGCTGGGGCGTTGCACAACCCAAAAGGCATTCGTCGGTAGGCGAATGTGCCGCAGGGGCAAGTGAAAGTGGTCTTCTCCTGATCATCCGGGTGAATCGGAATTTGGAAGAAACCAGAGTAACCATCCAAGAAGCAGTAGTGAGGGTGGTTCGCTAGACGTACAAGCATCTGGTCAATGAATGGAAGAGGGAAATGGTCCTTCCTTGTGGCTGCATTGAGCTTGCGGTAGTCGATACACATGCGATGCCCTGTTACTGTCCTGGTGGGGATCAACTCGTTTTTCTCATTTGCCACTACTGTCACTCCTCCTTTCTTCGGTACGACATGGACTGGGCTCACCCACGTGCTGTCAGAGATTGGGAAAATGACTCCGGCTCCCAACAGTTTGAGGATCTCCTTCTTCACCACTTCCTTGAGGTTCGGTTTTAACCTCCTTTGATGCTCGATGGATCTTCGAGGTGAATCCGATGTGAGCACAACTCCGGTGATATACCTGAAATGTCATCTAAGGAATAGCCCAAAGCCTTCCAATATTTTCTTAACTCGCAGAGCAAGAGTGCGGTTTCAACATTGTTTAGGTTAGAGTTAATGATAACCGGATATGTGGAGTTAGGGCCGAGATATGCGTACCTTAGCCCTTCTGGGAGTGGCTTTAAGTCTAACTTTGGAGCTTGGGGTTCACTCCAATCCTCCTGATTTGATTTTGTCTCCGGGCAAATTTCATGATCAGCTGATCTGTCGCTTGGAATGGTCAATCCATCGCCTTTATCGGATGCTTCCACAGGAGGAGTTGGATCAGTCATTCCAGTTTCCGGATCAGTCAGTCCAGGTTGCAGATTGATGAATAGGATTTCGAGTGTTCTGGCCAAGTTCTCAGTCTCCTCAGAGAGATATCCCAGCTCTGGTTCCGTCTTGGTGAGCGCTACAGCCAGATGATCAGTTGTACACATTTCATCAGATCTCATCAGCTATTTCGCCTATGGTATCTACCTAGAAAGTTTGACCATCAATCGTAGGTTTCTTAGCTGCTTTCTCCAAATTGAATCTCAAGATCAGATCATCCATGTGTAAATCGATCTTTCCCTCCTTGACGTTTATCATCGCACCAGCTGTGGCCAAGAAAGGTCTTCCCAGTAGAATCGGTTCTTGGGATTCCTCGTCAAGCTTCAGAACTACGAAATCAGTAGGAATGTAGCAATTCCCAATTTGCACTGGTAGGTTCTCCAACACCCCTTCTGGGCGTCGAGTGGAACGATCAGCAAGGACGAGGGTGACTTGTGTCGGTTTGAAGGTATAGAGGCCAAGTCGCGTCGCGACACTGAGTGGCATGAGGCTCACGCTTGCTCCTAGATCGCAGAGGCATTTGCCAAACTTGAGATCTCCTATCGTGCATGGCAAGGTAAATGGTCCCGGATCCCCACATTTTTCAGGCATTCGATTTTGGAGCATAGAACTGCACTCTTGTGTGAGGTACATCACTCCCTTCTCCAGACTAAGCTTGTCGGTTAGAATTTCCTTCATATACTTCTTGAGAGCTGGAACCATTCTTACTGCTTCGATGAAAGGGAGTCTAACCTGAAGCTCTCCTACTACTGATTTCAGCTTCTCATATTCTCGCTCCTGAATCTTTGACTTGCGGCGAGTAAGAAAAGGTAGTCTGGGTGCATAGGGTTGTTGCAGTCCGCTGGGTTGTTTTTCCTCAGGAACTGTTGATCCATGGTTAACAACGTCATCAGGAATGTTGTTGAGAACTTCGTCATGGTTGCCTTCCTGATTTTGTGTTTTAGAATGGTCAGTCCCGCCGCTGGATCGGTCGTTCCCTGCTTTCTGTTGCGGTTCTGGAAGCTTCTTGTCGCTGCGAAGGGTGACGACATTCACATATTCTTTTGGATTAGCCTCGTTCTTTCCTGGAAGTATCCCTGGAGGCGTCTTGACTCTAGCTGCGGATTGTGCCACTTGGTTTTCCAACACTCTCATGTGAGAGTTTAACGATTCGATTCTCCCATTCAGCTCAGAATACATGTTGTCTATCTTGACAATCACTTCAGTGGCGTTTTTCTTCTGGTTCTCAATCAGAGCATGCATCATCTGTTCCAGTTTGCTCTCCTGTGAAATTGCTGCCTGCGGTGCTACCGGTTGATACCCTTGCGCGAAGTTGTTGACCTGAGGTTTTTGTTAAAAATTCGATCCTCCAAAGCCTGTACCCTTGTTCTGGAAGCCCTGTGCAAAGTTGCTCTGCTGAGGTCGCGGTGGGTAGACCTGATCCTGAGGATTCTCGACATTATTGCTCCTGTAGGACAGATTAGGATGATTCCTAAAATTCTGGTTAAAACCTCGATTTTGGAAGTTCCCTTGTCCTCCCATATAATTTACTTCCTCCGTACCCTCTTGGTATGTCTTAGCTCCAAAATCTGCATATCCTCCAACTTGTTCCTCGCACAAGTTGACACTCTGGTGATCCCTTTTCAGCAGGAGATTCACCTTGGCAGTGAGATCCTTAATAGCATCAATTTCTATGGAATTCACCCTAACCGTGCGGTCATAGTCTGTGCCATGGTTGCTATTGCTGGCTGCAAGATTCTCAATCAGTGCATTGGCTTCATTCGCGGTGTTGGTGGAGAAGTCTCCCTTGCTGGCCGTGTCCAATGCCATCTGGTACTTCTGCTCGATGCCCCTATAGAAAATATTCATCAGATTCTCTTGAGTGTAACCGTGGTGAGGGCAATCGCGAAGATACTCCTTGAACCTTTCCCATGCTTCACAAAATGACTCCATGCCTCCCTGCGAGAATGTAGTGATCTTGCTTCGTAGCTTGGCTGAGCGTGACTTGGTGTAGAAGTGATTTAAGAAAGTAGCTCTACATTGCGCCCAAGTGGTGAGTGATCCAGCATCCAACAAGTTTAGCCATCTGAGTGCTTTATCCGCCAAAGAGAACTGGAATAGAGTCAGCATTAGATAGTCATAGGGTACACCATTGGACCTCGTCGTACTGGTCAGCCTCTCAAAAGCTTCAATGTGATCTAGAGGACTTTCTGATGGCAAACCATGGAACACGCGGTTCTGAACCAGATTGATTAGACTATGTTTAATCTCATAGTCTTGCCTTGCAGGAGCGGGAGGTTGAATCGCAGATCGATTCGCAAACAGCCTATTCTGAGCATCTTCATCCCGCAAGGTGGCTTGCCTCGGAGGTGGGTTCAGTTCGGCTTGCTCTTGCTGGTTCTGCCTCTGCTGTTGTTGGATGATGCCAAGTTGAGGGTTGGGCGGATTAGCTCCTGTGTTCTCTCCGTCAGCCATAGAATTGGTCTGTGCTTTTGCTCTCCGGTTCTCGCGTTCGAGCTGTGCTAATTCCTTGTTCCCTAGTATGCGCAGATCAGTTTTCTTGCTGTTCCTTGTATGCATACACCTGAAACCAAGAAATAAAGTTCCAAGAACCTGTTAGTAACTGAAATAAAGAAACCTTAGACTATACGTGAATCTAAAATTTCAAAGGCAACGTTATGGTCCCCGGCAACGGCGCCAAATTGATCTAGAGTTAAATCAATAACCCAAAGCACTCTCAACCACGATCAAGTGGTGTCATCGAAGCACTTCAGGGTCGAATCCACAGAGACCAAACGATACACTATGAAATTATGTAGACCGAGTATAGCTAAAGCAATAGGAAAATTGTTTCTCAAGTAACCGAATCAAAGCAGAAAATAAATAAAGGTTTGTAAAATTTAGAGAAAGTGTTGAGCGCAGGGAATCAATCAAGGGTTATGATCACGAAATTGAGTGATGGATTGGGATAGCTTTAGGAACAGTTCTTGAACTCAAATCTCAAATATAAAACTAACCTACTGTCGCAGTATTAGTTATCTATGCAAGGCAATCAAATGAATTCTAAACCATCGTTTGAATCTAAACAATCCTAGCAAGCATTAAATTCTAGTTCGATTATGTTCACAAGGTGCCCCAACTTCAACTGTCTTTGGCTGAGGATAGCCTTGCTCACCTAGAACGTTTTCTGCTCTCACTCCATCTGCTGACTAGCTCGATCAGTCTTCAACCAATTTAGCTCCAGATGCATATTTTCACCCCCAAAACGCTCAGATTCCTTCCAAAGTCACCTAGAACCTGTAAAGACTCACAAACGACTAAAAGGACTCTAAAAGCACACTTGGACCTAGGAAAAGACTCAAAACAAACCTAAAAACTATAGTTAAAACCCTATAAAATGCAGACACATCAGTAAGAGATGTTTTAAAACTTTCTATAACATTGTAAATACATACAAATTTTATTTTAAACAGTTATTGATTAAATTATACACAATCAATTTTTTTTCTGAAAGTGGCCAAGAGATTGAATGTGTTGCTGTTGGTTCGGTTTGTACTGCATTTCTTGAGAAGCAGAAAAATTGTTTCTTCACCTACCTATTCTAATCAACCAATAATGTGTACTTTTCTGTTTTGGAGGATCTCTGTTTACGAAGGTACAATTCAATATTTAGTCTCATATACCACTCAAAAATATCATTTTTTACTTAAATTCTACTTTGCTAGGTATGTAATATCTGATGTCTCAGTTACGATGCTCAAAAGTCATTCTTGAAGATGAAGTGGCTGGAATTAATACTGGCGATATGCTGTAATTTAATTAATTTAATAAATTGAAAAAATAGTATAAACAAAATTATGTGGGAAGTTTAATCCTGAATTGTTCAATTTTTATAGACGCTGGCTAGACGTTGGTTCCAGTGATGAAGACAATGAAGATGAAGATTGATTCTGTGGTTCGAGCAACAAGCTATAGTTTGTTGAAACTTTGGAATGATTATGTTTAATTTTATTAAGTATTTTACTAAAATAAAATATCTTTACAAGTAGTCTCACTTGATTCTAATTAAACTTTATTCTAAATTTTGAAAAAGAGGAACGAAGGTTTTTCTTGGTTAACCTATATGGGCCTGGTCTTAATAGACGCCAATATGAGAACCTTCGCGACTCTTAGAACTAATATTTAAGCATTCTACGTCTTTATATTCATATCGTGACCTTTTGTTTTCCCCTGTCAACAAAGAGAGAAAAAAAAAGTTTATTATCATCCATATCCTTGTGGTAAGATCTCAAACGATATTTAATTACTTTTTTCGTTTCATCAATTCTTAGTTTGTAAGTTTAAAGATTTTTATAAATATTTTTTCAGAATTAGAGATGGAGGTGGAAGTTCTAGGAAACGGAAAGAGCTCATGTCAGATTTCGAATGGGAAGATGGAGCAATCGACATGGTTAAACAAGCGTTCCAAAAATCGAGAGACATGGTTCTAAAGGAAATGAGGAGACATTTCCCTGCGATTCTTGATATGTTGAAAGAGTATATCAAGAAAAAGGAAGAATCCGTTGGCTTAAACTGTCAAGTTGAAACAATCGATGCTCAGATCTCGCTAATAAACGATATCTGGGAGGGGCAAATCGACTTGGTTGAAGAGCGTAACAGGCTAGAAGATGTTAGGGTTGTTATTGAGAAAGATGTCAAAGAATGTGTTGTTCCTAATATTGATTGGGATAAACTTCGTGTTCCTTTTAGTGGTTAACAATGTTAAGAATTTTATCTTAATCGTTTAGAGTTCTTGAATATTTTTATTTTTATTATCTGACGTAAAATATAATCGGGACTTCAATTTATTATTCTAAAACCTAATAATTCGTTAAAGCGATAATATAAAATAGAGATATTGACCTAATTACGAAATCTAAAAAATTGTTTTAAAGTTATTCTTATAAATCGTAAATAAACATAATTTAGTCTTGGACTTTAATATTTTCCAAAAATGTTCATGGTTATATAGTTCCTATATTCATTGAATTAGATATCTATACAAATATTTAAAACTTCTAAAAATCGTAAGTTTCTAAAAAAGATTAGGTAAATATAAAAATATATTGGTGATTACTGAAAAACGTATATATACCATCGAGTTTATCTAATGATAAAGAAATATTGAGTTTTGACAATATCGTAAAATGTAAAAATTCCAAAAAAAAAAAAAATGTATTATGTATTGAAATATCTTCGCTAACAACTTTATAAAATCGAGATTGTAGGTTTAGTTTTACCATAAGATTTTTTTCCCCTTTTATAAACATGGCAGACCTCTGTCCGATCCTATTAAAAAAAAAATCGGGAAGAGAGACTATTTTTACGATGTGGATGACCTAAACCCTTTCATTCATGAGTGGACGATTAACATCAAAATACTGAGGAAGTTTGAGGTCTGTCATCCTCTTTTCAAATCAACAGACTTGATTGTAGTTGATGATAAGGTAATTTTACAGTATATATCCCGTTTGATAATTTTTTTTTTTTTAAATGTTGCTTTTCTTAATGTAGGGTAAAAAAATTCAAGTGATGATGCATCCTCCTTATCGTGACATCTTTTTAAACGATCTGGAAGAAGGTGAATGGATAACGTTATCAAGATTCTCACTAACCATAGTTGATGGGGTTTTTAAGCTAACTGATCATCGTTTTATGATACATTGGGGAGACAAGACATGGCTTAGAACAATTCATCATTTGTCTTCCATTCAGTTTTATTCTTTTGTATCATTTAATGATATCAAGAGAGGGAAATTAGACCCTAATTATTGTGTAGGTGAGATTAAAAAAAATATATTATAAAATTAAAAATACCTGTTAATTAACTTCTAATGGAAATTTTATGAACATACATTATTGGAAGAGTGTACACTGTTGGAAATCGTTTTGATGAAGGTCCCCCATATAAAAAATGGGATGAGTTGTATGTCGTTTTGGAAAATATTGAGTAAGTCGTTCTATTATCGAAATTTTGATTTAATAATACAATCGTATTCATTAATGTCTCTAATTGTACACAACGTATATTTGTAGGTTTGAACGATTATCATGTCGTTTACCAAAAGACTACACGAATGTCTTTTTCAATAACTGGATTCATTGTGATTTTGATATCATATGTGTGTTACATTTTGCCAAACTTGAGACTATCAAAGGTTTGTATTATTTCTACACGTTAAAAATATTATTGCTTAGACTATAAAATATGTTAATTAATTATATATTGTTAATGTAGATACATGGCTGACAACAACGGTGCACAATTGTACAATGGTCATGATCAATCCTAAAATGTTCTCAAGTCATGCAAATGTTTGAGGATTTTGCCTTAATGGAGAACTGATATTAAGAAATTTTAAAGTGTAATTTGATATATCATAAAATATTTATGATATTTGAGATTGGATTTTATTTTGATATTTTAAATTTACGAATTATCAGATAATAATCTTATTTTGAAGTAGTTCTCAGAGAGATTTGTATTAATAGATTAATTGACATTTGAAACTAACCAATATAAATTATAGTATGATCTAATCAATGAATTCTATTGTATTAGATATATATATATATATATATATATTTATATATATACTAACAACTAATTATGGTAATTACATAAAAATTATGAAGATAAATAGAATAGAAATATGAAATTAAATCTCTTTTGTAAATAAGGTTTGCAATCAGGATAAAAAAAAATATATATATATATATATATATATATATATACATATAAAATATATTTGAATTTTTTGATTATCCCGAAATGTTTGTGGTGATAGCATAATTTGGAATGTAGATATCTAAAAAATATTGAATACTTATACAAAACGGAATTCTTACAAAAATATCGGGAAACATAATAATAATAATTTAGTAATTAATGATTATTTTACAAATACCATTAAAATTTTGACGATGATAAATATTATGAATATTTGACAATATCTTTAGATGTAAAAATTCCAAAACAGATTTTTGTATTATGTATATATAAATACTTTTTAAAGACAGAATGTATTATCCTTTTATAAAGGTTTTTCAAACAAAAATATGGCTACCCTTCTATCCAATGCTATAAAAAAAGGGTTCGGGAAGAGAGACTATTTTTTCGATGTGGATGACCTAAACCCCTTCGTTCATGAGTGGAAAATTAACGTAAAAATTATGAGGAAATTTGAGTGTCTTTATCCTCTTTTCAAATCAACAGACTTAATCGTAGTCGATGAGAAGGTATACTTAAATTTAATTTAGTTTTATGTACTTATGTATAATGTTTACGTAGGGTACAAAAATCCATGTATTGATGGGTTCTCCTTATCGTGACATCTTTCTAAACGATTTGGAAGAAGGTGAATGAATAATGTTATCAAGTTTCTCATTAAGCAATGTTGATGGCGGTTTTAGGCCAACTGACCATCGTTTTAGAATTCATTGGAGAGATGGGACATGGTTTAAGAAAATCCTTCCTTTGTCTTCAGATCAATTTTTCTCTTTTGTATCATTCAATGATATTAAAAGTGGATATTTTGATTCTGATTATTGTGTAGGTAAAGGTAACAATTTATTATTATATTATAAGTTAAGTTTGAAGTGTTTGATTAGTTTAACTATTGGAAAATATTCGTAGATCTTATCGGAAGAGTCTTTAGTGTTAGAAATAGCTTGGAACAAGGTCCACCATACAAAGAATGGAATGAGTTATTTGTTGTTCTTGAAAATATTGAGTAAGTTGTTCTAAATTATTTGCTTTATATTTAAAATTTCCGATGATTTGAAAGGTACTCAATGATGATAATTTGTAGGGGTGATCGTTTCTCATGTCGTTTACCAAAGGACTACGCGAACGGCTTCTATGATCATTGGATACATCGTGACAATGATATTATCATATGTGTATTACGTTTTGCCAAACTCGAAAGTAATAAAGGTTCGAATCATGTCTTGCTGATATATTTATAATTGCTTTCTTTATAAAAAAAGTTAACTAATTATAAAATTTTATTAATGTAGATACATGGATGGCAACCACGGTGCACAATTGTACCAGTGTCATGATCAATCCTCCATGTCCTCAAGTCAACAGATGTTGGATGCCTTTGCTGAAATGGAAATTTGATTTAAAATTTAAAGTGCATGTTTTTTATATTTCATATTTACAAAAATGATACTTTAAACCTCTATGATAATGTGATTGGAATTAAAATTGATTTATAATACTATTTCATTTATTATATATTACATAAATCAAAGTCTTATATTAGATTAATCCCCCTTTGTATTATAAATAGTTTTCCCGTCTGTATAATTCAATGATATCTACATATTCATGAATCTTTCAATTATTTAGTCTACAGGTGTGAGTGGTAACATCCCTTCGAGTCAATACTTTTGATGCAACCATTAACACCTTATAAATACTTATAGTCGAGTTAAAAATCTTGAAACTAAACAATTACCTTTTCAACTTCTACATTTCACTCTCTTTTAAAACTTTTCTCAAACACAAAAACTTTTGAATTTTTTTTTTTTCTTTTAAATGACGAGATTTGTAATGCTCGACAAATTGAATCCTTGGACAATGGGATGGATGATTTGTGTCAAGGTTTTCCTTTCATGGAGAGTGAGAGATTGTTTGAATGATGTATCGACTGAGCTAATATTGGTAGACGAAGAGGTATGTTTTACAAATTTATTTCGTCGTTTCTTCATATGTATGATGTGTCTAATACCTTGGATAATCATTCTTTGAATTAGGGTACATTTGGACATGCTACTATCCCGGCAACATTCTACGGTGTTGCGGAATTTAATATGTCAGAGGATTGAACTTATGTTATAGAGAAGTTCGAAGTCAAGGACTGTGACAACCCGTCTCGTTGACCCCACTAGCCCACCGCTAGCTTGCCCCCATAGGCCCGAAGCTGGCCCTGCAGGGCATCGATCCTAACCCCTCACTGGGCAAATGGAACTATTCATCCAAATCCACAGTAGGTTATTGGTGCGCCCGGCGTTCCTCGAACTCTGGTTCCCACCCTTTAACAACCTTCCCACAGGACAAGCTGTCACCAAGTTTCCACCAAACTTGTCCTGTGGGAAGGTTGTTAAAGGGTGGGGACCAGGGTTCGAGGAACGCCTGGTGCACCAATAACCTACTGGTGGATTGGGATATCCACAGTGATGGGTTAGGATCGATGCCCTGCAGGGACAGCTTGGGGTCCGTTTGGGCAACTAGCAGTGAGGCTAGCGGGCTAGCAGTGAGGCTAGCGGGGTCCACGGGACGGGTTGTTACAAGGACGACGGAAAACAATCCAGAAAACTAATCTCGGTTATCGGATTTTCTTCACAGAAAAAACTGTAATCAGTTTTGCAAGAGATCCTATCATTTGCAAACCTTTTGATAATAAAGATTTTAAATGTGTTTATGATAATGCGTTTCATGGAAGATGGCCCTACTGTAAGTCATACTTTATTATGTATTGTTTTAGATAACTTTTATTTGTTATTTATAATACATATTAGTCCTTTTTATGGTAGTTAATTTAATTGGATGCATTAGCAATATGGGTGAAGTTAAGAGTTTCAAAAAAGAAGGTAGTGCCGGTCGTTGGAGTTTGATGGATCGATACATAAAATTTACTGTTGAGTCGATTGAGTAAGTTTATATATGAATGGAAATATTTTTTGCAACTGTTATATGTACTTGATAAAATGCATTGGTTGACCTTTTTTATATCAAAAATTATTGTTTTTCAAGGGGATATGTACTTGACTGCTTCGCAACATGAGTCTATGCCAATCATATGTTCAAAACTTTCAAACTGCGTAACAGGAAGAGGGCCTGTCTGTTCAAGATGTGGAAAGCACTAAGATTTGAAGGTGATTACATTTGTTTATAAAATGTTATTTTAGAAATTCAATGCAATTAATTATGATAATAAATAATTTATTTAATTTATAACTAGTGATGCTAGATGATAATGTTCTCCTAACCAACGGTGATGGATGCTCGGAGATTATCGAGGACCCAGAGAGTGAAAAATTTGCAGACTACATGTACATGTAAGTCAGAGTCTTACTTCGGATCATCTTTCGATAATATATTTTAAATATGTGGATATATCTAATTATCTTCAAATATGTAGGTACAACTAGAATCGAACCCGCGCTACAGCGCGGAAGAATATTGTGATGTTGTTGGAGCGAGTAACAATATGTAAGGTGTGTTTTAGTTTTTGTTTACTATATTGTGGCTGTTCTTTTATCTTCTAATTCTATCACAAACATATTAAAACAGAGTAATCTTTTATATTAGAGAAAATACGGATTTTATACAATTAAAAGGAACAAAAGAGAGTGAAGCATATAATCTGATGGGATATAAATAGAATTAAATAATAATTTATTTATTGTCAAAGAGTAGATGAATAATATTTTGTATGTTTCTATTTATTAATATGATAGTCGACAGAAACATACTAATATGTATTTATTTTTCTATGCATAATATACATGGACAATGTATTTTCCCAATTTACGGACCATATAGTTTATATATACTGAATTTTTAGTTTATGAATTTTAATTGTGTTTTTTAAAAATATATTATATTAACTTGTAAGTAAATAAGATTGGGCTATATATTTAAAATGGTGTTTGTATAAAATATTGGGTTTGGGTCTAAATTTGGAGACATTTCCGGTTTAGTTGGCCTTTTTGGTCAATTTTTTTTTTTTGTGTATATTTTGTTTTTCTTGTTTCCTCTGTCTTGATATCCGAACAAACAAACTTTTTTTTTTTTCATTTCTTCTTCCTCACCAAAAAAACATCTTCCATCGTTTTGAACGACCATCTTTCATTCTCTCGACCTCAAATCCCTAAATAAGAGTTTTGATTCTCGAATTACACCGTATAATCAAATTCACTACTTCATTAATCCACCAAATCTATTTTCTGTAAAGTATTAAATCCGAAAAGGAGAGAAGCTGCAATTAGTTAAATCTATTCGATGTTTATCAGTCGAAAAATATTCAGTTTTGACCCATGAGTTTATCGAACCGACTAATAAATTCAATCGCCTTGGTAAGTTGATTATGATTCCGAATTGCTTCTTTTTTAGATTGTTTCGATTTTATTGGTATACTCTTTGTGTACAGCGTTTATATGAATCTAATTACCATTCATATTGTTTTGTTCAATTCCAGGATATATAAATTGAGAAGTTTTGAAAACAGTTCAGAAGATTATAACAAAAAAAAACAGTTAAATTAATGTGGCAAGTGAGTTCTTGGTAAGCTATAGTTCTTGGAAAATCTGGAATAAACAGACTCTCTACAGTCAAATCTTTCAATGGAAGCACTACAAAAAGGTCAGTTATTTAATTCTTTTGATGCTATATAGTTATTAGTATTCTTCTTATGAGACATTAACTTAATATCGAAAGTATTAGTGAATAAAAAAAAAACACTTTCACCTTTCTTAAGATAGAAGATAATATTTGAGACTGCTAATTATTTGTTTGAGCTTTAGATTAGAGCATTTTATTGAAAGATAATCCATCGTATTTACATACTCGTGCAAGTTTTAGATGGATGACCAAATTTGAACAACTGCTGGAAAAAAAAAAAGAAATTGTCTTGTATTCAAACTATCTCAGTCGTAACCTGAGATTAGGACAACTATAAACCAGAGTTACAATATGAATGGAAAAATAAACAATAATTTTCAAAGCAAAGAGTGATTTACCTTGTTCCAAGCATAAACCACTTTGAAGGACCTCTTTGTAAAAGACATCAAAATTTTCTCCCCGTATAAGAAAGATGATCTTTAGTACTTGTGACTTTAGAGACGGCTAAATAGAGGTTTTAAAATATATTTTTTAGAATATAAACAGTTTTTTTTACCAAAACAAAGGAAGAATATAAACAGTTTAAATCAGTTGAGTCGATTTAGTTTTAGTACTTTTGTGATTTTAAGAAAACAGCTAAATGATCGTCTTTTGTGGAAAGATAAGAAAGTAGTCTTTTATAAGGAGAGCCAATTCTTCTTCTGGCTTACTTTCAAGAACATGTCATACTAAGACCGTCTTTTGGTAACCTAACAAATGAATTGTTGAAGTACAAATTAGAAAACTTGTAGATCATCTACATTATAAATGAATAATAATAATAATAATAAGAAAGAGTAGCTCATCTATATTATATTTCTATAGACTTACAATTGGTTTACATGAACTCTCCAGCCTGTTTTGAATGGTTTAATGGACTGTAAATCTGTGATAGGCACGAGAGCGGCTGCCATTGAAGAAGGCTTGAAAGAATACAGAAAAGAGAAAGTTAAGAAGGTATGATGCTTGAACCTTCGATTAGTATCATCGTATTTATAGGAAGTCGTCACGTTTTAAGATTTAGGTATGATTTGATAGTATAATTTAGGGTATATTCGTAATGTGAGATTGAAATCTTCGTAGTTAATTAGGTAATATATTCTTAACAATGACTATATATATTGTAGGAGCAGTTAAGGATAGAAGTTGAATCAGATTTTGAAATAGGAATATATCACAAAACTAAAAATGCGGCTTAGTAAGATTTTGGAATATTACTAAAAGATTGATATCTGTCAAATTAAATAATTTAAGTAATTTAAGTTATGAGATTGAATAGCGTAATCAATGTATTTAATCGTTTGACTTGATAAGATTATAAGAATATAGACTAACTTATTTGCAGCCCTTTTCTTTGTAGCCCATAATAGCCCATTATTCGTTTGACGGGTGGCGTTAGTAGGTCCGTCGAGAATGTGATAATTCTGTTACAATATCCGATTAATAATTTCCGGGTTATTTCTAATTTAAAACCCGACCCATCATATTCAAATGTCTCATTTAACCTTAACGACTTGTCTTCAGTCTAATTTTGAGAGGGGTATTTTCGTCCTAAATGCAAGTTGTACTTTTCTTTTACTATAATAGAAATTATGTTGATTATGGTCAGTCAAGAATCAAACTTTATTTGTTTAATGATTAATTGATATGAACAATACTGATGAAAATTTATCCTTCTGAAAAATACAGTGATGCACTTGACTCCTATATTTATTTTGCTGTTGAGGACTCCTTTGAGAAACATCGAAATCCTTATTGAGAACTATGTTCAGATCCGATTTTCGATATTCTGTATTTTTAGTTTTTATTGATAAACACATTTGGTTAATTTGTATTTCAAAATATGTTGAGATTTTATAAATTAATTAAAATAACATTTTCCGGATTATTTATAAAATTACGTTAATTGCAAATAATAACATATAGAGCTTTTTGTAATTTTAAGATTTAAAGTCCATTATTATAATTTACAAAATAACTTTTATTTTAAAGATCGACATATGGTAATTTACAACTGCTTGATGATTTTCATTAAATCTGCAGGAGTAAATATATGTTAAATTTACTTTTTGAATAATGATATTAAGCATATTGAGAATATTCATAAATGATATGTTTACATTCCTCATCATTAACGTCTTAAAAAAATAAAGTAAGAAAATATTCTAAAAAACTAAAATCAAGTCGATTTGTATAACATCTCTATAAATATTGATTCTCTAATGTGTTAAAGAGTCGTATGCACAACTCAATATGACTTCTAAAAAGATGAACATTCATCCTTTTGTTCAGTTAGGCAATCTCAACCCTGCGTTAGACCATCAAAAGATTAGAGTCCGTATCATAAGACTTTGGAAGTCATTCAAGTTCCTACAGATGGTCTTCGTTGACAGTGATGTAAGTTTTAATAAAATATTAATATGTGATGTTTATTTGAATATTCTATGAAATTTTTAGTGAATCTCGATAATAGCTTATTAACTTCAAATCGTTATATATAGGGTACAAGGATACATGCATCTATTGAAGATGGTTTGGTCAGCAGATTTCAGAACCAAATCGCTGTCGGCGAGTCTAAAATAGTTGATACATTCAGCTTAATAGATTATGATAGTAGTTATAAGACAAGTTCTTTGGAATTTAAAATCGTCTTTTATAGAACCACTGTTGTGAAACCATGTGATGAATTCCCAGTTCGTGTTCCAGAAAAATATTTTCAGACTTTTACTTCTATCTTGGCTGGAGAATTAGACAAGAATATATTGTTTGGTGAGTTGTTAACTTGGTTTTTAAAAGTTAAATTTACGAGAAAAAAATTATTAATTCATATGTTTTTTTGTAGATGTAATCAGCCAGATCGTTGGTATCGGAAATCTTGATAGTGTCAAAACGAAAGGGAAGGATAATGTCAAATTGAGTTTTGATTTGCAAGATTTAACGTATGAATCCTTAATAAATATTTTAAAAAATTAAAATTAATTTGAAATATCATATCTAATTTTTTATTCTTATTTCATGCATTCGTAATATAGTGGAACCCGGTTAAATTGCACGGTGTGGGGTGATCTTGCAAAGGACTTTGATACACAAGTAAAAGAACATCAAGATACTGTTGTCGTTTGTGTAATACGATTTGCATGCTTGAAGGAATGGAAAGGTAATATCTGACTTTCGGAAGAAATCTTAAAGCTTATGATTTTCAAATCTAACGTTGCCAATTAAATCCACGTTACAAGGAATTATAGTATTTCCAATGCGTTCAACTCTACCGACATTCTGATAAAATCCAGTCATGTCTGAAGTAGACGCGTTTCGAAAGAAGTAAGTATATATATATTATGTATATATATATATACACATATATCTCTTCTATATTATTCCGCAAGACATGCTATATTCGTCTACATATTCTTATTATTATCATAACTATACAGGTTGCCCACTGATGCTGTTGATTTAATACAACTTGATGATGATCCAAGCCCTCAAAAACCAAAAGTGACATTATATGAGGAGTTTTTCATTATGAACGAAAAGAGTACTATGGACCAAATTGTTTATGCACTTGAGGTAATGTTTCTAAAGAAAAATTGATATCGCGAAACTTAAATTGTTTCTGAATTATCTATGGGAGAACGAACGATTGATTTATTCTTTACAGGCGCAAACATGTGTGACAATCGCGACAATTTGTTCTGTTGAAGTGTTGCCTAAATGGTATTATATTGCCTGTAAAGTTTGCAATAAGAAGGTGCAGCCGTATCCACCAGAATCTCAAACTGGAAAAGATTTACTTTATAGTTGTGGAGTTTGTGATACTGATGTTACTGATGTTGATTACAAGTAAGTTTCATTTAGTCTGATAAAATGTTTTTAAGAATTGTGATTTGGAACTATACGCACATTTTAAGTGATGCCAAACTGTTTAAAAGGTATAAACTCATACTTCATGTTGGGTACGGAAGTTCTCAAAAGATTAAGCTGCTCTTCTTTGACGGTCTTGCCCAACTATTTATTGGAAAAAAAAGCAGAAGAACTGGCTTTGGAAAAACCTAAAGTAAGTATAGTATCATTTGAAGTCCTTTTGGTTTTAAAATATATAAACAAGTATTAAATCAAGCGTTCACCTTTGGTCAGGATGATACTGCAGCTATTCCTGGAAGTCTCTCTGTCTTAGTATGGAAGACTATGCTGTTTAAAATTTCGATTACAATCGTGAATTTAAAAAGCGAAAAGTCTGCTTATGTTGTCGAAAAGTTTTGGGAAAAGGATAACATGATTGTGCAATTTGGCAAGGTACTAAAGTAAAAAAAAAAACAAATACCCATAATACCATTATGAATTATATATTTTTAAAATCTCAATGTATATAATTTCAATGTAGGAACTCTATGGAAGGAATGAACTTTCAAATAATTCTTCGGATGTCGACGATCATAAGTTGCAAATCGCACCAGCTGAAATGAGTTTGATTTTATCTAAGAGAGATCATACAGAAAGCAATGTTGGGTCGAACGGGGTCATAGCATGAAGACAAGGAAAAAAATCAAAACTGAACCCCGAGATTGAACAAGTTACATCACTTCAAAACATGATATTGGTTTAAATTTATTTTGGACTTTTTCTTGGTTTAATTTTTGAAATAAAAGTTTAAATTATTTTAGACAATTACGAACGCTTCAAAACATCTTAACGTTTTGGTATTGGTCAAAATTTATTTCAGACATTTACTATAATTATGTTAAAAATAAACAAATATTATAATTATATATAATGTGACATAAATAAAAAACATACTATATTATCGTTTGGGAAATAATGATAGTTAGAATATCTCTAAACCCCAAAGTAAAACTTTTTTGAAATAAATCAAAATTCCAGAAATAACGATATTACGTTAAAAATAAAAGGTAAAATTTAATAGTTTGAATATTCAATATGAGAATTTAAGAAAATGATCATTAACGAATATGTTAACAAAATTTTTTATATTAAAAACATAACGGTATTTCTGAATATTGTGCTTATTCAATACGAAATTTTAGGAAATATAATATTATTAGATGTGAAAACTTATCTTCTACATGTTATATATATATATATATATATAAGTCTTATTATTTAACCATGTCAACTAGAAAAAAAAAAAAAAACTGAACCAGTTCTTGAGTTCTTGCTGTTTGACGTAAAAGGTACAGCAAAAATCAAGCTTTTACATTATTTTGTGTTATTGTAAATTTACATTCACATGTTTCAAATGTATATGTGCAGAATCATAATGAAACGTTCATCTGGAGTTCGTCTATCCACCAAGAAAAGTTCAGGAGCTGATGAAGATGCACTCCGTTCGCAACTTCAACCAGAACAATTTGTTTTTTTTTGTGAGGATAGCATTCCTGAACCAGTTAAAAAAAAAAACAGAAAAACCAGTAAAGAATCAAGTTCTTCTGAAGAGAACTCACTGGCGCATCTTAACGTTCAAAATTTCATTGTTGACGGTGAAGATAGTATATTGAAATCAACGAACAATAAATCTCAATTTCATACTTGGATGGAATACAATATCATGACTATCAATGAGTCAATTAACACATATGATAATGGTGTTACTGGATCTATCTGGTGTGAGAAGAACAAGATATGGACACAAAGATCTAACATGAAAAAGGATTGACTTTCAAATATCGTTTTTGAATTTAAGTTTTAATTTAAATATTTAATAGTAATATCTATTTTTATTTATAATTATTATCATGATGTTATTATAATTCGTTTTGATTTTTTAGGGATATTATCACTTTCATATGTTTCTCGAGTGTTAGTTTTGATAACACAATTAAATTACCTTTTTAATAATAATTATGATATGACAATCCAGCGGAAAGTTCGATAATAGTATAATGTTACTAATGGAAAAAATAAATTATAAGTTGATATATTTTTTTGTTATAACAATTATGATATATAAATTAGAACAATATTTTATAAAAACTAATGGTTCAATAATGATCCGATAATGATATTAAATAACATATTTTTTAAATATATTTCAAAAAAGTTAAGAGAATATATAGAAACATATGTCAATATTCGTATAAATCAATAATTAGTAAATTTTAGTTTACAGAATATATACGGCACCGTCTTCTTATATAAACAAACCTAACAGCGCAATTTAGACTAAAATGGTCAGGATTACTCGATTATATGAATTCTTGATCGTACTTTGAATTTCATTTTGCAGATTGCTACACTTGACGTATTATAATGAGACCTTCGAAGATTTCATATTGGAGGAAGAATGTAACGACACATGCCGTCTCTAGAAAACGTACAGACATTTTCTATTCTTTACATTAAGAGATATGTTTCATTCAAAACTAATAGATTGTACGCAACAACATTATTAAACTACATGTGTTAATTCTACGAGAAATCTACCTGCTTTTACGAATGCATTGAATTTACAGTATCCTGATCCACATAAGACGGCAAGGTTGAAAAGAATGTAAATACTGAAGTCTAAAAGGGCACAAAAGAAGAAGAAAGGTTATATGTTCGGAAAGGAATTTTAAAATAAATATATATATATATATATATATATGCTAATAACTAATCCAATTGTTACCTATGCAGAAAATATTCTTCTACCCGGATTACAGGAAGATTTCGCATGTTTCGTCGCAACTGATTCAGATACGAACGATGAAAGTGATTCAGATAGCTCTACTGATGGGATTTCATTCAAGATTAATGATAACGATGCGACATCTGATATGTTTCTTGGCTTTCCTCCCGTAAAAGCTAAGTTATTAAATAATGGTATAACTCGATGCATATCTGATTCGTTATAGATAGTTTTGTAAATATGTATTTAACTAACATATATTAAAAATAATTTTTTAAAAATATATGTAGGTTATTATGATAATGGAGATCCTTCTTTTTTATGTGATAATTGTGGAGCATATATGTGGTATGGAGAACGGGTGAATAAACAGACTAAAAAGGCAAAGCCGGATTTTTCACTGTGTTGCCATCGCGGCAAAGTAATACTTCCTACTTTGAAGACTGCACCTAAAACGTTATTATCGTTGTTTTATAATAACGACAATAGGGGTAAAAACTTCTGCGATAACATACGAGCATACAACATGATATTTTCGTTCACATCGTTAGTGGGAAAATTAACCATTCAATAAATAATGGTAGAGGACCGTATCTATTTCAGATGTACGGAGAAAACTATCATCGTATCGGTGATATCTTACCATAACCTGGCAAGGAACCAATGTTTTTGCAATTCTATATACATGACGTATGTAACGAGATAGCTAATAGAATCTCTGCATTTAGGTAATTATTAATATTGATAAATACGTATTTAAATATTATTCATATCTTTAATATTTGTTAAATATCTTTAATATAATTTGTTATATTCTACTAATCATGATTATTATAAATTTTTGTGTTTTTTTGTTGATATAAACATCAGGATCTTCTGGAGATTTAAGACATGAGATTGTTGGGCTATTAAAAAAGATGCTTGATAGTCATAATCTGCATGTTAGGGCGTTTAGATCGGCACGTGAAAGATTTAATATGGAAGACGGTAACGAAGGTTTTCGATTAATGTTACTTTCAGAAAGAACTACTGATGCAAGGACTCATAATCTTCCTACCAGCAAAGAGGTGGCTGCTCTAATACCCGAAGATTTTACGGCTGGTGTGAATAAAAGTGATATTGTTATAGAAAGTCGTTCGGGTAATTTACAGAGAATAAGTGAGGTTCATCCCGCATACTTGCCTTTACATTACCCATTGTTGTTCCCTTATGGTGAAGATGGTTTCAGCAGTTTTTAGTCGATGCATTCAGTACTATCGAGTCAAACAGGTTGAACTACATTTGGATGAACCAAAGCAAACACCGAACTGAAAGAGTCGATAAGATAATTGAAGCTGCTGAAAAAGGACATGAAGATCTTGCACAACATGGAAAAAGGATATTTATTCCGTCATTGTTTACAGGTGGAAAGAGATATATGATGCAACATGATATATCATGGTTATTAGGTGTTTTTAGCCATGATATAAGTCTTATTTATAGAGTCTTTTTGGTATTTTTAGAGTCTTTTGAGTCTTTATAGGATTTAACATGGATATGAGCATAATGGAGTTAAATAGGAGGATTTGGAGTATAATCAAGCATTGAGGCTGAGCTACGAAGTTGGGAGACATGTTCAGAAGGGTGCATCGATCGATGCTAGGCCAAAGTCGAAATCAGAAGTTTCTCTCACAAGTTTTGAAGATTTACAAATCTGCCCCAAAGTTTTCCATATTTGCATTATTAGTCTCTGAACGTGTTTTAGGAATATAAATAGGATTTTTGGGTCATTGTTTAGACCTAAGCTTTATTTTTCCCTGCAACTTTTGAGAGAAAAACCCTGAGAGATTTTAGAGAGTTTTTGGAGAGAAGAATCAAGACTCCTTCAGAGAAGATTCAGAACTCCTTTTCTTCTCCCTTTAATCTCTTAATGCTATCTATTTTATTCATGATTTGTGTTCTTACAATTATGTCTGAGTAGATCTGCTAGTTAGGTTTAGGGTTTCTCATTAGGGATTTCATGGATTATTAGATCTGTTTATTTAGGATTCATTATCTTTCTTGTTCTTCACCATAGGTTGTTTTTAATGCTAGATCTTTGATTAGTCATCTGGATTTAGATCTTAGGATTATTGATTGATAAGAGAATATAATTGATTTTCCTGATAAAACTTTTGGTGAGCAAAATTACTTTTTGCAAAGAGATTTGAATTAGTGATTTTGTGAACTTATCTAAACCTGATTTTATTGCTGGTTTTTAATTTGAATTTGGCAAAGAGATTTGGATTTTCTGGTTTTAAACTTAGATAATATTTGCAGTGAGAACTGATTTATTTTACAATTGTGTTTAGAATTCAAGAACGGTGCTTAATTGTTGAATCCTGTTTGCTTAATTAATTGATCTGATTTTCCATGATTTCCTAAAAATTTCCCTAAGCCTAGCGTTTATTCCTATTGATTTACAACTCCTTTATTTTCTGTTTAATCTTGCAATTTAATTAAAATATTTTTTTTAGCATAATTAAAAGATTATTAAATCTATTGTGTGAATCTAGAGTTCTTGTGGATTCGATCCCTAAATACTACATTGACCTCTTAATTTGAGAGAGTAGCTCTAGGGTAAATCTGAGCATATCAAATTTTGGCGCTGTTGCCGGGGACTCTTTTGATTCACCATTAGATTAAAATCTTTGATTTTGTCTAAATTTTTCTTTTTCTATTTTACTCACACGCTTTTATTTCTTTTCTCTTGCGTGTTTCAGGTACATGCCTAAGCCTAGCACCAGGAAAAATCCTACATGTCCAGTTGTGAAGCTTACAAACCAAGAGTTAGGACAACTAGAGCGTGAGAACACAAAAGCAGCCAAATCAACAAAAATGGTCAACCCAATCATATTGAGACCATATGCGGCTGGAGTTTTGAGAGATCAAGAGGGTCATGTGCGCAACGAACTAGGCCAAAAACTTGATGCTGAAGGACAAGTTATTCAGGAAGAACCTGTCGTCGTTGATGAGAATGCAGATGGCATCGATCGACGCAACGTCGGCATCGATCGACGCAATCAAGAAGGCATCGATCGACGCATCATTGGCATCGATCGAAGCAATGTCGGGGCTGGGTGAGAATGGAGCCAATTTAGATGGTAACAACCAGCAGAACCTTCAGCCTAGACGGGACAACAATGGAGAGCTTGTCAAGACTCTTGCGGACTTCAACAGGCCAGATTTTTTTTATGAGAACCGCTCTGCGATTGTCCCTCCTCCATTCCCAAGGAATGATTTTGAGCTGAAGCCTGCCTACTTCGTTCTTGTTGGACAAAGGCCATTCCGAAACTTGCCACATGAGAAGCCTCTAGACCACATTGAACACTTTGAGGACATAGTCACAAGCATCAAAGCCAATGGAGTCACAGGGGACTATCTCTACTGCAAGCTTTTCCCATACTCTCTTGCTGGGGAAGCTTCTCATTGGCTAAGGCAGCTGAAACCAGGATCCCTGACAACCTGGCATGACATCAAGGTGGCGTTTTTGAACTACTTCTATGATGATGCGATGTCTGATGAGCTGAGGATCAAGCTTTCCACCTTTAGACAAGGACCTGCTGAATCTTACAAAGCTGCTTGGGTAAGATTCAAAGCATACCAGAGGAACTATCCGCATCATGGGTTCTCAGAGGTGCAGTTGATCAGTATCTTCTTTAGCGGGATTGACTGGAGGTATCAGATGGCTTTGGATGCAGCTAGTGATGGGAACTTCAAGACAAGGTACCCAGATGATGCTGAGAAGTTGATAGAAAGGCTAGCATCAAGCAACAGTACCAAGAATGCGGACTTAGAAAGGAAAAGAGCACATGAGGGTTATGATTCAAATCAGCTATCTTCAGTTAATGCCAAACTGGATTCAGTACACAATCTTCTTGTGGGAAAGAAGTCTGTCCATTTAGCTGAAGATGTTGAGACTTTTGAGCCAAAACTAGAGATTTGCGAAGAAGGTGTCAACTATGTATATGGAGCTTGGTATCAAAATCAGAGATTTGGTCAGAAATTTCACAAGGAACTATGGATCCTCTTCTTACCAACCCCTCCCTCCACCCAATTCAGAAAGCAAAATGGAATCAATGATTGGACAGATTTTGGAAGGTCAACAGAAGCGAACAGTAGACTTCAATGGGAAGATTGATTCGGTATACACTGAGCTGACTGGGAAGTTTGATGCATTAAATACTCATGTCAAGAAGCTGAAGAATCAAGTGATTCAGACTGTTGGGTCTGTTAAAAGACAAGAGGAACTTCTTTCTAGAAGAACTGAGAACCCCAACCATGCTTGTAATGCGATTTTAGTGAAGGAAGGAGATGAAGATACGAAAGTAGAACCAGCATCGATCGACGCCATCACAATGCATCGATCGATGCAGTCTCCATCCGTCGAGGCAACCTCACTCCACAACAAAAGCATCGATCGATGCTCCATCAGTATCGATCGACACCCCTCACAGACAGCTACGGTTTCTGTTCCAGTTCCACCATCCAATTCAAAACAAGCCTACAAGCCTAAGGTTCCTTTCCCTAAGCCTAGGAGGTCTAACCAGGAGATTGAAGAAGCTAGATGCAAAGCTATGATGGATAAGGTGATGATAGAAATGCCTTTGATTGATGCAGTCAAGTTTTCTCTTGGTATTAAGAGATATGTGAAGAGGATGGTCACTAATGGTTTGAGTCCTGAGGAAGGAGCCTTGCTTACCAAGGATGTCAGCTCCATTTTGTTGAACCAGCCTGCTCAAAGGAAGAAAGAGAGGAAAGAGAAGGTTGTTGTCTCTGAGAAAGTGAGTGCAGTGATTCAGTGTAGGATTGCTCTATCTCCACAGGAAGGTTTTCTCACTCTCTTTGTGATCTTGGCTCTAGTATCAACTTGATGCCATATTCTGTTGCTGTGAGACTTGGGATGACAGATTTCAAGCCAACTAAGATCTCTCTTATCTTAGGTGATCGATCTAGAATGATTCCTAAAGGTGTCTTAGAAGATGTTCCAATTAAGATTGGAGAATGCATGATTCCCACTGACTTTGTGGTGCTGGAATATGACAAAGAGCCTTGTGATCCTCTCATTTTAGGACGCTCATTCTTGGCTACAGCTGGTGCCATCATTGATGTTAAGAAGGGACATATATCTCTGAATGTGGATGATTTGGTCATGAACTTTGAGATGGACATGCTGAGAAGGGTTCCCACTATTGATGGTCAGACATTTCTGTAGAGATTGCTTCTAATGATGATCTTCTCATTGAACTTCATGAAGACATTACTGCTGGGTATGTCAAAGAGTTGGAGACTGTTGAGAAAGTGAGCAAGCAAGTTGTTGAGCTTGAAGATTGGAGTGGAGATCATCTAATCAGTACTAGAGACCATGATGAGGTTCTTCTCCATGACAAGTCGCTGGTAGATGATGTTTTTGTAATGGAAACACGGATTGCTGAGGAAAGCTGCAAAAACGTTGAAGAAACACGAGTTGTAGGCCAAGCATCGATCGATGCAGCTGTTGCATCGATCGACACTCCTTCCAGAGATGGCTCAGACTTGTCCAAAACCAAAGATTATCGAGTTGATTCCTTAGCTACAAGTCCTAGACCAGTTGTAAAGCTGAAATCTCACCATTCCACAGTCCAGAACCCACAAGTAAGGCCAAGGTATGCATCTCCTTCACCCAAACCTTCTCGATTCATCAATAAGAATTTGAAAGGTACAAAAACTGTTGTGCAGTTAACCAAGCCACGAGATTATCGTAGAGCGCTTGTTTCTTCTGTTGATGATTTTGCAGGACTTAAAAGAAAGCCACCCATACCTAAGTCCCGCCCTGGTCCTGTTCCTCACATCCTTGGCAGATCTCCTGCACATACTGCCTACACACACCCTTGGATGAAGAGGACATAGTCTCGGAAGCATTCACTGCCATGTTCCGATCCACCGGATGCCTGAGATCCGACACAGTCAAGCTAATGACTGAAAACAAGCGCTTAGTGGGAGGCAACCCACTGATAGGTTTTTCTTTTTCCTTGTTCTTTTGAATTATTTTTATTTTATTTTATTCGCCAATCTCTTACTTGATAGCACTGGGACTGGGGACAGTGTTATTTAAGTCTGGGTGAGGCAGTTACTAACTAAGTTTTTGTTTTTGAAAAAAAAAATGGTTTTATTGAGTCAAAATTTAGTTGGGAACTATGATTTTTCTTTTTAGTGTACTGCCTTGGTTGATTAATGCTGCAGATTGAATCCACAAATCCGACTAATGAATAATCCAATGGCTGACCAGTGAACCAGAGACATCCGAATTTCCAACGGAATCCACAAAAGCCTGAGGCAATTTCTGTACTTTTCTTTTTATACTCATCAAGGAGATTGATGTTCATAGAGCTTGACTCCTTGTTCATACCTGACAAGTAAGGCTACAAAAGAAAATGGTACTCCTCTCCCTTATTCGAGTTAAAAAAAATCCTGAGAGCTTTGTTAAAAAAAAAAAAGAGAATAAAAGATGAGATGATTTTGATCAGTTTAGAGAGGTAGGTAAATTACCTGTGACCTCATTATTCTACTCTTGAATCAAATGATCATTCAAAGCATGGAAGCGAGGGGTAGGTAAATTACCGATGACCCCATTATTCGCCTACAACTTTGAGAAAAAAAAAAACAAAGCAAAGCTCTAAGGAAGATTAAAAAGAATAAGTCTAGGGGAGAGAAAGAGTACCACATGTGGTAAAAGATATGTCTTGCTTGTTATGGTATTGTACGGGAATGAGTCTAGAAGGTTCTTGATATTGATCAAATTGATGAGATCCACCGATGAAGGCTTAATGGAGGAAGTAGTGGAATTTGGTTTGAATTTGGTATGCTATGAAAGTCAACGGAGAAGTACAGATTCGTCTGGGATCATTGTGGGAGCTATGTAGCTGGGATCATTGTGGGAGCTTCCTAAAAGCGTTTTTTTCTTGTGTTTAGGTTCAGATTCGTCTTGGCAAAGGTAAGTGCATGACCATGGCTTATCTAAGCTAGAGAACTCTTTAATCTGCTTGTTGTGTGATGTTAGGCTTGTTAGATTGTTGCCATGGACGTTAGGAAGCTTTCTTGTGGCTTGGGATCGAGATTTGTGGTTGTAGGAACGAAGATCCGGCGAGAAGCTTTGGAGGAAAACGATGCTCGGCATTGCATCGGTAAATGCACTTTGTGCGTCGGTCGATGCATATGCGAGGACGGCGTGTAAACTCTAGGGTTTTTGTGTTATGTTGAGCATGCGCCGGTTGATGCATTGGGAGCATCGGTCAATGCAAGTTGACCTTTCTTCGGTCGACGCAGATCTTGCGTCGGTCGACGCAACCTCCATTTTGTGTCGGTCGATGCATGTTGGTGTTGGTCGATGCAGAGTCATGGTTTGTTTATTGTTGTTTGTTGATTGTTGTTGATGGTTAGAGATGACTCTATTGCTTTTGTGTATAGCCCAATAGATGGGAGGATTGCCTTACTGAGTGTTTATAAAATACTCAATGCATTGCAATTTGTGTTCGTGGTGCAGGTAAAGGCAAAGTGTGATCGTGGAATCAAGGCAATGAAGAGGAGGATGTTCTAGGGACTCGGTTTTATGTTGTCTGGCATTGCTAGGTTGCTAGAGTTGGGTCCGTAGAACATTGCTAGGTTGCTGGTTGTATGATTTATGTTATTTGGTTATTGGATATTGCTGATGTTATGAATATTGGTTATTTATACTTATTGGATTATTATTTATTGGATATTGGTATTGTTATTCCGCTGTTGGTTGTGATTGTGGTTAGGTAGCTAGTGGGTATGGGACCACTAGCTGTAGTTTATTTATTATACTATAATTATGATTTATTATATTAAAAAAAAGGTCGGTCCTTTCATTTTGGTATCAGAGCCCTTACGGTTCTAGGCTCGGGTTCACTAGGTTTCTGTTGTGATGTTTGGGATTGCATGTCTTGATTGAATATGTGAGTTAGTCAATTGTGTGTGGCATGGAGTACTAGAACATCCTCTTTGAGCCGACTGTGTGATTCCACAGTGAGTTTATGTTCCTGTGTTTTATTAGAAACTGTTTGCTTAGCCTTCTGTTCATGGTAGTGCAGATGGTTAGAGGTGATGCTGTGGCTGGTCGTGGTCGTGGACGCGGACGTGGTCGTTGTAGGGGCAGAGTCCTAGTGGTTAGTGAGACCGAGGACCAGAGTGTGACAGCTGAGGGCGTTGGCGAGTCGCAGGGTGTTCCGGGGGATTCCGTGAGTGTGGCAGGAGGGGGCGGTGTTGATGCTCCAGTGGCCGGTGATGCTAGGGTCCCGGGTGTGGGAGTTCCAGCGGGTGGAGTCCCTGGTGTTGACGTTGCAGCTATGCTAGCACAGGTGTTGAAGTGGTTACCGCCAGTGGTACCAGCTCAGGCTCAGGTAGTGCCACCAGTGGTGGCGGAGGAGCGGCAGCCAGTGGATGCCGAGGCAGGAGTTCATGGACGTTATTTGTCTATGCTCAAGGAGATGAAGGGTCTTTTCACTGAGAGGTTTTCGGGTGGTACAGATCCTACTATTGCGGATGCGTGGAGGACGAGTGTGGAACGTAACTTCCATACTCTGAGATGTCTTGAGGAGTTTTGGGTGGACATAGGGGTCTACTATTTGAGTGGTGATGCTGAGTTGTGGTGGAGATCAGTGGCTGCTAGGAGAGTGCAGCGGGAGATGACTTGGGCTGACTTCGTCTTGGAGTTCAACCGCAAGTATTGTCCTAGAGAGGCATTGGATCGGTTGGAGGTGCAGTTCCTTCAGTTGTCTCAGGGGACACGGTCAGTGCGGGAGCTGGACTTAGAGTTCATTCAACTTCTTTGCTATGGGGGTCGGGCTTTGGAGTTTGAGGAGGCTCAGATCAGGAGGTTTTTGAGGGCTCTACGTGATGATTTGAGAGTTCACTGTAGAGGGCGGAGTTATGCTATGCGTGCAGAGCTGGTTGAGACTGCAGCATAGATTGAGGAGGATATCCGGGCACAGTCAGTGGCGGTAGCTCCAGCAGTTCAGCCTAGTAAGGCTCAGCAGCAGGGTGGTTCTAGCAGGGGCGGTAGGCCTGCACAGGGAACCAAGAGGAGGTGGGATGCTACTCAGAGGCCGATTGGTGCGAGTTGCTTTAGTTGTGGGAGCAAGGATCTCCAGTTTGCTAGTTGTCCCAAGAGGAGTGCTCCGACGGCAGGGCCTCTGGTATGTTATCATTGTAGGGAGACAGGGCACATCAGGCCTTTTTGTCCCAAGTTGCAGCCGGCAGCAGTGGCAGCGTTGCAGCAGGTGCAGCCTGGAGGTCAGCAGGTGGCACGGATTGAGCAGGCGCCACGGGTTTACACGACAGTAGAGACTGGTGGAACCAGTGCCGAGGCGATCACAGTTATAATTTCTGGTACTTAAACTTTGTGAATTTTGGTAGGTTCAGATTTTATGTTTTTCTGTGATAAAGTGTTAGGTTCTCAACACATGAGGTTTGTGTAGGGACCTTGTTGGTGGGCGGGTTTAATCCCATGTTATGTTTGATTCTGGAGCTTCTCATAGCTTCATTACTCCGGAGTGTGCAGAGAGTGCAGGGATCAGCGGAGATCCTGGAGAGCGTACAGGAGTTGTCAGAGTTTCGGGGGGCAAGTTTCTGAGAGTGATTGGACGAGCTAGAAGAATTGATATTCAGATCGCAGGAGAGTCGTGGCCAGCGGATTTGCTTATCAGTCCAGTGTATATGATGTTATTCTCGGGATGGATTGGTTGCATCGGCATAGTGTGCATTTGGATTGCCATCGGGGTAGAGTGGAGTTTGAGCGTCCAGGAGGAAAGTTGGTGTTTCAGGGTATTAGACCGACTTCGGGGAGCCTCATGATCTCGGCCATTCAGGCTGGGAAGATGATCGAGAAGGGCTGTGAGGCTTATTTGGTTACTATATCTATGCCAGAGTCAGTGGGGAAGTCTACGGTTAGCGGTATTCCGGTAGTGGAGGAGTTTGAGGATGTGTTTCAGTCATTGCAAGGATTACCACCATCTCGGTCGGATCATTTTGTCATATTACTGGAACCGGGGTCGATGCCGTTATCCAAGGCTCCTTACAGGATGGCTCCAGCAGAGATGGCAGAGCTGAAGAAGCAGCTAGAGGATTTGTTGAGTAAGGGATTCATCCGTCCTAGTGTATCACCGTGGGGAGCACCGGTGTTGTTTGTGAAGAAGAAGGATGGGAGTTTCAGGTTGTGCATTGATTATCGGGGTTTGAACCGGGTCACTGTGAAGAACAAGTACCCTCTTCCTAGGATCGATGAGTTGTTCGATCAGTTGAGGGGTGCTACTTGGTTCTCCAAGGTAGATCTGGCGTCGGGTTATCATCAGATACGATGAGGCAGATGTGAGGAAGACGGCTTTCAGGACGAGGTATGGGCATTATGAGTTTGTGGTGATGCCTTTTGGGTTGACTAACGCGCCAGCAGCGTTTATGAGATTGATGAACAACGTGTTTCCAGAGTTTCTGGATGTGTCTATCATCATTTTCATCGACGATATCCTGGTATATTCTAAGATTCCTGAGGAGCATACAGTTCATTTGAGGGCAATTCTAGAGAAGCTGCGGGAGCAGAAGTTGTTTGCAAAGTTGAGCAAGTGTAGTTTCTGGCAGCATGAGATGGGTTTTCTGGGTCACATTGTTTCTGCAGAGGGGGTTTCTGTAGATCCGGAGAAGATTCAGGCTATCAGGGATTGGCCTAGACCGTAAATGCCACAGAGATTAGGAGTTTCCTTGGATTGGCAGGTTACTACAGGAGGTTTGTGCAGGGTTTTGCAAGTAGAGCACGCCCTATGACTAAGTTGACAGGGAAGGATGTCCCTTTTGTGTGGTCACAGGAGTGTGAGGAGGGCTTTGAGAGCCTTAAGGAGATGTTGACTACTACGCCAGTGTTGGCTTTGCCTGAGCAGGGAGAACCCTATGTGGTTTATACTAATGCATCTAGAGTTGGTTTGGGGTGTGTGTTGATGCAGCATGGGAAGATGATTGCCTATGCTTCGCGGCAGCTGCGGAAGCATGAGGGCAACTATCCTACTCATGATTTGGAGATGGCTGCTGTAGTTTTTGCCTTGAAGATTTGGAGATCATATCTTTATGGTGCAAAGGTACAAGTGTTTACAGATCATAAGAGCCTGAAGTATATAATCACTCAGCCTGAGCTGAATTTGAGACAGAGGCGGTGGATGGAGCTTGTGGCGGATTATGATTTGGAAATAGCCTATCACCCTGGTAAGGGTAACACGGTTGCAGATGCTCTGAGTCGGAAGAGGGTAGTTTCGGCTCAAGAGCAGGAGATGGAGACTCTGGTAGGAGAGATCAGTGCTTTGAGCTTGTGTGCTGTTTCACAGGAACCATTGGGTTTGGAAGCAGTGGATAGAGCAGATCTTCTGAGTAGGGTGCGGTTGGCTCAGGAGAAGGATTTGGGGCTGGTGAATGCCTCAAAGGATGTGGATTCAGAGTATCAGGTCTCAGATAATAGTACTACCTTGGTGTATGGTCGGGTTTGTGTGCCCAAGGATGAGGAGTTGAGACAAGAGATGCTGAGAGAGGCTCATGCGAGTAGGTTTTCTATTCATCTAGGAGCGACTATGATGTACCGTGATCTCAAGAGGTACTATCATTGGGTCGGGATGAAGAAGGATGTGGCTAGTTGGGTTTCGAGGTGCGATGTGTGTCAGCTAGTGAAGGCTGAGCATCAGGTTCGTAGCGGGTTACTGAAGAGTTTACCCATTCCTGAGTGGAAGTGGTATATGATAACCATGGATTTTGTGGTAGGATTGCCAGTGTCACGGACCTTTGATGCTATTTGGGTCATTTTGGACCGGTTGACTAAGTCAGCACATTTTCTGGCCATTAAGAAGACTGATGGAGCAGCGGTCTTGGCTAAGAAGTATGTGAGGGAGATAGTCAGATTGCATGGGGTGCCAGCGAGCATTGTGTCTGACAGAGATTTTAAGTTCACTTCGGTGTTCTGGAAGGCATTTCAGGCAGACATGGGCACTAAGATGGACAGTCTGAGAGGACGATCCAGACGCTGGAAGATTTGCTGAGGATGTGTGTGTTGGATTGGGGTGGCCATTGGGCAGATCACCAGAACCTGGTAGAGTTTGCTTACAACAACAGTTATCAGGTGAGTATTAAGATGGCTCCTTATGAGGCTTTTTATGGGAGACCATGTCGTACACCATTATGCTGGACTCAGGTGGGGGAGAAGAGCATGTTTGGTGCTAGCTTTGTTCAGGAGACCTCAGAGAAGATTCGTGTTCTCAAGATGAACATGAAGGAGGCTCAGGATATGCAGAGGAGTTATGCTGATAGGAGGAGGAGAGATCTTGAGTTTCAGGTAGGAGACAGAGTGTACCTCAAGATGGCCATGTTGCGGGGTCCGAATAGGTCATTGTCAGAGACTAAGTTGAGTCCGAGGTATATGGGTCCATTCAGAGTGATTGAGCGAGTTGGACCAGTGGCATATAGACTGGAGTTACCTGAGGTTATGCGTGCATTCCATAAGGTTTTCCATGTGTCTATGTTGCGGAAGTGACCAGGTGTTGGCTAAGATTCCGGAGGATCTCCAGCCTAACATGACTTTGGAGGCGAGACCAGTGAGGGTTCTCGGGAGGAGGATCAAGGAACTTCGGAAGAAGAAGATTCGTTTGATGAGAGTCCTTTGGGACTGTGATGGTGTTGAGGATCGGACTTGGGAGCCTGAGGCGAAGATGAAGGCAAGGTTCAAGAAGTGGTATGAGAAGCAAGCCGTGACTTGAGCTTGTTTAGCCTGGTCCCGTCTGTAATCCGTGGCTAAGGCGGGAATGGAGTATTCCAGCCCATCTCTCTTGTTTACTCGGTCGCTTGGGGTGGTTGGTTGTGCGTCTCAGTAACAAGATAAGGTGGTGCTCGGGGTACAAAGTTTCTGTGAGGCAGGGTTTTTGGAGGAAAGGTTCCTGAAATAGTAGTTTCCAAAAGTGGAAAGTTTCCAAAAATGGAAAGTGCTAAATATGGAAAGTTTTACAAGAGTTAGAATTTTTCCATTTTAGCGGTGGAGAGCCTAGGGGGCGGGGGCTTGTGTGGCCTTAGTGGCGGACTTTCGAGTCAGTGTGCCCGTGTGTGGCGGTCTTTTAGACATTGTGTAGCCTTTCTGGCGGGCTGTTTAGCCGAGTGTGGCCTTTGTGGCGGGCTGTTTAGCCGTGTGTGGCCTTTGTGGCGGGCTGTTTAGCCATTGTGTGGCCTTTGTTGCGGGCTGTATAGCCAATTGCGTGGCCTTTGTGGTGAGCTGTTTAGCCAGAGTGTCTTTGTGACGGTCCTTCGGGACAGATGGTCTTTGTGATGGTCCTTCGGGACGAGTGGCCTTGGTGGCGGTCCTTTTTAGGACATTTGTTTGGCCTTGGTGGCGGTCCTCTTTAGGACATTTTGTTTGGCCTTGGTGGCGGTCCTCTTTATGACATTTTGTTTGGCCTTGGTGGCGGTCCTCTTTAGGATATTTTGTATGGCCTTTGTGGCGGCCCTTGTGGCATGTATATGATCCTTGTGTAGTCATGAGGTATTCCAGTGAGGGGATATGTGGTTGGTAGGACATTGAGATGTTTTACGCGAGCCACGGGAAGGAAACGTGGATAGGGATAGAACTCAGACGTGTTCAGAATTCTTTGCTCGCGGCTCTTGGAGGACTTAGGTTCTCCTAGGACTGCCATATTCAGAGACTTTGTGGCTTGGGAATATGGTTGGTATATCGACTTCGGATGACGATCCGGGGGTGCGCTGTAGGGTGGCAACGCGAGAGACGAGTTTTGGATTTTTCCTTATATATATTATGGCATGCGGGTTTAGGCCCGATGAGGAGCCAACATTGGCATGCAGACTTAGGTCTGATGAGGAGCCAATGAAATCTCAAGGTTTAGGCCTATGAGAAAAAGGAAGTCCAAAAAGTCAAGAGCAAATAATGCCTGGAGCGTGAGTCTATCGCCTAGAGGTGACCTGTAGATTGATCGGACGAGTGCGGGCCGTGGAGACGATCGCGCGGGAGTCCTTGGCTGATGGTTGTTCGAGATTTGAGGACGAATCTAGATTGGTGGGGGAGAATCGTAGCATCCGTGAACCAGAATCCCAGTTTGGGAGTTGCATCGGTCGATGCAAGGTCAAGTTCCTGCGTTTTGACTTAAGTCAAACGCTGCGTTTTGGGTGAAAAATAGAAAGAGAGAAAAAGCTTTGTGGGAGTTCTTGAGCGTTTTTGGGAGATTCCTGGAGGTTGTTGACATTTCTTGGTGATATTTGTAGCTGGGATCGATATGGGAGCTTCCTAGAAGCGTTTTCTTCTTGTGTTTAAGTTCAGATTCGTCTTGGCAAAGGTAAGTGCATGACCATGGCTTATCTAAGCTAGAGAACTCTTCAATCTGCTTGTTGTGATGTTAGGCTTGTTAGATTGTTGCCATGGATGTTAGGAAGATTTCTTGTGGCTTGGGATCGAGTTTTGTGGTTGTAGGAACGAAGATCCGGCGATAAGTTTCGGAGGAAAACGATGCTCGGCATTGCATCGGTCGATGCACTTTGTGCGTTGGTCGATGCAGATGCGAAGACAGCGCGTAAACTCTAGGGTTTTCATGTTATGTCGAGCATGCGCTGGTCGATGCATTGGGAGCATCGGTCGATGCAAGTTAACCTTGCATTGGTCGACGCAACCTCCATTTGGTGTCAGTCGATGCATGTTGGTGTCGGTCGATGCAGAGTCCTGGTTTGTTTATTGTTGTTTGTTGATTGTTGTTGATGGTTAGAGATGACTCTATTGCTTGTGTGTATAGCCCATTAGATTGGAGGATTGCCTTAGTGAGTGTTTATAAAATATTCATGCATTGTAATTTGTGTTTGTGGTGCAGGTAAAGGCAAAGTGTGATCGTGGAATCAAGGCAATGAAGAGAAGGATGTTCTAGGGACTCGGTTTTATGTTGTCTGGCATTGCTAGGTTGCTAAAGTTGGGTCAGTAGAACATTGCTAGGTTGCTGGTTCTATGATTTCTGTTATTTGGTTATTGGATATTGCTGATGTTATGAATATTGGTTATTTATACTTATCGGATTATTATTTATTGGATATTGATATTGTTATTCCGATGTTGGTTGTGATTGTGGTTAGGTGGCTAGTGGGTATGAGACAACTAGCTGTAGTTTATTTATTATACTATAATTATTATTTATTATATTTAAAAAAAAGGTCGGTCCTTTCAAAAAAGAAAATGAGTTCCTGCGTTTTCAAACCTCTTTCACAGGGCTAAGTTTATGTTTTGCTTGAGGGGAAGCAAAGGCTAAGTCTGAGGGAGTTGATATATCATGGTTTTTAGGTGTTTTTAGCCATGATATAAGTCTTATTTATAAAGTCTTTTTCGTATTTTTAGAGTCTTTTGAGTCTTTATAGGATTTAACATGTATGGGAGCATAATGAAGCTAAATACGAGGATTTGGAGTATAATCAAGCACTGAGGCTGAGCTACGAAGTTGGGAGACATGTTCAGAAGGGTGCATCGATCGACACAACATATGCATCGATCGATGCTAGGCCAAAGTCGAAATCGGAAGTTTCTCTCACAAGTTTTGAAGATTTACAAAGCTGCCCTAAAGTTTTTCATATTTGCATTATTAGTCCCTGGACGTGTTTTATGAATATAAATAGGATTTTTGGGTCATTGTTTAGACCTAAGCTTTATTTTTCCCTGCAACTTTTGAGAGCAAAACCCTGAGAGATTTTAGAGAGTTTTTGGAGAGAAGAATCAAGACTCCTTCAGAGAAGATTCAGAACTCCTTTTCTTCTCCCTTTAATCTCTTAATGCTATCGATTTTATTCATGATTTGTGTTCTTACAATTATGTCTAAGTAGATCTGCTAGTTAGGTTTAGGGTTTCTCATTAGGGATTTCATGGATTATTAGCTCTGTTTATTTAGGATTCATTATCTTTCTTGTTCTTCACCATAGGTTGTTTTTAATGCTAGATCTTTGATTAGCCATCTGGATTTAGATCTTATGATTATTGATTGATATGAGAATATAATTGATTTTCCTGATAAAACCTTTGGTGAGCACAATTACTTTTTGCAAAGAGATTTGAATTAGTGATTTTGTGAACTTATCTAAACCTGATTTTATTGCTGGTTTTTAACTTGAATTTAGCAAAGAGATTTGAATTTTATGGTTTTAAACTTAGATAATATTTGCAGTGAGAACATATTTATTTTATAATTGTGTTTAGAGTTCAAGAACTGTGCTTAATTGTTGAATCCTGTTTGCTTAATTAATTGATCTGATTTTCCATGATTTCCTGAGAATTTCCCTAAGCCTAGCGTTTATTCCTATTGATTTACAACTCCTTTATTTTCTGTTTAATCTTGCAATTTAATTAAAATATTTCTGTTTAGCATAAATAAAAGATTATTAAATCTATTGTGTGAATCTGGAGTTCTTGTCGATTTGATCCCTAAATACTACATTGACCTCTTAGTTTGAGAGAGTAGCTCTAGGGTAAATTTGAGTATATCACAACATTATCTAGACGCCATGGCTACTTGCAAGTATTATGGATTTCCTTATCTTTTCGTAACTTTTACGTGCAACCCAAGGTGGCCTGAAATAGATCGTCATCTAGAAAGGCATCGTCTTAGTAAAGAATATAAACCTGATATATGTAGTCGAGTATTCAAGATGAAACTTGATAGATTAATGGACCAAGTGAAAAAGGAAAAAACTTTCGGTATCGTAAATTCTAGTATGTATTAAATTATTTTTATTATTATTTATATTAGTCTTACGAAAAATGTAACTTATTAATGTTTAAGTATAAATGTTTATTTGTTTTCAAAATTTTCAGCGATGTATACAATTGAATTCCAGAAGAGGGGTCTGCCTCATGTGCACATGATTCTGTTTTTACACCCAGACAATAAGATGCGTACAACAGACGACATTGATAAATGTATAAGCGCTGAAATTCCTCATAAAGAGGTGGATAAGTATTTATACGAAGTTGTTTCTGATGTGATGATCCATGGTCCGTGTGGTCATATGAAAAGAGATAGTGTCTGCATGAATAATGGGCAATGCACTAAATTCTTCCCAAAACCATTCATGGATAATACTATTGTCGACGATGCTGGTTATCCAATATATAGATGACGAAACGATGGGAGAGTTGTGGAGAAAAGGGGTTTTCAATACTATAATAGTTACGTTATTCCCTATAATCGTGATTTATCACTCCGTTTTTGTGCTCATATAAATGTTGAGTGGTGCAACCACACACGTTCAGTAAAGTATTTGTTCAAGTACATCACTAAAGGTCCGGACTATGTTAGAGCCAAAGTAGGAGAAGAAGATCAGGAAAATGAAATTTAAAAGTTTTTCAATTGCAGGTAACAACTTATTCGAATTGTCAAACATTCTCATATTTAATTATTCACAGTTTTTAAATATTTTAAGAACGTGTCAAACTAATCCATGCTTTTTTAGGTATGTATCTGCATGTGAGGCTTCTTGGCGAATTTTTGCTTTCCCGATTTGTTATCGTACTACAGCCGTAGAAAAACTCCCGTTTCATCTTCCAGGACAAGAATTGGCTATTTACAACGAGGATGATCCAATAGAAGATGTTTTGCACCGTACAACAAATAGAACTTCTAAATTTTTGGGCTGGATGGAATGCAACAAGATTTATCCCCAGGCCAAAGAACTCACGTATGTTGAATTTCCATCTAAATTTGTGTGGAATAGCAGAGAAAAACTTTGGAAGCCAAGGTCAGAGAAACGAAAAAGTTTTGCAATAGGCAAAATTACGTATGTACCGCCTTCTGTAGGACAAGCCTATTACTTGTGAGTTTTGCTTAATAAAATTCCAGGACCAACATGCTTTGACTATTTAAAAACAGTCAATGGTGTACTTTATAAGGATTTCCAAGAAGCTTGCTATGCATTGGGATTATTGGATGACGATAAGGAGTACATTGCAGCTATAAATGAAGCAGGTGAATGGTGTTTTGGGGAATTTTAAGGAAGTTATTTGCGATCCTACTGCATACAAAGAGTTTAGATTTTCCTCTTGAAGTTTGGAATAAAACGAAAGACATCTTGTGTGAGGATATTTATGTTTAAAGAAAGGAGAAACAAGAACGATCCAGGTACTTCATAAACTTATTTTATTTCATGAAAATATTTCATTTTTCGAAAGAAAACATTATAATAAAGTGTTTTAAATTTACTGTGGCAGGTCTAATGTTGTCACGGACTCAGATAGAAAATATATGTTTAACTGAAATAGAACTTATGTTACGATCGAATGGGACGTCTCTTACGGTCTTCAAGAAAATGCCTAAACCATATGATAGTATAATGAACACATGAGTAAATAGGCTTATCGCAGATGAGAGAATATATAAGCCTCATAAACAACATGAATTGTATGATAAGTTGTTACCTATGCTAACTGATGAGAAGAGACGTGTTTATGAAGAAATTATTCACTCTTTGAATCACAACAAAGGTGGTATGTTTTTTGTCCATGGTTTTGGTGGTACTGGAAAAACTTTTATGTGGACTATTTTTTGTGCTGATATAAGGTCTAAAGGTAATATTGTTCTTAATGTTGCTTCAAGTGGTATAGCTGCTTTGCTTTTGGAAGGTGGTAGAACGGCTCATTCAAGATTTGGTATTCCAATCAATCTTAATGAATATTCTGTGTGTTCGATAGATGCCGAATCTGATCTTGCTGATTTAATTAGAGAAGCAAAGCTCATAATATGGGACGAGGCTCCAATGATGAACAAGCTTTGTTACGAAACTTTAGATGGGAGTTTGCGAGATATCATGAGGTGTGACCAGATTTTTGGAGGTAAAGTTGTTGTGTTAGGAGGTGATTTTAGACAGATTTTACCAGTTATTACGGAAGGAGGAAGGGTAGCGACAGTTTTAGCATCTATCAACTCATCTGTTCTTTTTAATAGTTGTAAAGTTCTTAAACTTACCGAAAATTTGAGACTTCGCAAGGCATGTAATAGTATGGATGCGGGTGCTCTTGCTAATTTTTTTAAGTGGCTTCTTAATATCGGGGATAGAAAAATTAACGAGTCAGATAGTGGGGATGTGGAGATAGAAATTCCGGATGATTTATTAATTAATACAAGTGGAAATCCTATTGAGGCAATAGTTAAAGAAATCTACGGAGAACATTTTACAAGGAGGACTGATCCAAAATTCTTTAGTGAAAGAGCTATTCTAAGTCCAAGAAATGACAATGTTGATAAGATAAATCAGCTTATGCTTACTAAGCTTCCAGGTATGCAAATTAAATAGGATATGGAAATTCTCTTTTTCAAAGAGGTATTTGAGACTGTTTAATTATTATGGTTTGTAATTGGATAATTGTTTTAGATTCTTAGATCTAAATTTATTTTCTATAATTAAATAAAAAAATTATTATGATCTTTAAAATACAATGTGTGTCATAATAGTCATTACATTTTGTTGTAACATATCTAAAACGGTAATATTGCTATGTAATTATATAGAATATATATTTCATGTAATGGTAAATATAATTGTTGATTGTATCATAAAGTCTATATATTAACTATTAAATCTCAAACACATTTAAATTATAATTTTGCATCATATCTATTAACAAGAAATTCTGTCTTTCATCTGTTATCATAATTAAAATAATTATATCTAATAGTGAAAAAAAAAGGTGAAACACTAAAACGTTAAGACGCAACGTTGAATCGTGACTGTTTGTATTCTTACAATTCTGAAATCCCCTTTTCGTCTCCGACAACAGAGAATAAACAGAAAAATCCTAATTTGATAGAATCATGAGGATCGATTATATTTCTGATCTTCATCGGGGAAGAACGAAGGTCTTGAATTCTTGGTATATCTACGAATTCTTCAGCAAACATGTTCTTCTTCTTGTGGACGAAAATGTTAGAGAATTTGCCAAATGACAATTCTACTTAAATTTGTTATTTTAACAGTCTTATATATTAGATTACTAACACAATTTTTATCAAATTTTGAAGGGTGACACAATTGAGGTGACCTTTGTTCCAACAACAATTAAAAAGCTCCGGAAGTATATTTATGAGGGTGAATGGTATGAGATTAGGACTTTCAAAATCACCAATCCAACACTAAGGGAGAGGAATACTCATCATCCTTTTCAAATCAAGTTTACGGATGATTCAACCATGACTTAGTTGGAATCAGCAATTCAAAAAATTACTTCCGATTTGAATATTTGGATGATATATATCGTTCAAGCATCCGTCATCCCATCTCTTTTGGTACGTTTTTAAAATATGGTTTATAATAATTTCAATTATACTCCGTGGATATAGATATTTGCTATCTTTGTGTTGGTAAATCTTTAGACTTTTAAGAATTTTGGAACTTTGTGAATTGGTCCCTTCCATATAAAAGTACAAATAGAACTTTTACCTAAGTAGTTTTATGTGGATGATAGATTTGGAAACATTTATTCATAGATATTTGCTATCTTTGTGTTGGTAAATCTTTAGACTTTTCAGAATTTTGAAACTTTGTGAATTGGTTCCTCCCATATAAAAGTACAAATAGAACTTTTTAACTAAATAGTTTATGTGGATGATAGATTTGGAAACATTTATTCATCTCTTTGGAATAAAAATGACTTTTTGGCAAAAAATAGATGTTTGCGGATGTGTAGTAGCTGTAACGGACAATAGAGAACATGCTAATGAAGTTGTTTTCACGCTATTAAATGGCAGGTAAAACACATTTATTCCACATATCATGTTGCTAAGAATTTTAAGTCTGACTCTTTATAAAATGTTTCTACTATCTTCATCTGTAGGAATGAATCTATAAAGTGCCGTGCAGTAAACAATTATGCTACCCTTTTCATGTATTCATGGAGTCGTCAGGATGCCGTCTCACATTTCGAAACGAACCGGTGTTTTGTGTACTGCGTTTCTGGAGGGTTGGAGAGTATGAAGGTACGACTGTTAATAACACTTACCAGATTTAATAATTGCTAAAGACTAGCTATTTTGTATACTCATTTACCAAACTTTTATAACACTTTAAACATCTCTAGGTAAACCGTGTATTGAAAACACTTTGGCCTCCTCCAAGATCTTTATAAAACCGGATTTTGAAGGATTTGAGCATCACAAGGCTATGTAAGTTTTAAATGTTTATTAATACCAAGTAGTATATCATGCTAGGGTTTAACTTATGAATGTGCTTTCTATATATTAGCTCCGAATCTGCTGGACGCTATTACATAAATTATATAATGGAGCATAAAGGGTAATCTTAAGGGGCTTAAGGTGAAGGCAAATTAGTTAAAAAACTTTTTTGGATATGTAAACTTTATAACTATTTGTAATGTTTGTATGACCTCGAATTTATGTTGCTTTTCTATATTATCTATATTGTCTAAACGAAGTAAATTATTTTGACGCAAATTCTTATCCAACATAATTTTAATTAACCATAACAAATGTATTGGGCTCATTAAATTCATGAAAATTGCAAATGTGCTTCAAAAACTTATTTAAAAGTTTACATATATAGAAAAATAATAAAAATCTTATTAACTACTCTTATTCATATGTCCATTTTAAAAGGTGAAATTAAATACTTTAGATAAAAATTAACTGCAAATTTTGAATATTTCTATAAATAACAAAAATTTAATTTAATAATTTAATTATTAATCAGGATCCGACTTTTCTCTCTTAAAAATACAAAAGTTTAATAAGTTTTAAACATTTTATCTATTTTGGTAAGAACATTACTTCTTTAAAAAGTCAGATATTAAAATTGTGGAAAATAAAATAATGATGAAACATTCCCAAAAAAAAAGAATAAGATAAACAAAAAAATGACTTAGCATATGACCTACTATAAAAAAATTAAAAAGATCAAAGATGTTTTCAAAATATAACAAAAGAATAGATTTAACATTTAAAATTTGCCATAATCCTCAATATTAATTTTTGCTGTAACATATCACAAATGATAAGATTGCTATGAAATTAGGATATAGAATTTCATATTGAAGAAAATCATTTTGTTATTATTATCAACAATGTTGTATGAAAATAAATAATTGTTATCTGTATCATAAAGTCTATATATTAACTACCAATTCTTAAACACATTTAAATTCTAAAATTGCAACATATCTATTAACTATAAATTTGTCTTTGTTCTGTTATTATAATTATAAAATAATATAAATTAGTCACAAAAAAAAAAATGAAACACTAAAACGTTTAAGACGCAATGTTTAATCGTGACTGTTTTTATTCTTACAAATCCAAAAGCCCCTTTTGTTCTTCGATAGCAGAGAAGAAACAGTAAAAAAAAAAATCAATTTGATAAAATCATGAGAATTGATTACATTTCTGATCTTCATCGGGGAAGATCGAACTGGTGTATTCACGCCAAGGTTTTAAATTCTTGGCATGTCAGGGAATTCGTCACAAAACGTATTCTTCTTCTGGTGGACAAAAAGGTTAGGGAAACTAATCGAATGACAATTCTACTTATTTTGATTTTTTTACAGTGTTTATATATTAGATTACTAACACAATGATAATCAAACTTTGTAGGGTGACACAATTGAGGTAGCCTTTGTGCCAACAACACTTAAAAAGCTACCGAAGTATATTGATGAAGGTGAATGGTATGATATTAGGTCTTTCAAAATCATCAATCCAACACTCAGGGAAAGGAATACCCATCATCCTTTTCAGAACAAATTTACGGATGATTCAACCATGACCCTGCTCGAATCAATTAACTCCAAAAATTACTTCCGATTTGAAGATTTGGATGATATCTATCGTAGAAGAATCAATCATCACATCTCTTTCGGTACGTTTTTCTAATTTTTATGTAATTTTTTTTATGTTGGACTACATGAATATGGTTAATGCTATCTTTTTGTTTAGTAATCTAGAAACTTTTAAGGAATTTTGGAACTTTGTGTACTGGTCCCTCTAATAGAGAAGTACAAAATTGAACTTTTTAGGAAAATAGTTACATGTGAATGTTGAAAAGCTTTGGAGACATTCATTGTAAAGATAATTCCTGTATTTTTCCAAAAAAAATAGATATTTGCGGATGTGTAGTAGCTGTAGAGGACAGAAGAAATAATGGAAATAGTGATAATGAAGTAATTTTGACACTATTAAATGGCAGGTAATAAACATTTATTCAATCTTTACTGATTCTAAGAGTTATAAGTTTGGCTTTATTATAGTATGTAACAAGTATCTTCATCTGTAGGAATGAAACTCTTAAGTGTCGTGCAATAAATTACAATGCTAGCCTTTTCATGTCTTCAAGGGAGTCATCTGGATGCCATCTCACATATCAAACTGAACCGGTGTTTTCTTTACTGCGTTTTTTGAAGGTTGGAGAGTATGAAGGTATATACTATTAATAACATTTGCTATATTTAACAAATGCTAAAGACTAGGTTATATACACATTTACCAAAGTTTTATAACACTTTAAACATCCCTAAGTGAACCGTGTATTGTAAACACATTGGCTTCCTCCAAGATCTTTATAAAACCGGAGTTTGAAGGACTTGAGCATCATAAGGCTATGTAAGTTTTTAAAGTTCATTAATATCAAGAATTGTATCATGCTAGGGTTTAACTTATGAATGTGTTTTTATATGTGTAGCTCGGAATTTGCTGGACGATATTACATAAAGCATATCATGGAGCATCAAGGTGGATCTTCAGGAGCTTAAGCTGAAGGCACATTAGTTTGAAAACGTTTTTTGTAAATGCAAACTTTACAATTTTGAATGTTTGTATAAACAAGTACTAGAAACGTTTTTATGGGTTGTTTTCCTAATTTAACTTATCCATAAAAATGTATTGGGCTCATTAAATATTTTAAAATTTGCAAATGGGCTTCAAAATCTTAATTAAAAGTTTACATGCATATATTATAGACAACTATAATAAAGATCTTATTAACTATTATTAATATTTATTTGACTATGGAATTTAGATTTTTAGATACAAAATTAAATTCAAATTTTCAACGTTATTAAAAATTTTAATTTAAAAAATTGGTCAATTAATTTAGTTTTTTTCTATTTAATTCTTGCCCGCACAAGTGTGCGGGTAACTCTCCTAGTAAGTTTTATAAGGCCTGATGGTGGATCCTAATTCTCTTATTGGCCTCCGTGGTTATCTTATAGGAGTTATAGGTATAAGATCTTAAATTCACCAAGAAGAACAAGCCTTTAAATAGGATTCTAAACTTGATTGAGGAATTAGGTACTAAGAAGCAACATTTCGAATTATAGGTGAAGCAAACTTCTACAAGAGCTAGAACATTTTTGTTTTCTGAAATACAGAAGAACCATACTCTGATCTCTTCTAGTTTATTCTTATTTGATTTAATAAAGATGTCGTTAGGGCATAGGTGGGATGCTCTGCTCGTGTCTGAAGAAGTTCTCTGGATCAACCTTTGATTTAATACTCACCAATCTGTTGAAATTGTTTTTGAAGTAGTTAGCTCCCCAGCCTTGAGCTTGTTTGAAGCAAGTTTTTGTGTCTTTCGTGTTCTTTCCTAGGTCTAGATCTCTGTAGTTCACGTAAGCTTGTCGTGGATTACTTGAGACATAAGGCGTCATGTAATTGTAGAAATCCCTGATCCAATTCATGTGTTTGCTTGGCCTCTTGTCGCTGTCCAGCCAACTCGTTACGTACTGAACCTTGAAGAGAACTCCTTTCCTATGCGGGAAAGGGATTTGGGATTCGGGGATTTTCGCCATCATTCCACCGTAAGGGTTCCATATCATCAATGGAATATCTTCTTTAAGTAGCTTCTGGAACATCCCTTTAAGCCCGGATTCGGGGATTGGGGTTTTAACGAAATCCGATTTGGCTTTGAAGTTGACCTTTGGGAAAGGAGACTTCCCTTGAAGCAAGATATTAGTAGGAGTGTGGGTAGGGAATCCAGAAATGTAAGCGATGGATTCAAGCCAGCTCATTTCGATACAATCTTTCAGTGTTAGCCCTAGCTCCGGGAAACTCTTCTTCATAACTTTCATCAATGTGCCTTTCCCGCCAAGAAACAGACTGTTATACGACATGGTCACAGTCTTGTTCCCACCGGTTCCAGCTACGTTGAAGAGCACTCGGATGAATAGCTCTTCAACAAGCTTGTCCGCAACTCTTTGCCACTTTGAAATAATCTTGTGGCCAACGTCTTGCTGTAACGTTTTGGTGACGGTGAAGACGGTCACGGTCTGAGGAACAGGAACAAGTTTGATCTTCCACGCTAGAATTATCCCAAAACTCCCTCCAGCGCCTCCTCTAATAGCCCAAAATGTATCCTCACCCATCGCTGCTCTGTCGAGTAATCTACCATTGGCATCAACGATCTTTGCGTCTAGAACATTGTCTGCACCGAGACCGTATTTTCTCATCATAGCACCGTATGCACCGCCAGTTATGTGCCCTCCTATGCCTAAGCTCGAGCACAAACCCGCAGGGAACCCATGGACTTTGCTCTTCTCCGCAATCCTACAAGTAACAAACATTTTGATCAAATCTTGTTTTTTTTTGTTTTGTTTGGTATGGTCATTGTTGCGTTTATTACCTGTAATAAAGTTCACCAACTGTGGAACCAGATTGAACCCAAGCGGTGTTGTCTTTGATATTAATGTCGGCCTGCCTCATCTTTGACAGATCCAGCAATATAAACGGTTTGACGATCTGTGAGACATAAGACAAGCCTTCATAGTCGTGACCACCGCTTCTAACACGTAGATGCAATCGGAGTTTCTTGGCACAGATGACGGAAGCTTGGACGTGAGACTCATGAATAGGGCTGATTATGAATCCCGGTTTAGGCAAGGATTTTTTCAAGAACCGGATATTCTGAGCCGTCGATTCAAGGACTTGGCTGAACATAGAGACGTTTTTAGCAGGAGCAAAGAACGTTTTCTCGAGTGGGAAATAAACGTGTGTGTTTCTTTGGACACAGTTGATGAATTGATCTTGCAGGGAGGCTAACGAAGAGGTTGGTGTTATGGTGTATAATGAAAAATATAAGGACAAAATCGAAAGAAATGAAAATACAGGGAATGGTCTTGAAGATCCCATTCTTTCTAGAGTAAGTTTCTTCTGTTGCTTTATGGTTGTTTGTTACTCTTTGCTCCCAACAGCATCTGCGGAAGTAAGTGTATTAATATGGAAAAATCTAAACCTTTTTACACGCTCTCTTCTGTCTTTAAGTTTCCACAAATGTACAACTTTATTTTTTCTACTCTATGAAAAAATCATTGCGCAATGGCCTAAACTCTTTACATAAAGTAGTCACTGAACAAATAATATTTTACCAAGTCAAGTTCTTTCATCATGGATCGTTTGATTTTAGTGATACCACAAAAACTCAGTGCCATTTAAAGTTGAAACAAAGAAAGGCCATTCTCAGAGAGACTTACCAACTTGACCGTAAGCGTTGTGGAGATGAGATGAGATGAAGGCGACAAAGATGGAAGAACATTCAAGGGTGTGACTGGTGTGGTGTGTTAAGAGTATTGAAGACTAGAGAAATATATAGTAATAGAGAAGAAAAGAAAAAGACTAAAAGAGATGGGAAACGAAAAAATTTCACCCAACCTCATTAAGCCTTTTTCTATATTCTAAATTTCTAATAATAAATTAAGTATAAATGTTCACTCTAGAACAAATTATAAGTTTATGGATAGCAATTATGTGACTTAATTTTACGACTTAATATAATTTGGATGATTTAATAATTCATTTAACTGTTACAAAATGATTTTTTTTTATGTAGACGTCTAATTTATCACATGGTAGTTATGCTTTACAATTCCAAGTTTATTATTTATTTTTATTAGATAGTTATATGATATATTTAGACGATTTCAGTACATAATAAATACTATTAAAGCCGTTCACTATGTGGTAGATTAGATATCTACTAACACAAAAATGTGGATAAATAAAATATTAAAAGACTGTTTAATGGCAAATTGACAATGTTGACTATTATTACTATACTTTTTAAAACTTTAATATTTTCTATTGTCATTTGTCAAATTTACTATTTGTCATTTACCTAACTAAATTTTGTTTATTTGTCATTTAACCAACTCACTATTATATTCATGTGTTTTGAGTCAAATTCATATGTGTAAATATGAAAAATAGGCCATAGATTTCCCCATTTTTTTCAGGTCAATGAAGACGAGTGAGATTACCCAACTTATTCAATGGTGTAAATGTGACGAGAGCCATTGTCTCAAGTGACGCAACGTGACGGACATTTTCTCCTCTCATGGGCCTCAAAAAACGTTGCACTTGTGTTTGTAGAAAACTGAAAGTATACGTTTACTAGTAGTGGTAGCAAAATATTCATGTTATCCGTGTTTTGAGCTGTTTTTTAGTTTACATGTAATTCAATAATTTCCCAAAAATCTAAAAACTTCAATGTTTATATTAAAATTCAATTTTTATATTATGAAAATCAAAATTTTAATATCTGATTTGCTCTAGATTTATAAATATGTATATATTATATAAATATGCATAAATGATAAAACATGTATGAATTAATAGTGTTTACAATTGTGTTAACGTTGTTGAAAAACGTAACCACGATAGATGATAAATTGGAAAATCGTGTATTTTTTTATCAAATATAAAATAATATGAGTATTTTTAGTAATGAAAAAAATTGTATTTTTCTAGCAAATATTAAATAAATTATATTTTTTAGAATTTTTTTTTCTATTTTTAACTCAATTTAAAGACTTTTAAAATTATACAAGTTGGAAAAAATTAAACAGAAAAATGTTCTCTTTATGTGAAGCTTTGACAATTTTCAGTTTAATTGATTCTCTAAAATATAGTATAGCTTATTATTATTATAATACAGTAGATCGAATATCCCGATAGTGATAAAGATGCTAGTGGTACTTGAAAACCCCGAACTCTACAGTTTAGTTAGCAACCCCAATTACTTACTACAGAAGTACGGATATCTAAGCACACTAGAAAATATACCGGTTAAGACTGAATAAAACATTTGATATCAAAAGAAAAAAGACTGAATAAAACATCAAGATGTTCATTCTGCTCTCATCCTCTAAGTTTAAGAAGGTTTTTTTTTTTTTTTCATTCTTCTGTTTGTGTTGCATGGTTGGTAAAAATCCCATATACCGACACGATCTTGTTCTCCTAGATTGACTTTTGGGGTTAGGTCGATGTTTACGGTCCTACCTAGGTACAAACTCCAAACCCACCAAATTCGTCAATTTGTTTTTATTTTTGGTGGAAAAATGTGTGGACTGGTCCACATAACCAGACATGATATAAAAAAACAAATCCGTTCACAGGTGCCGATATTTATATCGACCAGTCCATTGCAAACGTTTTCAACTAATTTTGTGTCAATTATGAATCAGATAAAAACATTATTTGAAGAGAGGATATAATATTAGAATTGGTGATTGACACAATTATAAATACTTTTGAAATATCAGGTGGGGCGTTTTACATTTTTTGTTAGCACTCAGCACATTTTATGGATATGAATGTGTGTCTGTGTGGGACATGTCAATTATTTCCATTGATGTCACTCTATGGTTTTTATAAGTATTCAAATTATTAGGTGGTAATCGGATTTTTGGATGTTGCTTATCGTCTAGAACGTTTAAAGACTTTAGACGTTAATCAATCATACACAAATCGCTAAAAGTATTATTATACGCCGTGTTCGAATTTTGATGTTTTGAAACCTGTCATTTTGAGCCATCAGGTGAGACACAAACACCGATTGAGCATTCGTATTTTATATGTATAGCAAGTTCTCTTGTTTTTTCCTCTCTGCCATAGTGTCATGACTTGAACCCATATGTGCTACAAGTCACAAGATCAGCTTAGAGCAAATTAATCATTTGAAAATATCTATTTTTAATTTAATGGTGGAGAGTATGGGACAACACAATACATGTCACTCATTTCCTATTATTTCACTTTTTGTACTTTATGTATATACCCTAATTATTTTTGTTCGACCAGATTAGACTAGACTAGACATGTCCACTGATAAATTGACATCCCGATTTGAATATTTAGAACATACCGGTTTACAAAAATTCGGTTTATTTTTGTTTCACTTGGTTTAGTTCAATTATTAAAGGAAACAAAATTGAAAAATTTAAGTAAAAGATTTCAGAATTGGAATACTCTGTTCATCACAGAAGAAATCCATTGGATCAACGTTAGTTTTTACTCTCACCAATCTATCAAAATTGTTCTTAAAATACTTAACTCCCCAAATCTTTGCTTCCTCGTACTTTGTCTTCATACTCATCCCAAGATACATTCCCAAATCAATGTCTCTAAAATTAACATAAGCTCTTCTTGGCGATTTTGAAACATAAGGAGTCATAAATTTGTGTACGCTCTCTACCCATCTGAAGTATTTTTTTGTATCAGTCTTGTTCTTATCTTCTTCTTCACTCCAATAAGCCAAATATTGAATCTCATAAAGATTCCCTTTTCGATGTGGAAATGGTATTTTAGATTCCGCAATTTCACTCATTTTACCACCAAATGGAGTCAATATGATCTTAGCACGCTGAGCCTCTGGTGCGTAGAACCGTCTCCAGAGATACCGAATTGCGCTTTTAGGTATCGGTTTTTGAATAAAATCGTCTTTCCCTTTAAAAGATCTCGAGGTTCGTTTCCGTTTCGCAAGACTATCCATCGAATCTTCTTTGATAAAATAGAGAACAGACTCAATCCAACTCATTTCTCTACAATTTTCAACCTCAAGACCTAATTCCGGAAACTTCTTCTTCATTAACACTAACAGTTCGCTTACCGGACCGAGGTAAAGTCCCGGGAACGAAGCGTAGACCTTAGTTTCCTTCTGCAACATAGCTCTTATGAACAGATCATTAGGAACCTTATCTGCTATATACTGCCACTTGTTAAAGACCGAGACAGCCTCTTCTTCTGATGTTTTATTAACAAGAAAGACAGTTACTACCGTTGGAACATCAACCAATCTAATCTTCCATGATATGACAATGCAAAAGCTCGATCCCCCACCTCCACGGATAGCCCAGAAGAGATCCTCACCCATGCCTTGTCGGTCAAGAAAGCTTCCGTTCGCGTCCACAATATGCGCGTCAATTATATTATCCGCCGACAAACCATATTTTCTCATCAACGTACCATACCCTCCACCTCCGAATTGCCCTCCAACGCCAACCGTTGGGTAAAGACCGGCCGGAAAGGCTAAAGATTTGCTCAACTTCCCAAGCTCGTAGTACAATTCCCCAACTGTTGCTCCGGATTGGACCCAACCGGTCCGGTTATCAATATTTAATGTTATAGACCGGAGATATCTCAAATCAATGACAACGAACGGTCTGCTTTTGGCGATGTAAGAGAAGCCTTCGTAGTCATGCCCACCGCTCCTGGTCCTGACGTGGATACCGTGAAACCGTGCGCATTTAACCGTGGATTGAACATGGGTGACTTGAACCGGAGTAATGATTGAGACCGGTTTAGGTGTTTCAAGAACAGAGAATCTTGGATTTTGTATGGAAGAATTCAAGATTGAGTAAAAGGAAGGGTCTTTGGTTGTGTGTATGATTCTTGAATCAACGGTGTAGTTGTTTATAGTGTAATAGAGACACTTAAGAAAGTCTTCGTGGTTAGTCCACTGGGCTGAAATCGAAGGAACATGAGAAAGAAAAAGATTTAACAGGAGAAAATTTGCAAAGAGAGAAAGAAAAGTTCTCAAAAACTCCATTTTTGATGCATAGATAGAATCATAGAAACGGTGACTCGGTGAGGAGACAAGCATAAGGTTCCTTTTGAAGAACTTTATTTCGTTTTTATATATCAAGTGGCTATGAGTTAAGATTATTTTATATATATATCAAAATAAACTCTAAAAGTGGTAATGTATTGTCGAAGAAAACGACTAATTGGGTGTGATTTCTGAAGAAGAAAATTACTTCAAAACTTTTTAAAAGGAGAAAACTATCAAATGTGTCGTGAACAATGTTTATTTTTTCCAAATCCGCCATAGTCGATTAAGTATTTTCAAATGTGCCACAGCGCTTGATCACAATTGATTGACAATTAATTTGGTAGACAACATTTTTGATATTTGGTGAACAACTTTAACCTTTTCGGTGGACAATTTTATTTTTTTAGACAGTTTTAACTACTTAGGTCGCCAACTTTAACATTTTTGGACAATTTAAATCCTTTTGGTGGACAACTTCAACCTCTATAGACAACTTTAACCTTTTTATTTTTATTTTGATGGACAACAATTTATGCCCTAATGCAAAATATGACACATTTCGTAAGATTGGAAACAATATGGCACATTTGAAAACTTTTTTTTTTAAAATATGGTATATTTGACAAAAATCCTTTTTAAAAACATTGTGGAAATTTTAGTTTGAGGCCAATTCTAAATTTCTAATTTTATTCTTTAAAAGGGAAATAAGAATCTAATATATTTAATTGGTAATGAGACGAAAAATCTTTATAAATGAAATTTGGAATGTGTTCATAGAATCTGAAAGTAAGAAAACTTTAATTGATACAACGAATATATATATAGTCAAAATTTTAAATAAGAGAACTTTTAAGAGAAAGAAAATTTGAATCTATATTAGATACAAGATTTGTAGAATAAATCATAAAAATGCAACAGTGATACGTAACATATAAATTGAGGGTTATAGACACATTATTATTTATTGAAAAAATAAGTTTTAACATATTAATTTTGTGAATTCCAAAATATTCAAAATATTCCCATGATCGCTGCCTCTTTTGTCGGACCTTCTTGTTAAGCTTAGAAAGTAGATTGTGGTTGGACCTTTTTTTAGGGTGCAAGCCCACTCCTAACATTGGTCATCTCCACTACCATATGCGACATGTAATTTCCGCGAGGTTCAGCTTTTTCAAGCTTTAACAAGGATCATAGTATCAGGGTATGTTGTTGTAGTAATATAGATAAGAAAATTGATTAAAATTAAATTCTGAAAATTTAATTAAGATAAAACAATATATTTTAATCGTAAAAAAGTGTCGGGTTTAGTAGTTTGATAATAAAATATATTATATTTTAATTAGTTAATTATTTTCCAATATATACATTATACTTAAAAATTTTAATAACGAATGTTATAAAGTTTGATATTAGAACCATATAATATACTTTTCATGTGAGTCAATTTTTTTAACTTCAAGACTTTTGATTATATATGTAACATAATTAGAGTGTGAGTGGTTTATTGCACTCATAGCTTGAGGAACTTGTTGCCTGAGAATGTGAGGGGTGTGGTTGAAGTTGGAAGAAATTAATATCTAAGACATGAGTATCAGCATATGACTGGATGTGGATCTTGTAGGTCGGTAGTGTTAACCTTGGTATTGGATTGTGTTGGTCGGTTGGTTTAAATTTCTGCGGACTGTTGCAACAATTGCAGAACGTGTGTTGGCAGTTGGACTGCGTTGCAAGATTCGAGGAAGAATCTATGTTAATGGAAAAGAACACTTGTAGCGTAAAAAGTGGATTTTTGGTATGGGTGTCGATCAATACCATTAATTTTTAGGGTTTTATGTTTGATTTTGTTTCCTTCGGTTTGGCACGGATTTGGGAAAAATCCCAAGTCTCTAATCAAAGGGGTGATGCCCTAGTGTTTTGAGTAGAAAGAAACTTATGTCGTCGTCTTTGTAAAAGAGAGAAAGAAGTCTCCTTGTTGTGAAATTGTTATGTGACCAACAAAGAGCTTTATGTGTTGTTTCTAGTGAGATATGTATGTGGGGAAGAGATCAAGGTGTGATGTGACGTAAGGAGGATGCTATGCTATGCTCGTGCTTGTATCGTTTTTGGTCCATCAAACATTCTTGTTTTGATATGAGTGTGTGACCATGACTTATCTGAGCAATGGTGTTTATTTGATTCGTTTTGGTGGTTTGTGTGACTGATTACTTGTTGGTTTTCTAAGCTTTTGTGGTGTTTCTATGTCCTTGTTTGGTTGTGCCTTGGATGTGTCGTCGTGAGAGATGATGTGATGGAAGAAAATGATTGTTGATGAGAGAGATCGTCAACGAATATGTGGCAGGGTTTGGGTGTCGACTGACACCAATAAGGAAGATTAAACACTGTCCTGCCTATCACCTCGATATTTTATTCCCAAGGGAATTCTACATATCAAGTCACTTGTTAAACTTTCACTGTATTATAGTAAAAAATAACGTAAACACACACACCTTAGACTGCTTCCAAGATTCTCCATATGGGAAAAGGGTTGTTAATGAAGGAGATCGTCAACGAATGTGTGACAGGGTCGGGGTGTCCACCGACTCCAGGAGGGTGTTAAGATAAAAAACCCTCCTGCCGGTTCCCTCTATTTTTTCTTCCCAAGGCAATTCTACATATCAAGTCGCTTATCAAACTTGAATGAAGTCCGCTTAAGCTAACCGGTGAAGAAGAAAAAACCGTATTTCTCTACCTTCTCTATCATTACGTTTATCTCCTTTTCCCTCATATGGAAGGACTGAACCATTTTTTGGCTGAGGAGATGCATAACACACAGTGCCTTGCTAAGACTAATTGTGGTTTAGGACATGTAAAAAAATGTGGCATTATTATTAAAAAATCTGAAAACTGTAGAGTAAAATAATAATAATCTAAAATGACAGCTGCCTAAAGTTTACAGCAACGGTAATATAGTCTTAATAGGGAAAGGGTTAAGTTAATTGTGAAGTATAAAAAGATTTAAAAATAAAAAAGTGAAGTGTTTAAGTAAAGTTAATTATTAATATAAGTGGGTAAAACAAAGACGGACGTCAAACCAAACAGAGTAGTCAAAATTATGTTAAAAACTTACCAATTACAGTAATTAATTAGTTGTAATTAAGCTAACACAAGAAATTTCTATGAAGCAGTATCTTTTTTCCACCGTAAGCTTCCTCAGTCCCACTTTTCTTTGTCTTTATTTTGAAAAAACCCACTTCCTACCTCGAAACCCTCGACTCGATTGTCGCTATGATACGCTTCCTGGCGACCTAAAATCGTACGCTGAACCTTCTCTTTCTAGTCTAAGCACCTCCAGCTCATTGTTTTGCTTCTGCATTGATTTGTACGGATCGACGACGACTCAGCTCTTTCCGGTAAAGCTTTCTCCTCTCTCCTCTTCTCTATATGGTCTTCTAATTGTGGCTTAGGGCATGTAAAAAAATATGGCTTTTAAATAGGGACAATTGCATTTTTTTGTATCTTTATTTGCATTTGAATAAAATCGTAGACCCCATATTCGATATTCGAGAAACATAACCACTAAGGGTGCTCAAATTACAGTTGACTCCCTTACGACCAAACAAAAAACATAAGCCGAAATGACAGATGTAACCCGAGGAAGTCTGCAATAGATTTCTTTATGGTGGATTTCAAATTGACGTCTAATGGAAAACATAAAAATATGTCTATTCCTTAATTATAGTTTAAATTTTAATTAAAAAATTATAAAAAATAATTTGGTAAACCTATTGACCAAATAATAACCACGTAGACTTCTTGCATTGAAATAAAATAAATTTACATATAAACTAGTCAAATTAAGGGAGGAAAGGCTGATTAGGTAATTTGATTTAGGGTTTTCTTAAGTAGACTTCTCTGTAGACTATTGGTGGTTGACTTTGTAATGCCATAAACTATTAATATTATATTATTTTAATTTCACCGACAATTTAACCAAAACGATAGCTGAACCTAACCGAATGCGTACCGATTCCGTGATTTTAATCTAACCGGATTCGGTAACCATATAAATACTTCTTCCTGTAAGTCAACCCTAGTTTGTATGTGATTTTTCTCTCTCCACAATTTATCTCTCAAAAATTCCGATATTGTTGCTCTCGAAAATTTAGATTCTATCCTCATCATGTATCGTCTTCGAAACTCAAGGACATCTCAAATAAGTATTCTCATCATTTATCGTCGGCTATTTGCTTTTGTAACGCTTTAGCTAATTTTGTTCGAAAATATATATGTACTCATAGTTTTTTGTTCATTTTGGACACATATATGGGGTTACACAGCTACACTCAGCCATCTTCTAGTTCTTTGCAAGTATGGAGTGAAGGTCCACCCGAAGTAAACTTTCTTGACCTGACAGTTGGAATTTCTGACAAATGTTTCTGCGGAAGGGAAACCGTTATGAAATGTTCCACCATAGCCGACAATCCTGGAAGGATTTTCTTTGGATGCAATAACCATGAGGTTGTTAGATTGTATGATGGTTTATTAGTTTGGTATAATTATTATTTGAGTATAGATAATATTCTTATGGTATATTTATTTCTATGGTACGGTATAGGATGGAGAGGACCATATTATGAAATGGTGGGATGAGGCTATTATGCAAGAACTTCAAGCAATGAGAGGTGGACTTGCTGACCAAAGAGTTTCTATTACAGCCATTCAGGAAAATGATGAAATGCTATGGGTTCAGCAGGAGCTAGACAAGGTGAAAGATCAGATGAAGGAATTACGTCTGTCAGTTCGTCGTGTACGCGGGGTGGTCGAGAATGTCTTAATCGCTGGTATAATCTTAATTGTTGTATTAATCTATTTTGCTTCGTAGATCTTTCAATTAAAATCTGTGAACCTCTCTTTATCGTGGCCGTTTGTTTGAATGGCGTATTTATGTCTGTAATCTGTGAACTTGCTTCAGTTTCTGTAATATTTGGACGATATCGTTGACTTCATTAGGTTACCTATTTAGTAGACTTCTCCCGTTTACATTAAGAAGTCAGTCGACGAAGTCTACTCGTTAATGATTTACGACGCGGCAGTTTGCGTTATTAATTATGTAACTGTTCATTTAACCGTTTCGTCTCGTATAAATAAACCAGCCCGGGGCCTTTTGATTATTTTAAAACTGCAACCAAAAAATAGTACGTAGTTCATCTTCACGACGGAGAATTATTAACTATACAAGTACGCAGCACTTGTATCGGTCAATATAAATCATCCACGCTTAATTGGAGACTGATCACGGTTGGGTAATTGAAACTTTCTCTATATCACTTCACTTCATCATATAAGTGTATAATCATCTATCATTCACGGTTGCATAATTATTAGAAAGTTTCTATATCATATCACTTTATACTTATAAGTGTAGAATTCTATATTCACACGCAACTTTTGTCCCTGTACCATAGATACTCGTTCATCGTCGTTAACGATGTATTAATTTGGTTGATCAGATAGATCTGCAGTTTAAAGTACGTTTTAGTTTCCCAGAACGAAGTCTACTTGATAAGTCTTTAGCATAATAGTGCAAAATTAATTTGATTTGATGGATTTGCAGTTTAAAGTACGTTTAGTTTCCCCAGAAAGAAGTCTACTTGATAAGTCTTCAGCATAATAGTACAAAAATTAATTAGATTTGATGGATTTGCAGTTTAAAGTACGTTTTAGTTTCCCCAGAAAGAAGTCTACTTGATAAGTCTTCAGCATAATAGTACAAAAATTAATTTGATTTGAATGATTTGTCGTTTAAAGGACGTTTTAGTTTCCCTAGAAAGAAGTCTACTTGACAAGTCTTCAGCATAACAGTACAAAAATTAATTTGATTTGATGGATTTGCAGACGGTTCAGTTTCCGGTGGAGAAGTCTGCCAGATAAGTCGTCAACATAATCATTACAAGGTATAAATTGATTTGACGTTAGTTGGCAGTAATATTTATATGTTTAATATTTTACCGATAAGCGGGATCCGGTTTTAATCGGTTTCTTTATAATTTCTTTATAATTTTCTGGTACTGTTTCTAATAAAATCGTTTTGGTTTTATAAAACCGGGATTATTATAATTATTGTAATTTTATACAACTTAAAAACCGAGACAACATAGGATAGTTATCACTAATTCTTCCTCATAAGGAACTAGAAAACGCTTCTCTTCCGCTTATCTCTGTCGCTTATCACTAACGCTTGATTTTCCCATTTTTTTGTTCATGTTAAACCTAAATCTCTATCTTTCGGATTGTCATTTGTTTAACTTATTTTTACCAGATCTCGATGAACTCTGTATTCTTCAACCCAGCCGCTTCATCTTCATCTTCGCCGCATCGTCATCGCCGCCGTTGTCCTCTTCGATTAAACTGAAGGTTGACTTCTTTTGCAATTTGATAGTAGCCTTCTTTTTCAATTTGACGCATAGACTTATTGGATTAGTCTTCCTCTTTCTCAATCTCTCGTTTTTTAATTTCCCCGCCAGACCTAATCTTATCTTGCAGAATGGATGAGGAGAGAAAACCAGAATTTTCTTGGAGGTTTTACACGAAAGGTGATGAGCCGCTTCCTCAAAAAAGCATCGGCTATTACAGAAATGATACTAAGCTGTTTGATGAACTATACAAAGCTCTCGAGCCGGATGAATGGGGTGAGATTTATCAATCTCGACTAGGTGTCTTGTTACAGTTCAACCGTCCAATTCGAATGGGATTTCAGACTGGTTCACCATATGGTCACCTTAGAGATAGTCTGCAACAAAAAGTACGAGATCTGGAGTCTGGTTGGATCTAACCATTTACGATTTTCTTTGAATGAGTTTGAAGCCATCACTGGACTTAACTGTGAAGATGTCGAGTCGTTGGAGCAGCCACAGGTTAAAGTTTCAGATGAGATGGAAGAGTTTTGGGAGAAGCATGGAGTCAATTTAGATAGCGGTCCGAGTATTGAGCAACTGGTCGCAGCATGTAAGAACTCAAACGATTGTGATAGAATAGAGCGTGTTAGGTTGGGTTATTTAGCCATCTATGTTGGGTTTATAGAAGCTAGGAAACCATCAACGCCCATCCGTCTAAATATGGCTAGGCTAGTCATGTATTTTGATGCATCTCTTGATTATCCCTGGGGAAGAGTTGCTTTCAAGAACCTGATTCAGTCTGTTAAGGAGAAGGACTTAAACAAGCAGAGTTACACCATAGACGGATTTGTCGAACCTCTGCAGATATGGGTGTACGAATCTATGCCTGATTTTGCCAAATTAATTGGGGAACCATTGCCGAACAACATCCAAGTCCACCGTTGCTTGCTTACCGCGGCTCTCGCGGTAGAAAATATGTCAAATAGGGTATTCTAAAACAGGTACGCATCTTTGTGATTTATCTATAGTTTATCTACGATATTAGATGAGCTGGTAACCATTATTGTGTTAGATTTGAACTAGTATACTGTTTTATATAAATTGTAGACAAACTTCAGACACTTCAAAGCCATTGGTGGCATGATTAGTCCTGTTTGGAAAGAGGATGAAGCAGATGACAAGATTGATAACATTTTGAGAGCATTCAATGGGATTTTGGTCCATGGAAGTGGGGGAGAGGTTTGTGGCAGACGGTTGGTATTTATGAATCAAAAACAATCTGAAGGTTAAGATTGAAGAAAAGGGATCGAATAAGAGAGCCGAAGAATTTGGTGAACCAAGTGGGAAGAGGCACTGTCCAGGTCCTTCGACTGACTTGGAAATCAACATTTTAGATTCTATTAAAGATGAGCTCGGCATGTGGGGAGCAGCTCTGCTCAATCACATGAAGGAAGGTTTCAACAGTTGCGATTTGCGGTTTGACATGTTGAATGAGAAGATTGAAAGCCTAGCTTCGGATCTTACCAAAATGAAGGGAGATATAACTGGTACGAAAGAGGCTAATCCTTTATCAAAGGAACAAAAGGACTCTCAGGCAGCTACTGGTACGAAAGAGGTTGTATCAAAGGAACATAAGGACTCTCAGACGGATATGGTAGTTCTGAACACTTGCAATTTCCTATTACGATCCCTCACAATCACAATACCAGGTACAAGGCGAAGAAAAAAATAGACTTCCAGAAGTTGTCAACTTCGAAGACATAAAAACAAGTGATGTCTTCCTTATGTGAAGTAGACTTCCTTATGTGAAGTAGACTTCTATATCCGTGTTATCTTTGTTTGTTTTATTCGAGACTTTTAAACATATGCTGTGACTTTAATATTATTTGTTTTCATAAATGATCATGTAACTTTTAAATCGGAATTTGCAGAACAAGCCAGGTCAATCTCAGACCCCAAAACCATCTCCATCTGTTACTCGTACGGATACGAAGGTGCCAAAGATAGTCAGCTCTGAATCATCTGACACTGAGTCAGACCCACCTGTGTTTATTCGCACGGAAATCCCAACAGCTGCCGACTTGACTGCTAGAGCCAAGAAACAAGAACCAAGGAAAGAAGCAGCTAGGATTGCGGCACATGGCAAGGCTGTAAGGGTTAAGAGGTTGGCGTCAAGTCAACGTTCTCCGTTCGTTGGTGATAACACATCCAAGACTATCATGGGTGATAAGTCAGCCACGTCAGCGTACAATCCTTTTGATAAAGCAGACAAGGAGTTGAAGAAGGTTTTGCTTGATTTCTTAAAGAAAGATCCACCAGTCTACTAACTTTTATGGTATGTTTCAGAAATTCTATTTTTCGAAACTCTAGTAAATTATATGTATCCAAACCATTCATCACCCGTAGGACGTACAAGAACAAGGTCCCAGAGAAATCCCGATGTTGTCTTTGGTGGTACGAACAGAAGACAAAAACAGTCTGGCTACGAGATTCGGTAAGTCTACTAGAAAACTTCTTCTTCAAGTATACTAGAAAACTTCGGGTCAGTCTTCAATATTATATAACTTCGTTTCAAATCCATGTGGTTATCCATCACATGGATGCGGGGTTAAATCTATTGAGACATCGACACACACAACATCCTGAGAGGTTTAAAAGGAGTAGAGTGGCTTTCCTATACGCTATGTTCACTCATCTATGGACAACGAAGTACCTTGACTTTGTCAATTCTGAGGCAAATAATAATGGATCTGGGAAACTGTTGCTCGCCAGTGCCTTTAGCTACCACGCATGGGAGTATCCACCATATGCTCAGACTAACAAGCAATGGGGTCTGGAAGTGGACGACTTATACGTGCCTTTAAACGTGAAGTCGACGCACTAGGTTGCTTTGTGGATCTCGATTCCCATGAGCCACATCGTCGTCTGGGATAGCATCCCGAGTGTCACCAACGACGAAGAGCTTGCATCTGCTATCGAGCCTATTGCCGTGTTGGTTCCGTACGTGCTGCGGGAGTTAGCCAGCCCTGACCACAAGAAAATGTGGTCGTACAAGAAGTTCACTCATGAGCGGGTTATAAAGGGAGTGCCTCCGAACAGGAAGCCAGGTGACTGTGGTGTGTATACTTTGAAGCACATAGAATGTCATGCTCTTGGGATAACCTTTCCTACTGCTTTGTGCGACGTAAACATCACATGGATAAGGGAGAAGATGGCTTGTGACTTATTTCACGAGATTGAATGCCGTGGACCAAATGAGGAGAACTACATGGACGACTTTGGGCTCTATGATCCTCCCCCAATCCGGGACTAACTATAAACTTTGTTTGAAAGACTTAAACTCTTGTTTTAATTATGTATGACTCATTAGGATGATGTAGGATGATGTTTTGTTTCTGTTGGGGGATCTTTATATTTTGTGGGTGGGATCCTACTGATTAAACTCTGATGATGGGCGGGGTCTTGATATTTTTTGTGGGATCCTCCTTTTAAAACTCTAATGTGTAAGGATGATTCTTCTTGTTGTCTACTAGTTATATGTGGGATATTGGTATTTTTTGTTCAGTTTTTCGTTACATATATATAACTTCACACGTTAAGCTTAAAACAGGGTGAAAGAGTGTAGATGGCCAAAAAAAAAATATACTTAAAAAAAAGACAAGTAGCGTACAGAGAAAGCTTAGTAAACATAAGTAGCGTACAGCGAAAGCTTAGTAGTTATATGATTAAAGTTAACCAAGAGACTTCTTCTGCAACCTACTTCATACACATCCCAAGACACATGGCCATGACAAAAATGAACCCTATCCAAGACAAATCCAAGAATTGTCGAAGCATTTTTTCCCTTTCATTGGCTGCCAGTAAATCACATTCAAACCTCTCTGTCGACGGATCTCATCTCTCGCATCCAATAAGCTCTGCCTTTGCCAACCACGTGATGGTTCTGCGTCTGACCAATGGGAAAACCCATGAACAGTGCATCTGAAGAAATTTTTTTCTGGATTTGCATATGTCCATGATTTCACAAGTATCGTCGATCTACCGCAGTAGTTGTAGACTGGACCAGTAATATGTATTTGCGAATTTGTATCAGAAACGGACCCTGAAATTTGACTCATCATTCTCTAGCTGATGGTGCTTGGTCAAGAAGAGGAGTATCATAAAATGGTCTTACGAGTAAATGATAGTTAAATACTAGTCTTTAATAATGTCGACTTGAACACGTGGGATAATCCCTAAAAATATTACAGAGACAAATTATTGCTACGGAAATTCTAGATGATTTCACGATGAAGTTAACTTCTACTCGCCGTCTTCAGCAACATGAACAAATAATTGTTAGTGTAACCAACGATCATATACAAAACGTTAAAAATGTATCAAGTGGGATTGTTACTTACACAATGAGGTCGAGTATGTTCAGGCTGTCTGCATTTTGAACAAGCATATTGCTTATGAGACTTCCTCGGCTTGCTCCCCTTTTTACGTGACAGTTCTAGCCATGTTAGCCAACGAGACTTCTTTTGCCTACCAGGCTTCCGCTTCGGTATGGGAGGTATACATCGGATATCTGGCCCAATTGGACCGTGCTCAACATTGGGCATGATGTTAGCCGCGTACTACACATAGACATAATATTTTCTATAGTAAGCTTCGACCACGGTAGACATATGCCATCCGCTTGACTTGGTAGCCTTAATTGCATGTGAACATGGTATTTTCTCAACATCAAACACCCGCATGAACAAGATTTTGCTTCCAAGTCAACCAAACAGTCACGTTGCCCACCCCTAACGTAGAAACGCCAACCATCAATTAATGCGTTCTACCGTCATCATATCTGCGTAATGCTCCCTTACGGCCAATAAGAACTCAACATCCCGACTAAAAGTGGTTGTCAGACTAAGTGCATCCTCTTTTCTTTTCCAATACCACCTACCTAACTTTTTTGTAATAAACTCAATGAGATATGTGATGGGATAACCTTTGGCTTTCTTTAGCATGGAGTTGATAGATTCCACAATGTTGCTAGTCTTGATGTTGTATCTATCTCCTGGACAGTAAACCCGAGACTATAAAGTTGGATCTGCCGCATTCAAGTACGCTGCAAGGGCCGGATTTACGTTAGTAAAAGAAGCCATGTAGCGGTTGTAATCATCATGCGTATGCGCATATGCTGTCCCTTTCACCAAGTACATCAGTTTCTTCCCATGGAAATTAGAAATTATGTTTTGTTGGAGATGGTAGTAACATATCCCTCGTGTTTCCCATGGCATAACATTGCGACATGCTTTAGCTATTGAACTGCACCTATCCGAAACTACTACCAGTGGATATTAATCCGAGATACACTCACTTAATTTGGTGAAAAACCAATCCCATGAAGCATCACACTCCGAGTCGACAATTCCAAAAGCCAACGGAAATATCTGAAAGTTACCATCCTGTGTGCAAGCGACTAGCAATACACCTTCATACTTTCCAGTGAGATGGGTCCCATCAACCACAATAACTCGCCTCACGTAATTGAAACCACGGATTGAAGCATCGAAAGATAGGAGAAGGTACTTAAACCTATGCTCGTCATCAACAACAAGGTCAACGACACTTCCTGAGTTTGACTGCTCTAATTTCTAAGACAATAAGGCAACTTCGCATATCCAGATTTGACGTTTCCTCTCACATATTCCAAGGCATATTGTAAAGCCCTATACGAAGTTGTGTAATCCAATGTCATGCCGAACATTGTCCTCATTGAATCTTCGTTATGTTGTGGGACAACACCATCTACTATTCCTACCCGGTCTACAAAAAGCATCCCAATATATTTGGAGGTGCAACGCTTACGGTGGGCTACGCGGTCCACAATAGAACATGTATGCACGTTCAGATATTTGGTGACCCAAAAAGTGGTTGGATCATTCTTCACAATGGCCACGACCCTCCACGTGCATCCTGGTACATAGCATACTGCCACCAACCGAGACATTGTGGACTTCTTAATTTTGAAAGAGAATTTTAATATAATAGCGGTCAAACGCACCTCTGTTATGACATCATGTTTGCATGGAAAGCATTGACCTACTTTCAGTTGGTCTATCCAAGGATTATTTAACTGTCCATGAATACCACCAACAAACGGTTTCCTTTCTTCAGCATCTACATCCAGGTGATCTCCATCTTCATCGTCATCTTCATCTTCAAATTTCCCGTACTCACTGTAATCGAAATCTATGTCATCAACATCTTTCGGCTTCTCATTTGTAGTATCATGGAGAGCTTCTTGACATTCTTCTACACATTCATCGGCGCCTGGATCTACGTTGTTACCAAATTCATCCGTTGGCTCCCCATCGTCAATAGAACGAGAGTTGCTTATATCATTAAGATATTCCTTAACTGGCTGTCCATCCATGCATCGCGTAGTGACGCAAAGGCGAACAACATTCCTACTACTAAAATCTATCAAGTTCTTAACTGATCTATCATTTGTGACATAGACAGGAGGGGTATCTTGGGGCAATTGCTGAAGCATCATCTCTGTTAAGGGATACGATAACTGAACCATCTCTGTTTCTTTGTCAATCAGATAATCTTCTACAGCCATTTCAAGAAGCTCAACGTATGTATAACCGTGTCGCAAACAAAAATCATTTTCCCACCTTTGCATCCATCCATATCAAAATGCCAAGACCCATTTCTCGTCACCCATACTCCGAAAACAACAGGTATATGCGCCATTTACCTGAAAGAGTAAGCAGCAAGTCAAATACTCATTACATAGCTGACTATCCGTAGAAGTCTTAAATCAATAACCTAGATGTCTAACAAAACCAAAAACATGATTGATCCAAAAGTATAATATATTATCATGAAAAAAATAGACAGAGGCAAGTACATAACCGATACAAAACAAATGAACTACAAAATCAAAAAGAAAAACTTATAAATTTCAATTAAACACTATTTCAATTATACAGACTTCACAAATAACTCCAACATTTTGACTTCCTAAATTAGTCTACTTTAATGACCTAACTGCCTATGAAAACCAAAAACTTGATTTCTCCATATGTATAATATGGATTCATGTCAAAAACATACAGAGGCAAGTAAATAACATATATCAAAGAATACAACAAGAAAATCTTAAAAATTATTCATCAATTTGCAATAATTTGGTTTTCAAATTCTGTTGACTTCATGTTGACATCAAACGGGTAGATATAAACTAGACTATACGAAGATAACTTCAAATGAAGTCTATTTTTGTGGTCTATTTTTGCAATTACAATTTAACAAAGCAGACAGCGGACGAAGTCTACCAGAACCGGTTGACTTCTTTTGTGGTCTTCCTTTATTATTTTTTTGGTCAGTTTTGCAATTAAATAGATAAAACTAGGTAGACTTCAATGGAAAGTTCAACCTGTTAACTTCAATTATAGTCTACTCTGGTTAATTTTGTTATTGACCAACCCATTGACTTTACAATAGACTTATGTCTAACAAGTAGACTTCATCTATCCGTCAACAAAAAAATGTAAATTTCGTCGTGGTTAGTTTTGCAATTGACCAAGTTTGACTTTCGCCAAGTAGACTACGTACGAAGTCTACATGAATGATGACTTCGTTTGCAGTCTGCCGTGGTCATTTTTGGGGTTGAGCAACATTTTAATTTTTTAATTAGTAGACTTCTTTTGCAGTCAACTAATTATTTTAATATCAATAATATTACGGTCAATGCTTAAATATTTTGGTTAACTCCAAAAATAGTCACTATAGAAGTCTACTCGTTTATTATCGTAAGAAGACTTAGTCCAGCAGTCATCACTAAAAAGTCAAGAATTTGGTCAATTGCAAAAACACACCTTAGTAGACTGCAAACGAGGTATCGGTTGGAAATATTATAATGCAGACTAAACTATATTTTTTTTTTTTTCAAATGAAATTAACGAGACTGAAATTTTAGTCTACGGGCTCGAAAGTCGATAAATTTTAAATTGCAAAACTGACCACATAGTAGACTTTACATGATATTATGACGGTTGGACTAACAAATGAAGTCTAATTTCGACAAAAAACAAAGAAAATCACGAAATCTACCGGAAAATAACCTTATCGGTGGTGGTTTCGCAATGTCAAGCACCGAGGACGTCGTCTTTAGTCACCACTGAAGAAACACAGCACCAATTTTCCTTGTTCACGAGATATAACAAGATTAACGAACTTTCAATTTTTTCGATTAAAATGGAGAGGAGATGGAAGAAAATGAAGTTCTCATAGCATTGGGTGTTATTTAAGCTCACAAATCGGGTTGTTGAAGCATTAAGAGCTTCAAATTTAGGGGGTGTATTCAACTTGACATTTTAAGTGATTTGTGTAAGAGTTACAAATCCTATGTTATTCAATCATGTATTTTAAAAAGTCTTTTGAAATCCACTGCTATTGAACTGATGATTTAAAAATCTACTTTAAAATCCATTAAAATCCCTTGTTATTGAACTGATGATTTAAAAATCTACTTTAAAATCCACTGTTATTCAACACAGTTTTGTGGATTAGGATTTTAATAGCTTTTAGGATTCTGGAGGATTTTGGAGGATTTGTTTAGTTAAAAATACAGAAATCCAAATCTTATGGTTTTAGGTGGGATTTGAAAGAATTTTACAGAAAATCATATGAATTTCCCTAAAATCTATCACAATTCTAAATTTCCTAAATCCCATCAAATTATCCAAAATCATGGTTTGAATACACCCCCTTAGTTGTTCATGGTTGTTGGAAAATTGATGGCGGTGGCACAACCGTAAATAAGAGAAGAAGATGAGGATATGAATGTAATAAACATTTTCGCAAGAAATTCAAATAAATCAGAAATAATGACACTTCTGTGAATACAATGAATGGCAGAGGATTTAGTAGGGAGAAAGTGACAAATGTTGGAGAGAGAAAAAGAGGGGTCTAGTCTTGCAATTGACTCAAGTTAGTGGTCCAATTTTGCAACCGTCCACTTTTAAATATCAAAATGTTTTAAAAAATTGTTTGAAAGTGAACAAGGATAAAAGGAAAAAAATCCTAAATCAAAATTTTGCTATTTAAAAAAAAAAATCATTTACCAAACTCACATTATGAAAGTGAAGCAAAAAAAAGTTTATATATGACACAGCGAATAAGTTTTCACTTGTAAAATTATTTTGAATGATTGTGAACGATTCTTAAACCTGAAAACTAATCTTGCTTTTAATAAGTTTTTTATAGGCGATTGAATTTTTTGAAGAAACAAAACTCAAAATCAGTTTTTTTTTCTTCCAATTACCCTTTTGTAATTAATATGCCGATTATTCCAAAACATATTTAGTTTATTCTTAATTATATTCCATAAGTATTATTATTATTATATTATATTTAGGGAATAAAACATGTGTAGAAATTTCCTTATAGATATAAGGTATTGCTTTTATTAATAATGTCATGGACTTTATAAACAAAAGACCTATTTTACATACACAATTATCCTCAACTTATAAATACAGCGTCGATACAATAGAAGAAAAAAATGTGGCCTAAATATTTTAATTACTAGATTAGGATCCGTGCTAGAGCACCGATTGAATCCTTTTATTTATATTATAATTTTAGAATAAAATATGATTCTGAAGATTACGATTAATGCTAGATTAGGACCTTAAAAACTTTTAAAATTTATATAAATTATATTTTATTCTTAAATTATAATATAAATAAAAGGAATTTCAACCCGTGCTCTAGCACAGTCCTAATCTAGCATTAAGGTTTAATTTTTAATTTCTGAATACGATCCCGAAGATCACAATTAATATTGTTAAATTAGCGAGATTTGATTCTTTTTTTATGATTAAGAGTATATTTTTATCCCTTTACTAACTTTTTTATTGATGTGGTTTATCAATAAAATCTGTGGAAAATAAATTGGTAATATTTCGATTCTAGATATTTGGAACTATATATGTGATCTTCCGAAAATAAAGTTTGGAATATCCATGAACTATCAATTTGGAATAACCCGTTTAAGATTTTCTGTTACAATTAAGGTTTTATTTGTTACAATTAATATATGGATTAATTTATAATCTACGTATAACATATTTGTAACCATTTATTAAAATTATAAAGTCTACCAAAAAAATGATGTGTACCTCCATTTTATTATAAAAAGGATTGGTGGCTTAGGGCAAATGACCTTTCCTCTTAACCTTATGCACGGCACTGATAACACATATAGTCTGAATGAAAATTTGAAATATGTTTGTTTGTTAATTACTGTTACAATACATTAGATAGATAACTCGTTAAGATGTACGTTTATTATTATTTATTATGGACAAGTTCGCAATGTTGCACGCTTATCGTAAATTCTATTAACATTATTATGGGGATATATAAACATATTGGAGACAAATAAATCACAATAATTATTAGAGAGTAGATAATAAAAAACTTTCACTGTATAACAAAAAAAAACATAAAAACCTTAGACTGCCTCCAAGATTGTCCATATAGGGAAAATGCCACATCTGTCCCACCATTCAAGAATGTAGCAACAGCTTTTCTTTTCGGGCGGCTGGCGTACCTAAGATCGTGTGTTTTCATGACATTCATGAGCCATCTCGGCGGATGAGACTACGAGGGTGGAGACGCGGCCGAAGTGAAGGAGCATGAGCGGTCCATAACAGAGGCTGAGAGAATGGAGGAAGCGGTGAGGGTGGAGGCTGAGCTTGTGAAGGTTTCCTATAACTGGAAACCCCCACGGAGACGGTGGTGGGTCCAGTTTTGTTGTCGATCGTTCGCCTAGATTGTGATTTTATGAAAATAAGTGCTAAGAAGGTCGATACGCATAATGATATTAACAACGTCATTTCCATTTTCGTTCACAACAACTATTTGAACATGATTCACGTGGTATTAGTAGCTGTCGCATACAGTAAATCAAATGTCATTGTTTCATGATATAACATAATATAATTAGGTCCCGACCCTTAGTGTTACGGAAAGTTTTAACTTTTTTTGTTCTTTTAAAAGTATGAATACCTTTCAGTTCTAAAATATAGCTTTGTAAAAGCCACTCACTGTACATACAGTAGTTTTCTTGGCAAAAAAAGAAGTAAAAAGTAAATAAATTTAAACAAGGGGAAAAAAAAACCGCACTTCACTATCCTGTTTCTTAATTATGGGCAGTGCTACTACTGTATATTCGCCGATACCATCATTTCTATGTCTTCTCTGTTCAATTCTACCATGACTGATGAGTGATGACTACTACTCGGTCTTGAACTCTTGATTAAAATATTCCTCGAGTGAGAACCATATATATATAAAATCCTGATATAAATCTTGTCCAATACAGATGATATCCTTCGCTAGAAAGCTTTCATTATCATTTGACACAAGGGAAAAACATAATACCTCTAGGTTAGTTGCAAACGCATGTGTGAACTCCGTTAGTCCTTTCTTGTATATGTGTTTCAAATATCTCCAGTCTCTTTTTCGGTTTTTCCAAATTTTTGTACATCCTGATCCACTCTCTAACTTTATATATCTTGTGTCCAACTTTGTAGCTGGAAATGCGTCGAAATTAATCAATATACTCGGTACTAACCCGCGGTAGATCGCGAGCTGAACATTTTTTTTATGGAAATCTATAATAATTTATTTTGTCATTATATTATCTATAATGGCTTGTAATTGAAAATTCATAAGTCCTTTTTAAGGCCAGCTCCCATCCTATCATCCTATATACTCCCTCTGTTTCATAATATACATTAGAGATTTTTTCTTGTTTCGTAATATAAGATGTTTTCAATTTTCTAGATAACTTTTAGACTGTGTATTGAAACAATGATTTTGAAGGATTTTATGGGATTTTGGAAATTTAAAATTTTTGATATATTTTAGGGAAGTTGATATGATTTATGGTAAAAAAATTTCAAATCCCACCTAAAACCATGATATTTGGATTTCTATATTTTTAACTAAACAAATCCTCTCAAATCCTCTAGAATCCCTAAAACTTATTAAAATCCAAATCCACAAACTGTTTTGAATAACAGTGGATGTGGATTTTAAAGTAGATTTTTAAATCATCAGTTCAATAACAGTGGATTTTAGAAGACATTTTAAAATTCATGATTGAATAACATAGGATTTGTAATTTTTACACAAATCACTTAAAATGTCAAGTTGAATACGTAAATATTTGTATGTGAGATTTGATGATGGTGTGAAACAGAATAGACTCCTGTATTTATAGGGTTGAGGGTGATTATATGGTTAGGATTGTATTCTAGTAATATTGTGGTGAGTAGTTTTTTTAAGTACTGTATTTGTTTTATTTATTAGTATATTCTTATTTTTAATTATGAAAATATTATGTGTGTAATATCATTTTCGGTTAAGGAAATAATTGTTCAATCTTATAAGATTTTTTTGTTGAGGGGATATCTTATGAGATTTTTTGGTTAAGAGGATAAAGATTTGTAAATAGATTTAAATTAAGTCGATTGATTATCCATGTAACCCGCAATTTTTGATGATTAATAATAAGATAATAAGATGATTAATTATTAATTATCTTTTATACCCTCAACAGTTTTAGTCTTTATTTAACAATTTCTAATGGCATTTGTGTGTAAATTTTACACTTTTAAAGGTTACTTTTATTTTTGTACTTCTCAATTAATATAGTAGGATATAGGACCATGTCTTGCTAATTCTATTCTAACGAATTACCTATTATTTTTCAATGAAATTGTTTTGTCGGTAGTTCCTGATGAAAATAATGCACATATTAATAACAAAAAAACAGTCTATAAATAAATATATCCCTTATATAATAAAACGGAAGTACACAACATTGTTTTGTAGACTATATAATTATAATAAGTATGTGACAACCCGTCCGTGGACCCAACTAGCCTCACTGCTAGTTGTTTCTATAGGCTGGCTCTGCAGGGCATCGATCATAATCCATCACTGTGGATATCCAAATCCACCATTAGGTTATTGGTACATCAGGCATTCCTCGAACCCTGGTCCATCACCCTTTAACAACCTTCCCACAGACAAGTTGCCACCAATTGACAGGATATCCACAGTGATGGGTCAGGATCGATGCCCTGCAGGGCCAGCCTATAGGGGCAACTAGCAGTGAGGCTAGTGGGATCCACGGACGGGTTGTCACAAAGTTGGTTACAAATATGTTAAAGATTAAGTTTTATATTATTTGTATAGTCTGGATTTATTGTTTCCAAAAATCTTAAACAGAATATTCTAAAAAAATCATTTGATATCATCTAACTTACCATATTAATTTCTTTTATTAAATTATTTATTAAATAAAATCTTTTGATATCTTACATATTAATTTGTAAATTATCATTATACTTCACCTCTCATTTTTATATATGAGGGTATTTTGCGAAACAAATAAATTATCATATTATTTATTATAATTAAAAATAGTTTTATTTCCGGATATACCATAAGTTGAATTTCTTAAAAAAAATATAAATGACTCAATCTATAAAATATTCAAGTTTTAGTAATATTATTCTTTGAAAATAATATCTATTGAATTAAAAAAATTTACTGAGTAACAGATCAAAATTTGAATATTTAAATTCAATTTTATACATTTTTGTTGAATTTTATATTATATAATAAATTTTAATAATTTATTTAGAAATACTTATAAATATTGAAACTTGATATAAAAGTTAGAAACTATAAACACTCTAAATTGGTTTGTTATAGCAATATCAATAATATGTCACTATAATATGAAAGAATTTTAAAAAAAACCAAGTATTTTAAAACAAAAGTATAAAAATATATTAAATTACTCATAATATAATAACTCGCTTTTAAAAAATCAAATTCACAAAATTTTTGTCTTATAAGAACATTCATGTCATTATGTCTTTTTTCAAGTCATCATATCTAGCATATGATTTTATTGCATAATATTTTATTAAAAAAAACTTTTTTAAAAAATCAAATAAATTCTATTTTATATAAAAATTACAATATAAATAAAATAAATTTTAACCCGTGCTCTAGCACGAGTCTTAATCTAGTATACTATTAAAGCAGAAATACTCATGGACCAACTTTTGGACAATGACTTTGTTTTGATTGATTTTAAATAAAATGGTTAATAATCAATAATTATTAATACATTAGTATATCATGGAATTAAAATTCTCTAACCATTCAAATTAGTTGAATCCTGCGCGGGTCATTTAATACTCGATTAGTTGATCTGATTTTCTCGTCAAACATTAACCATTGATTTTCAAAATTAAATTAAATCTTGGCCACTGATTTTTTCAATGGTTTTAATTTAATTCATATATTTTGATTTCATTAACTGTAAGTCTAAAACAATCTTTTGAGATAATCTTGCATAAATTTTAGTTGATTAGAATATTTAATCAAGGAAAATATATACATCATAATTAAATAAGGAAAACGTTTAAATACATAATAAATCAAATCTAAATTTATATTTTTTTTTTGTAAATATTTTAAGAAAAAACGAAAAACAAGAAAAGAAAATTACAATTAATATTTGTGCATATTTTTCTTCAAAATTTTAGGAACATATAAGTAAATCCAATTTAATTTTGAAAACAATTAACTAATTACAATTTAAGATAAAAAGTAAATTACTTTAAAAGGTATTTTAAAATAGTAAAGTATTCATTATAGTCTTAATAATAAAAAATTAATTAATATATAAGATATGTGAAAAAGAACAGTTATGGGACATTAAAAATTTTACGGGTAGGAACGAGATTATATTGGACGGGACAGGACAAGACGGGATGGGACGAGATGTATTTGCCATTCTAAAATATTTACGTGTAGGTTAGTACTAACTAAAACCAAATTAAAATCTGTTATTTGGATTTAACACCTATAAGCATACCACTATTACTTAAAAACGGCAAAACGATCATTGTGTATCTGCTACCGTGCAAAGGATTAGCGATGTCTAATTAACGTACTTTTCTAAATATATTTTAACATTTATCATGTAAGTAAACCAAATATATTACTGAACACTATTTAAAATTTTGAAATTATAAAAACACATAAATCAAAATATTTTATGCATTCGAAATATACATAAATTAATTAAAATATGTGTCATTCCATGCTTAGCACGGGGTATCACCTAGTAATGATTAAAGTTCAAATACTTTAATAATTTATATTAATATGCAAATGAATTAGCAGGTATCCTTAAACTTTATATTTCTGGTTTCAGTCTGGTGTTAAATTGCATTTAATATATGTTCACAATGTTTATTTTAACATTTGAAAAACACAATGGATTTAGTAAAAATTAAATCTTTATATAGAAATCATTATTATTTGAAAATTTGAAAAAAAATAATTATGTGGTAATTTTAGTAGATATTTATTTATATCTGAAAATATATTTTTGTATAATAAGATTAACTTGTATATGGAATTAGAAGTGTTTGACAAGAAAAACTAATAGAATTATACAAATGAAAATTAATTAAAATGTTGAGAATAATTGTATTGTAGGTTACGTTTGATAGAAACATCAATGACTCGGATAAATCAAATATCACTCCAACGTTGATATTGATACTGGAAGGTCTTATAAGCGAATTAAAGCAAAATCAAGTTCTAATGAAATCTGACACAACTTTCCCCTTTTTTAAGTCATTCAAGGGTTCTATTTTATATCTTCACCTTAAGCCCACCCATTTGTCCCAGTAAATTGGAGGTTACTCCTTGAAGACTTGTTGGGTTTCTTAGTATTGTTGTTGGTCAGAGAGGAAGTTTCTCCTCTTCCCCCAGTTTCATGGTTGCCATATCTCATTGGAAAGCCGTCATATTCGAGGTTACTCTTTGAAGACTTGTTGGGGTTCTTAGTATTTTTGGTCATAGTAGAAGGATCTCCTTTTCCCCCAATTTTATGGTTGCCATGTCTAACTGGAAATCCGTCATATAGTGGTCTTGTACCGCTGAAACCTATGGCGTGACTAGGTTGAGCCACCCCTATATGAGGGCCTTATACCAGTGGCACACCGAGTCCCAATGCGTTAGCTGGAGAAGCTGCTTGTGTAAATTGAATTGTGATACGACTGCCTTGTACCGGGGTTTGACTGTGTCCTGGGGAAATGTATTGAGGAGCTAAAGAGTTGCTTGCATTGAAACTTATGATCTCATTAGGTTTAGGTTGACTCCCTAGGTTTCCCTTTTGAGCCTTGAGGGATTTTTTAGAATTCTTGTTCAATGAAGTTTCTCCTCTTTCGAGATGTTTGTCGACATGAGAGTTTTTGGTTATCTCCTCTAATGAGATCAAGACCTTTTTGACGATATTTCCGATGAAATCACTCTCTGACAAGCTGCAAAAACGAATGAGAACAAAAAAATGGGGACTTTTCTATTAGATTTCACGAAAAAAAAAAACACAAAAATGTATAAAGAGAGTACTACTATACCAGCTTAATTATCCAATGAACCTAGCGTTACATACTGTATATAGACATACTTCGGAAGCTCACATTAAAATTTAAAATGTGACAAAAACGTAAGGTATACTATATATCAAATAATCTACTCATCAGAAATTAAACTCATTTTTATTTGGTTGTCCCTCGAGAAATTGATTTTAATATAGAAATCCGTAAATCTTAACATGATAGTATGGACCAATTTAGTTTTTAGCTACACACTCGAAGAAGTAGCACTGACTAAAATATGTCAAGTACATTTCCAATTATATCGAGGAATAAAATATGTCAAGTACATTTCCAATTATATCGAGGAACTTAATTAGTAAAAGACTACGAAGAAATATGCTATTTATATACTTAGAATTCTCGTGAGTGTAGAAGATACACCGGTTGTTGAAAGAGAAGTTCGTTTAAGCGAGGTGTATTCAAACCATGATTTTGGAGAATTTGATGGAATTTAGGAAATTTAGAATTTTGATAGATTTTTAGTAAGTTCATATGATTTTCTGTAAAATTCTTTCAAATCCCACCTAAAACCATGAGATTTAGATTTCTGTATTTTTAACTAAACAAATCCTCCAGAATCCTAAAAGTTATTAAAATCCTAATCCACAAAACTGTTTTGAATAACAATGGATTTTAAAGTAAATTTTTAAATCATCAATTCAATAACAAGGGATTTTAATAGATTTTAAAGTAGATTTTTAAATCATCAGTTCAATAACAGTGGATTTCAGACTTTTTAAAATACATGATTGAATAACATAGAATTTGTAACTCTTACACAAATCACTTAATATGTCAAGTTGAATACACCCCCTTAAAGAATGTTTAGTCTTCGCGCTGGTTAGCTACTATAGAGACAAGCAAAGCTGTCTGATGTTGGATACAATCCAAGTCCCACATCTGAAGTTTGAAGGAACTATCATCAATATATAAAGGAATAGAGTCAATCTACTAATTGCCAATTAGTTTTTAGTTAGAAGCCCAAGATAAGCCCAAATTTAACATGGTCTCAGAGCCCCCAAGGTTAAAATTATGGTGGACCTAGAAAAGTGGATACGGACATGCCTCTTGTTAACCCGAGTAATGGAGTCCCAAAAAGGGGTTTATTATCGGTCTAAGTGGGATCGGTTCGAGATAGAGTTATCATCTCGAGGAGGCGAGTTAAAATCCCACATGTGGTCCTTGGATTGAAGGAGAGATTGTTGGATACAATCCAAGTCCCACATCTGAAGTTTGAAGGGACTATCATTAATATATAAAGGGTTAGGGTCAATCTACTAATTGCCAATTGGTTTTTAGTTAAAAGCCCAAGATAAGCCCAAATTTAATATCTGAGGCATTGGCAGTTGTACGAGGGATAATGATCAGACTTAACTATGGCATAGTAAAATATGATACATTGGTAAACAAGCTCTATATATGTTGATTAAGAAAGGGTGTTTTAGAGAGGATACGATATCAGAAATCACGTTATGCGAAGATTGTGTGATTGAAAAAAACACACGAGGTTAGATTCTGGGTAGTTCAACATGTTACAACTAAGAAATTGGACTATGTATACATTCAGATTAGTGGGGTTCGACAATTGGTCCTATGAGTTTGTGTAAGTTCCATTATTTCATTTCAATCATAGATGAATGGTCTAGATAGGTGTGATTTACTACCTTAAAACTAAGGATAACTATATGGCCTTAACAATAAACGAGCGAGTAGGAAAGAGTGAACAAAGATCTAGGTCTCTAGAGGTTTCAAGGTTAGCAGAGTAATTTTGAATCCCGATAACATTGTTTCAATTCGTTACAGACAAGCAGGACATTTCAAACAACGGTTTCAAGACCGGTCCTTGGATTTTGGTGGCCTAAAGCATATTTTATATGTAAAATCTAGCAAAAAAAAAATTTCATTAAAATACTACAATTTAATGAAAAATTTTTTAAAAGTTATTGAATAATTTAAAAATGTAAAATAATCTAAAAACAAATTTTCTAACTTTCATCGCAACAAATTCATTGATTAGCTTCTCGTACTCGAGTTCTTCGATCATATCTTTTTCTATAGACGTCATTGCTAACCCATTCAACTTGTCTTGTGACATTGTAGATCACAGATAATATAGTATTATTATAATAAAAAGGATTAAGGTCAAAGAGGAGAAAAACAAAAGCTTACCCAGTTATAGTTACCCAATAACAACAATAAGAAATTGAATATTTAAATATCTAGTAGAATTTAAATTTAATATTTGAATATTTAATTGTTGAAAACAGGAATTAAACAAAATTTACTTAAAAATTTCAACAATAGACAGGTTATATAATTACATGATACATAGCCAACTGACCTACCTAATCTTTTAAAATGTAATTCTAAATTTTTTGATATATTATCTGGCCTAAAGCAAATGCTTTGGCTGCTTAATAGGTGCGCCGGGCCTGAACGGTTTCATCTCGTACATGCTTTACAAAGGAATGGGATTAAGTAATACTTTATTTGTTTCTTATAGATTAATGTTTTGGTTTTTTTTTTAACACATATTTATTTAAAATATATTATACTCTAAATTATATTTTTGTGGGAATAGAAAAATAAACTATAACCTAATATACCATGTGGAAAAAAACATCAAGAAAATGAATTATTTTCAGTTTTAATCAATCAAATCAATCTAAAAAAAACAAGGAAAAAAAAATCCAAAACCAATATATTAGGAACAAAGAAAATACCTTTTATCATCGAACACCATCCCAATCTTACCAGAGACACATGCCACAGCCTCTTTCCATTTATCGATCCTTTCTTGCTCATACCGATATTCCCATTCTCGACGCCTAAAATGGTCACCAAACACTCCCACAAGTTGTTTCACACTTTCAGTAGGCACTTTGTAGAAGATTGGAATTGCCTTGTGAAAGTCATATGCATTCGAACAGTTAGTATACCATTTTCTCAAAGTATGCATATATATATACAACATTAAGCTTCAATATATATATATATATTGTCATAGATCACACCTTAAGCTCGCCTAGATCTGCACGGTCACTTATCTTCACAAGCTCATCCAAGCACCATCTTGATTCTGTGTACCTTTCCGAGAACACAGCTAGCGCAATCTTTGAATCTTTGATCCTCTCGAAAAGATTGCTTATATTTTCACCCGTGCTCTCTTGCTTGTCTGTAAAGGTATTTATCCCATTCCTTTGTAAAGCATCTACGAGATGGCTGATGAAACTGTTGCGCAGCTCCTCCCCACGAAAATTGATGAAAACTTGATGTTGTGGAGGCTGGACTTTACCGTCCATTGGAGAGTTAGTGAGAGTACTTTTACCAGACGAAAATAAGAACTAAAAAAAGAAGAGTACAGTATTAGGGTTTATTGGGAGTACGTGGCTAACCTTTTATAACCCAACCAAAGATGTATACGCTTAGCCGTCAACTTTGAAAGGAGTCATAAACACTCAACTAAGTCTTTCTTTAATGTAAATTTAATTACAATCAAGAGAGAATAAGAAAGAGTGTGATAAAACATTTATACAGGCACCCCTATAACTATCTATATATTTTGATATTAAACATATATGTTTATCATAAAATTCAAATAAGTGATTTTAACACAGTTTTTGTTTTGCACTTACAACGGACTAGTGTGAATCAAAACCTTAAAATCTACGAAAAAAGCTTTAAGTGCTTGTAATGAAAGCTTGGATTTGGGTGCATATATAACAATAATTTAATGAGAAATTTTCGAGATCCGATCTTAATTTATAAAGTTATATCCGACCGAACACATTATTAATAGACTAAAATGCGCAAAGAAAAGAGTTGCTTTTGTTAATGTGGCGCACATGGATTGAAATCATCTTGTCTGCTGGTGGTTACTCAGTCCTTACATCGGATTATTTAGACTTAAGTTAAAGTTGGTAAACGGAAAAAAATGAAGATTATTCAGATCAATGATAATCTAGATCTTAATATTGTTTTTTGGCGGGAAATCGTTTACAAACAAAACGTGGTACAGATTTACACCCGCTTGGCGTGCTAAAGAGTTCGTCCTAACATTAGCATTACGAGATACATAAATTAAAGAAAAAAAAGAGAATTCTTCCCTGTCCATCTTTATGTCATCTAGATAAGGTGCAAAGGCCGGCCATTTTTGAGGAGAAGACACCATCTTCACCAAATCGGAACAGTCCGTGAGAAAAGTCACCTCCCGAAAATCATGCCCAATCATACATCACATGGCCCACCGAAATGCTTCCACTTCAGCGTATAGCGGGGAAAGACTGCGCTTGTAATTGGTAGCTCCGAGCAGAGGGGACTCTTGCTGTACAGAAGTACAACACCATCCTGCACCTGAAAAAACATCGGACTCTTTCCAAGAGCCGTCAACAAAACATCGATACCCCGAAAAAACCGAAGGAAAAGAACAAGGACCCCCTCGAGTCGTCCGAGCAGAGAGGGAAGTAGGGGACGGACCCACCAAATCCCCTTCCTCCGTCTGAGCCAGAAGCCAAGAGGACGCCTCCCCTTCGGCCAATCTTACCACCTCATCAGGGTGTTCCATTTGATTTTCAAAAACCTTGGCATTGCGTGCTTTCCAAATATACCACATAATATTGTTATTAGATACCAATATAAACTCGTTTAATATAATAATGTTAGTTATCTACATGATAGAGAAATACATGGTACAAAAATTGATGGATTATGAGACATTTAAACTATATGGGTAAAACCCACATTAAACTCTTTTAGATAACATATATATGTTCACACTAAGCCAACTTTACCATGTTAACAGGATGAGTGATGAAGTCACCCACTTTGTAATAGTTAAATTATTTTTGTCATTATTTTATTTTCTTTTGTTTAATCTTGTCTTTCTATGTCAGAAACCCTCTTGCTATTTTCTAAATGTAAGTATTTATTTGTTATGGAGTGGAAATAGTCATTTTGTTTTCCTATAATCCTAGGTGCATGATAAGTTATAAGGATAGACACTACTAATGTAAGATGGCATAAGAGGAAGACAAATAAATAATACTTTCTTAAAAAACCAACCAATACTTGACTCATGTCATGTGTTACGAATCGAGCACAGATTTACTCAATACTCTTGATCAATCTCTCTAAGACTCTTGCGGAATCACTCGATAAGCTTGAAAGAAACGAAACAAAGAAAGAATTAAGAAACGCGAGACACAAGAATTGTTAACCCAGTTCGACGAGATCGGTATGATCAAGTCTACGTCTGGGGCCGAATCGATCCGGCAAATCCACTAGAAAGGAGAAGTATACAGCTCAATGAGCTTACAACAATGGCGGATTCTTACTCTAAATCTCTCTCTCTGTAAAGATATGAAAACTCAGAGTAAAGAAGAAAGAACGAAGAGGATAAGAATAAGAAACGGATTGTTTCTGTTATATCAGTCAAGACTCCACTGCAGTTAGAGACTTTGACTTTCTCTTCTTCTGATCGGTTTAATCAGCAATCCCAAACCGGAAATAACCGCCTGCTCCAATTACTCATAACCCAGCTAAACCAACCAGATTACTGAAATTGAATCAGAACCAAAACCACAACACTCCACCTTGATTCTATTTCACCCTTTCTATCATGAACCTGTACTCACATGGACCTGACCTTCGGCTGTGACGAACTCCTCGTCTTAGTTGAGCAACTTTAGAAACTCTAAAGTTGCTTCAAACTTCTTCACCGGTATGTCTTTAGTAAGCATATCTGCAGGATTTACGGCAGTGTTGATCTTGAGCACCTCAACATTCCCTTCTTCTACCACATCCCTGATAAAATTGTACTTCACCGCCACATGCTTAGTCTTGCCGTGAAACGTACTGTTCTTGGACAAACAGATAGCAGACTGAGAATCACACCATACCAAAACCTTGTCTTGCTTAAAACCCATATCTTCTAGCAAACCTTGAATCCACAAAGCTTCCTTTACAACCTCAGTTAGTGCGATGTACTCTGCCTCGGTTGAAGATAACGTAACGATGCTCTGAAGACATGATCTCCAACTTACTTTATTTCCTCCCACAGTAAAAACATAACCTGATGTTGACCTTCTTCTATCAAGATCACTAGCATAATCAGAGTCACTAAAACCCTGAACTCTAAAATCCTTTGCCTTAGTATACACCAATGTCAAATCCTTAGTTCCCTTAAGATATTTCAACAACCACTTGACTGCAATCCAGTGAACCTTCCTTGGTCTACTCATAAAACGACTTAGCAATCCTACCGCATGAGCTACATCAAACCTAGTTCCCACCATTGCATACATGATGCTACCAATAGCACTAGCATAAGGAGTCTTACTTGTATCAATGCACTCGGCATTACTCTGCACAGACGCCAGCTTGAAATGAGCAGCCAAGGGAACATCAACTGCATCAGCTCCGAACATATTGAACCTTCGAAGCACCTTCTCCACATAATTCGCTTGAGACAGCTTCAGAACTCCATTTTCTCTATCTCTGATTATGTCAATACCCATAATTCTGCTAGCTGGCCCCATACCTTTGACTTAAAACCTCCTTGAGCTTCTTTATCTCTAACATATCCTTAGCTGCCAACAACATGTCATCTACATATAATAGAAGATAGACATATTCACCTTCGCTTACTTGCCTCACATAGACACATGAGTCATGTCCACTTCTCAAAAAACCTTGATCCAAGATAAACTCATTAAATTTCCTATTCCACTGTCGCGGTGCTTGTTTTAACCCGTACAGAGACTTCTTGAGAAGACACACCTGATCTTTACCTTCATTTACCTCATAACCTTCAGGTTGCTCCATGTACAGCGGTTTGTCTAAATCACCATGCAAGAATGCCGTTTTGACATCCATCTACTCCAACTCTAAGTCACCTTGCACCACAAACGACATCAAGATCCTTATAGAAATATGCTTAACCACAGGAGCAAATACCTCATCATAATCGACTCCCTTCTTCTGAGTGAACCCTCTAGCTACTAGACGTGCCTTGTATCTCTCTGGTTCTACTCCTGGAATCTCAGGCTTCTTCTTGTACATCCATCTACAACTGATGACCTTCTGATCCTTGGGACGATCAACATGATCCCATGTATGATTCTTCTTCAGAGAGTCCATTTCATCATCCATTCCTGAGTTCCATTTTTCCCATTCTGGACTATCTCTAGCTTCATGATAACATTGTGGTTCTTCACACTCAATGTCTTCAGCCGCCATGAGAGCAAATGCAAATTGAGCATAGTCCGAAAGCTTAGTAGGAGGTTTAATATTTCTCCTTACTCTGTCTCTGGCCAATTGATAATCTTTCAAACTGCTTCCTGTTGCAGGTAACACTTCTTCAGGCTCAAAGTATTTGGACTCTGTCTCTGAATCACTTGACTCAACTTGCGTAGCTCCACCTTCAATAGAACTCTCTCCATTCTTTTCATCTACCTTGACAATCTCAGTTCTAACCTGATCAACGTTTTCATTCTTTTCAGACTCTTTTACTACACTCGTTGAACTGAGATCTTTGTACACTTTTTCTTCATGAAACACCACATTTCGACTGATAACACATTTCTCTTCCTCGAGAAGCCAAACCTTATAGCCTTTGGTTCCTTGTGGATATCCCAGAAAAATTCCTTTTAAAGCTCTCGGTTTGAGCTTCCCTTGATCCTGATGAACATATGCCACAGAACCGAACCTTCTAAGATGTCTATACCCTGGCTTTCTATTCAACCACAACTCCTCAGGAACGTTATGATCAATCGCTGACGCATGAGATCGATTTACTAGATAAGCTGCTGTTGCTGCAGCTTCTGCCCAAAAAGATTCTTCTAGACCAGACTCATTTAGTAAACACCTCACCTTCTCCAAAAGTGTCCTGTTCATTCTTTCAGCTACTCCATTTTGCTGAGGAGTGTATGTGCAGGTTCTGTGACGTTCATCCCATGCTTCTTACAATACTCATCGAACTTAGAATTGCAGAACTCTAAGCCGTTATCAGTTCTAAGCACTTTGACCTTCTTCCCTATTTGGTTTTCAACCAAGTCCTTCCAGATGCAAAACTGATCGAATGTCTCATCCTTCGAGTTCAGAAACATTAACCAAACCTTCCTTGTTTTATCATCTATTATAGACAGAAAATATTGTTTTCCTGAGAGTGATGGGGTTACATTTGGTGAACCCCAGAGATCTACATGAATATATCCCAAAGCATCTTCAGTATTGTGCCTTCCAACATTGAAGCTCAGCTTCTTCGACTTTCCCATTACACAATGCTCACAGAAAGCCAATTCCCTAATTTCACTCTTTGACACAAGTCCTTTACCAGTCAATATCTTCATATTATTGAGACTCATATGACCGAGCCTACTATGCCACAACTCTGTATTGTCCTTGCTAGTTTCCGCAAGACAGCTTGAATCAATCGTGGTTTCACCATCAAGTATATAAAGACCATTGTTCAGCTTCCCTATTAAAGCAGTTCTCCCACTCTTGAAGTATCTTACTGTCCCATCTCCACCTTCATGTATATACCCTAGCTTGTCAAGAGTACCTGTGGAAATGAGATTCCTTCTCAAATGTGGAACATACTTAACATTGTTCAACACCTTGATTGATCCACCATGAGTGTTAATACGGATTGATCCTTGTCCTGTAGCTTCCACTGCACGATTGTCACCAAGCAGAATGGTTGTGACTTCTTTCTCCTCAAAACTACTAAACCAGTCCCTTCTTGCAGTCATGTGAGACGTACAACCAGAATCCAGTATCCACAGATCCCTTACCAACTGATTTCTTACTGTCAAAGCTTCTGAAAAAACCAATTTCTCTGTGATTACTCCAGCTTCATTCTGCCCTTCGCTTTCTAGCTTCCTTTTCCTAGCGTAGCAGTCCTTCTTTAGATGGCCTTCTTTCTTACAGAACCAGCAAGTCAATTTTGACTTCGAATTAGACGTGCTCCTGCTCCTTCCTTTAGAACCCTTTGGTTGAGTTCTTTCTTGTGGTCGTCCTCTCTCAGTAGTATACAACACAGCAGCTGAACCTCTTTCATGTTCCCGAGACTCAGCCAACTCTCTCTCTCTAGTGACTTCGCACAAGAAACAACATCTTGAACTGACAATGTTTTATTTCCATACTTGAGCGTATGCTTCAGCTGACTGTAGCTAAAAGGTAATGAGTTAAGAATCAAGATTGCTTGAACCTCCTCAGAAACCTCAATTTCAAGACTGCTAAGCTCATCTACTATCTTCAAGAAATCATCGACGTTCTGATCAATAGTCTGAGAATTCATTTTAAACGAATAGAGCTTAAGCTTAACATATATCCTATTAGGCAGAGAGGTTTCCATATACAGCTTGTTCAACAAAGACCACATCTCAGCAGCTGTGACACAGTGATTTACCTTTCAGAGAACCTTATCACCGATGTGATTGATGATAATGTTCTTTGCTTGCTCTGATTGCTCAACCTTCACAGGATCAAGAACTTCACTAGTTTGTGGTTGATCCGTATCCGAATCTCCATCCGAAGGTTTCTTAGATTCGCTCTTCGTTAGAGTGACAGTCTTTGTAAGCGATGGATCTAGGAGACTGTTCTTTAATCCCAACACACCAAGCTGCGCCATAATCCTGATCTTCCAAAGCGAGAAGTCACTTTCGCCATTGAACGCCTTAATCTCAACTCTAGTTGTCATCGCCATCGCTCCGATGTGAAATCCGAAGCTCTGATACCAATTTGTTACGAATTGAGCACAGATTTACTCAATACTCTTGATCAATCTCTCTAAGACTCTTGCGGAATCACTCGATAAGCTTGAAAGAAACGAAACAAAGAAAGAATTAAGAAACGCGAGACACAAGAATTGTTAACCCAGTTCGACGAGATCTGTATGATCAAGTCTACGTCTGGGGCCGAATTGATCCGGCAAATCCACTAGAAAGGAGAAGTATACAGCTCAATGAGCTTACAACAATGGCGGATTCTTACTCTAAATCTCTCTCTCCGTAAAGATATGAAAACTCAGAGTAAAGAAGAAAGAACGAAGAGGATAAGAATAAGAAACGGATCGTTTCTGTTATATCAGTCAAGACTCCACTGCAGTTAGAGACTTTGACTTTCTCTTCTTCTGATCGGTTTAATCAGCAATCCCAAACCGAAAATAACCGCCTGCTCCAATTACTCATAACCCAGCTAAACCAACCAGATTACTGAAATTGAATCAGAACCAAAACCACAACATCATGATTTTCCTTTAAAAAGTTTGTTTAAAACTCTAAGCTTAGTAGATTCAAAAAGAAAAAAGAAAAAAAAAAAAAAAAAAAAAAAATCTAAGCTTAGAGTTATGTATAAAATTAGGTAAGACGAATAAGAAAAAAAATTAGTTATTTAAACAGCAAGCATTTAACTAAGTTTGTATCGAATAGTGACATATAACGACACAAATACAACACACAAGCGATATCTCCTAGTAAGAATATCTTTATTTTATTTCTTATTTTTATGAAACGTATAGTTAACTAGTTATTTTATATGTTGAGGTGAAAGATGGATGAATGATGATGAATGTATGCAAAGAATGGATGGATGGTAAGGTGTTTCAATTCCTCTTATACAGTTGCAGTATAAGAGGTGTCAATCCAATCTGAGTGTTTGTGAACAGTCAAGATATGCATAAAGATCTAATTTAAGCCAGATGTAAAGGATGTTCGTCACTAACAATCCTATGATGCAAAATGCAGAAAGTAAACTATAAGAACTATGAACTAAATGCAAATGAAACAAGATGATTATGACAGTAATGATGCAACCAACAGAAGTAGAAACTATGCTAAAGAACTAATGCAAGACAAGTAATGAACAAGATGCTAAGTAAATGCAACAAAAATGCGAATAGAATGAAACAAGACAATCACAAAGCATAAACAAGAGTTATGGGGATGAACTCGAGCCAGCACTCGACCGAGTGTAGGTCGAGTGAGTGGTCGAGCTAGACTAAACGCAGAAACAGAGCAATGCAATAAAAACAAAGTAATGCAAAGACGAATCAAACTACCATCAAGCAATAGGATTAAGACTGTAAAATCAATAAACAAGGAAGGACTTGAGGAGGGATTCATGGGCTGGACTAATGATTGAGGCTATCTAACTTGATCAACAAATCTCAAACAACATGAGCTAATCTCTAGACATATGTATCTAAGACAAGCTTCTCCCACTCTCATGGTCAAGAAACAATCAAACCTATGCATTTCTAGACTTGCTCTCACATAGTAAAGAATCTACACAAGCAGGCAGTAAGAAATATGTCTCATACCAAACAAAACCTCTAATCTCTTAGCAAGCAAGATGGTAAGCTCTAGATCTAGCCTTATCTATGCCTCTTAAACATTGGTGTGATGCTAAGATGCTTGAAATCAGATCCTACCCTCTCAGATATAGGATCAGCATTAAGAACATCTACCCTAGAAGAGATCTACAACAATCTTGATCAAGCCAAACAAACCTCATTCACAGCCCAGCCTAACCCATCCTCAAGATCCTAAGCTACTACTCACAAGAACACATGATGAACATCAAAATCATAAACCCAGAAAAGATTGAAACTTGCATCATTAGAAAGATGAAACAAAGATCTACAATACTGAAAAAGAAATGAAACTTGAATTCTCAATATTAAGAAAGTTATTAAACTAACAATATTGAAGAATTTAGTCTTTTTCAAGTACAAGATCTAGGAAATAAAAAAGCAAAAAGAATAAATCCCAAAAAGGGTAAATACTAGGTTTAGAGAATATCTAAAAAGCTGACTATTTTTGTGGCTGCAGGTACAAGGCTTTATATAGGAAGAGAGTGGAAGCCCTAAAAATGCTAAAAGACAAAATAGTCAACGGCTCGGTCAACTCGACCTTTGCTCGGTCGAGTGGCAGGTCGAGCTGGCTTCTCTCGTGCATTCTCCACTCGGTCGAGTCCTCCTCAGCACACGGTCGAGTGTCTGGTCGAGTGTGCGGTCGAGTTGGACTCCGGACCTTGTTATTTCAGCCTTAACTCTCTTGCTTTCCCTTCATGATTGCTTCACTTCTTCCTCAGCATTGCTTCCATGCTCCTTAAGCTTCAAAATCACCTGTTTATGCATGAAAAGATGCAAATGCAATGCAACTAAACTCTAATGCATGATTAGTCCTAAAGCTATGCAATAATGGTGAAAATGGATAGCAAAAGATGCAAAAGATGTGAATATACTAAGGGAAAACAGGGTAAAATATATGAACATCAACACCCCCAAACTTAGTCTTTGCTTGCCCTCAAGCAAATAAGCAAGACATAAGAAGGTAAGTGAGGTTTGAAAGTGGGATCTCAGCTCCTAAAGCTTGCAAATAGACCATCTAGAATCAATGTCCAAGTTACTAGTACTATGATGCAAGTTGAATGAGCTGTACTTAAAAACTTTAGACAAGCATATCACAACCTTTACTGATTTGAGCCTTAGATATCCACATGCATTCAAATCAACCATTTCCTTTAACATTCATTAATCAAGAACATGAATCAATTCTATGCAATGCTTAAACTCATTTGGCTTGGAGGTAAAGGTTTTGAGACAATGATGGTCTCTTTTAGAGTGGGGCTTATCAATATCAAGGTTCTCTCATAAAAAATGGATTGAGCTTTAGAAGAATGCTAAAGGTAAGAATACCTAGACACATACAAGAATAAAACCTTGTCTACCCAAAGGTACCCAAAGTGTTCATCCTAGCAATCTAAACCCAAATGATCCTAGTGCTACCCTTTAACTTCTTCTTTTCTCTTTCACCCTTTTCTCTTTTGGTTTTCAAGTCTTAGGAGAGGTTTCTTATTTGATCTTTCTAGTGGGATAGGAGATTCTTACTTATTTGCTATGGTTCTCTTTTCTTCTTATTCTTATGACATACAAGCTTTTTTTTTCTTTATATTTTTTTTTTCTTTAACTAGAACCATCTTCAACAAATTTTTACTTCCCATCCTTTCACTAGACTTTAGCTTTTACTTAAACACACTCTCCTTTTTAAAGACTCTACCCTTTTTCTCTTTCACTAGACTTTAGCTTTTACTTTTCTTTCTTTAACTACCAAGTCCCAAACCCAACAAATGAACCACCTAGTCCTATCTAGTTTGAAAAATGCAAACTAGAACTACACAAGGCTTTACTCTTGTCAGCTCAAACCTAACACTTTCTACCAAGCTCAATCCCAAAAATAGGCCTCACACACTCAAGAATAAACATGGCTTGAAAGAAGGGTTGGTTAAGGGTAGGGGAAACTGATTCTTAATGAGGAAATCAGCTACTTGGATCAACAAGAGTGGTAAAAAGGAGAAAGATGATCCAAATATGTATATGGTATCCATGAGTTTAAAGCAATGCACACATTGATAATTGAAAGTCAATATTAGGTTCTTATAGATAGGAAATGGCATCAAATCACAACATGCTTCAATTTAGACCAAATGCAATGCAGGAATTCAATGCTTGGTTCAATCTTATGCTTCTAACCACTCAACTAGCATCAAAGTACTATTAACTTGGGCATTGATCCTAGTCTAGTGAATGAGCAAGCTAACAAGGAAATACTCATCATAGATCCCTAATGCAAGCAGTCCTATATGATAAACAAAATACTTGAATATGCAAAGCAAACTACATGAACACTCTTTTTTTATAAAGATTTTTGCAAAAAAATTTCAAATTTTTAGGGTTTTTCTATGCCTTAGATGCTATGCAAATACTAACATGATGATGCTAAAAATTTGAAATAAGAAAACAAAACACAATGTCAAATGCTATCTCAAACCCACCCCCAAACTTAAATCACACAGTCCCTTGTGTGAAAGAAATTTGTTTGAGGATTCAAGACTTAAAACAAAACACACAATATGAAATGCAATGGTATTTACAATGTAAAGGTGATAGTGTTACCTCAAGGATTGGAGAAACTATCCACATCCTCCTGCATGCTATCAAAGGTGTAGCTGGGGTCTTGTTGGTGACTTGGAGATGGGGATTGGGGCAGCTCGACGATGGCGATCGACCGTGACTCGGTCGTGTGCATGTCCGAGTGGGGGGGTCGAGCTGGACTGCGGATGCCATAATTCTGTCCTTGCTGCTGGGAGAACTGTTGGTAGAACTGGTGGTAGAGTGCTGGATCCATGAAGTATTGGGGTGGGATGGGAGGGTAACGTGGATAAGCAGCTGGAGGTGGGAAGCCATATGGTTGTCTGGGCTGGAACTCGGTCGAGTGCGTCGGTGGTGCTCGGTCGAGTGGGGCTCGAGTGACCGGTCGAGTGCCTCGAAAGCTGCTGTTCTCGGGTACTTGAGCTCCTCTTCCTCTGAATTGGCTCATACATTGAAGCCCTAGCTGGTTCCACAGGATTCGCAACCCTTGAAAGTGCTCTAGTTGAGCTACTTCTCCTCAAAGGGCTTGAATGGCTAGGAGATGAGTTTCCACTTTTCAGCTCAGCAATCTCCTTCTTTAAGCCTTTGATAGACTTAGCCATGTTGGTCACCTTCTTCTTCAGCTTATCAAACCTCTTTCCTCGCCACTTGCCCCACTTTTGCAAAAGAGTTAACCTCTTGGCATTCTCCCTCACTCCTCTACTATCTCTTGGGTTGGGCTCATAATCTTCAAAGTAGAACTGTTCCTCTCCATCAGCTACTTGTGCATTTCCAGCTTCTTCAACTCTAGGTTGAACCACTCCATCAAACCAATGCTCCTCAGCTGGCCAAAAGTCAATGTTGACTCCCTCTTGAATGGTGGTGAGTTCTTGGTTAGGCAATATGAGTTGCTTTTTCCCAAGTGTTGGAAGCTCATAGTTGAAAATGTGGTTCCCTTGATGCATTTCCTTGGCTAGGATGAGAGTAGAAGTGAGGTAGCTTGAGTCAATCCATCTTGGTGAGACACTTTCTCCTCTAAGTGGAACTTTAGCAGCTTGAAGGATTGGAGTGATGATGCCTCCAATGGTAAGTGCTCCTCTTGATCCTTTGTTTTCCAACTTTCCTACCCAACTTCTCAAGTGAACCATGTGGTCAATGAGCACCATTGCAAGATCAGTCTCTACAGTGCTCCCAAGGATAATGGTTCCATCTCTTGCCTTGAGGATGATCCCATTGAGAGCCAAGTCAACCATCTTCTGCTCTCCCTCATTGATGTTCCCAGTTTCCTTCCTTGCAAAGAAGGTGTTTGCAAGAGCTTTATGGAAGTACCTTAAGACTGGGCTCCTTATCTTTGAGCTCTTGGAGTTGGAGGATGAGTAGAGCTTGTTGTCCCCAATGGTTTCCCAAACTGAGTAGAGCTCCTCTCTTGGTATCATCAAGCTCCTATGGCTCCCCACTTCAAATCCAAACACATTGGCTATCTTTTTATTGAAAGCTCATGCCTCTTCCCTTGATTGTGAAGGTGATGTGACCAGCTCCAACCTCAGGATTTTTCCTTGCATATGTATGCAGCTTGACAGTGGCAAGGAACTCACAACTCTCCTCTTTGTAGCCCTCCATGCAAAGCCCCAAAACTTGGTGAGATTGCTCTTCTCAAAGAGATATTCTACATCCTCATCAATAGCAAGCTTCTGCATGGTCTCCTTGTGTGGATACCTAGTTCCCAAGAACTCCATCCTCATGAAAGCATCATAAAGCTGCCTCTTTGTCAGCCCACAAGACTCAGCTTCTCCATCATCCATCAATTCTTCTTCTTCACTTTCTTCCTCACTCTCATTTTCACTTTCTTCTTGCTCAACTTCAACAGCTGGCCTCTTCCCCTTGGCCTTGTGCTTCCTCATAAACTCATTGAGAGTAGGCTCTCTTTCCTCCTCACTTTCGGTCCTCTCAGGATCTTCCTCAACTTGCTCTCTCCTTGGACGCGGCACCTGGCTCGACCGGCTGCTCGAACCGCCACTCGGTCGAGTGGTCGATCGAGTGGTCCGTCGAGTGACTCTCCCAGCTTCACCTCTTGATTCAAGGTCAGCATCACGACGTTCCATGGAGCTTGCAGCGGTTTGGTGAGACTTCTTGGTAATCTTGGAAGACATTTTCAAAAGAAACTGAAGGGAATAGACTCAAAATGCAAAGTTAATAGGTTAGTGACCCAAAAATTTGAAAGAACAAAGTTTGAGCAAGAGATGAACTTTGAAAGAGATTTTAAAGCTTGATGTTTTGAGCAAATGAGAGAATGTGAGAAGTATAGGATCGAGCAAGGACTATATAAAGAAGCTAAGGGGACAAGGAGACAAGGGTGGAGCGTCCATACCATTCAAATTCGAAATGGGAATCTTTGACTTGCTTTTGGCTGCCACTCGACCCCACACTCGACCAGCACGTGGTCGAGCTCCTTGATCAATTTTGAAATTTCAAAATTTTTCTCCTTGTTCTTCCCTCCACTTGATCATTCTAGAAGAATGGGAATCAAATGGGCTTCAATTAGTATCCAGCTCGGCCGAGTACCTCTTGTGGCCTTGGTCGAGTGGGCTTGCGAGTGTCCTTCTCCAAGTCCAAATCTTTCTTTATCCAACTACATTCTTCCTAAAAAGCCTGTCCAACACAAACATAAAATAAAACACATCAAAACTACAAGGAAAATAAACTATATTTACAAAGGATACCTTAGGGACTTCCTCCCTAGTGAGCTTGTTTAGAGTCACTAAGCTTGACTTCTTATAGCTCTTTAAGCTTGATTTGGAGACCAAGGAGGTGATAAAATCTCTCCTGGTTCTGCTTGATAACCTTGGTGTTCCTTCTTGATCATTACTTTCTTGACACTTGAACCATGTTTCTTCTTAAACTTGAGTTTTGGTCTTGCCTTCTTCAAAGACCTTTTGTTGAGCTGAACTTGAAGTTCCTTCACTAAACCAGCTAGCACTTGAACTGAACCCTTTAGCTTCTCCACTGAATCTTCTTGAAAGGTTAGCTTACCCCTTGAAGCATTTTCCTCACTTGAGACCTCATGATCCTCCTTTCTTTTTATAAAGGTGGATCATATTTGGAAGGCAGATTAGTGGGATTGTTGATGTCAAACTTCATAGTGAAGTCTTCAGTCAGGTGGAGCTTGACAGTCCCCATCTTCACATCAATAACAGCCCCAGCTGTAGCTAAGAATGGTCTTCCCAAGATAAGAGGGTCTTTAGGCTCTTGTTCCATGCTCATGATTGCAAAATCAGTTGGGATCCTTGCTTCTCCTATTTTGATAGGGAGGTTTTCAATCACTCCAACCACATCCCTCTTGGATCCATCTGCTAGACTGACATAGAAGTTGCTATCCTTGAAGTCTTTATACCCTAACTTCTCAGCCACTGAATATGGCATCAAGCTCACTGCTCCTAGATCACAAAGGCACTTATTGAAGTGCATGTAGCTGATGGAACAAGGTAAGTTGAATGAGCCTGGATCTTCAAGCTTTGTTGGGACAATAGCTTTTCCAATCTCTTTCAAATCCTTCATATCTTGGTCATGAGCCCTCTTCTTTGACATCTCAAGTAAAAAATTCTGATAGAGAGGGTATGGAGCATAATGTTCCAAAGCAGGTCCTCTCTCTTCTTCTTGGTAAGCAATGATGGCTTCTTGTATAGCCATCACTTCCTTCTTCTCAATAACAACCTCTTCCTTCAAGGCTTTCTCCTTCTCTTGTTGCAAAGCTATCTTCTCCTTGTTCTCAATGATCTCCCTCAATTCCCTTATCTTTTGAGCCTTGAAACGTCCTGGGAATGTTAGAGGCGGTTTGTAAGCAGGAGGAATGTATCTAGCAGGCTTAACAGCTTCTGTGTCTGCAACTCGATCAAGCACTCGAGCAGGCACACGGTCGAGTGGCTGTTCGAGTACCTGGTCGAGTACAATGTCGAACTCCAGTTGCTTTGCAAAAACGTCACTGGGGCTTCAAGAATGATAAATCCCCCAAACTTGGACTTCACTGTCCTCAGTGACTTCTTCTTCATGAACTTGAATGGCTTTGGCTGTGAACTCTCTTGGATTTTGAACAGCTTTTCCAGGGAGTTGGCTGGGTTTAGGAGCTGAAGTAGAGGCAATGTTACTCCATATACTTCACTCTTGAGTTAAGACCCTCAAACTTCATGTTTAGATCATTGTACTGTGATGTGAGTCTTTGATTCAACTCAGCAAACTGTTTGGCCTCCTCAATCTTTCCTTGTGTTTGCCCAATCAACAACTGTTGCATCATTGCCCTTAAGTCTTGTTCCTGGCCTTGGTTAGTCTGAAACCCTGGTGGGGGACACAATGGAGGCTGGAACATTTGATGTTGTTGTTTAGGGATGTAGTTTTGTTGCTGTGGAGGCTGTTGAGGTGGATAGACTTGGTCTTGAGGGTTGGCCACATTGGTACTCCTATAAGAGAGATTGTTGTTTTTGAAACCTCCTTGGTTGTAGCCTTTGAATCCTCCTTGGTTTTGCATGTAGCACAACTCAGCAAACTCAGTCTCCCCTTCTTTAACTGGAGCCTCTTCCTCACCAATGAAGTGAATAGACTTTTGTTGGCTAAGAAGGATCTTGTCAAGCTTCTCATTGACCATCTTCAAATCCCTCTTGTACTTGTCCTCTTGATCAGTGGATGATGACCTTATGGTTCTGTCATAGTCCTCATTATAGTTGTCATCTGATTGAGCAAGATTTTCAACCAACTCCCAGCCTTCTTCAACATTTTTGTTGAGGAAGTTTCCATTTGAGGCTGTGTCAAGAAGCAATCTGATCTTGGGAAGCACTCCTCTATACAAAGTGCTTAAAAGGGACTCATTGCTGAAGCCATGGTGAGGACACTGAGTCTGGAATCCTTTAAACCTTTCTCAAGCTTCACAAAAACTCTCATTATTCCTTTGAGCAAACCTAGAGATTTCATTTCTCAATCTAGCAGTTCTAGCATTGGAAAAGAATTTGGCTAAGAAAGCTCTCTTGCAAGCATCCCATGTGGTTATTGCTCCAGTAGGAAGAGTCTTCTCCCAAAGGTGAGCCTTATCTCCAAGTGAGAATGGAAATAGCCTTAACTTGAAGCCATCCTCACTGACTCCATTGATCTTTGTGAGACCACATATCCTATCAAATTCATCAAGGTGGTCCAGGGGATCCTCCATTGGCAACCCATGGAACTTGTTGGCTTGAATCATTGAGATCAATCCACTTTTGATCTCAAAGTTGTTGTTGGCAACAGTAGGAGGCACAATACCAGCTCTCTGGTTATATGTGTTTGGTGCATCTCCAGCACCAATGTTTCTTGCTCTTGGAGCTTGTTGATCTTGATGCTCCATTAGCACTTGTTGTTCTTGTTCCTGATAGATCCTTGTTTTCTGCTGTCTCAGGTCCCTTGGTGGTTTGTTGATGTGATCAAGGAGTCTCTGAAGATTGTGAGGACCCTTGGACCTTGTTTGCATCAACAGAGTCGAGTACAGACTCGGACAGGCACTCGGTCGAGCGCAGGCTCGAGTGGGTGGTCGAGTCGACTGGGAACTGATGTCTATTTGTATCCGGCTTCTGACTCGATCAGGTGCTCGAGCACACACTCGGTCGAGTGGTGGTCGAGTTGATGGTCGAGCTGGTACCTGAAACTCAATCACAAACAAGCAGAAGAAGAAACAAGATCAGTAGTGAACAAGTTGATAAACAAACTTAATCTTAGACTTTTATGGATCCTAATTGTCACAAAAACACACTCAAACAGGCAACGGCGCCAAATTGAAACTAGTTATTTTGTATGTTGAGGTGAAAGATGGATGAATGATGATGAATGTATGCAAAGAATGGATGGATGGTAAGGTGTTTCAATTACCTTTATGCAGTTGCAGTATAAGAGGTGTCAATCCAATCTGAGTGTTTGTGAACAGTCAAGATATGCATAAAGATCTAATTTAAGCCAGATGTAAAGGATGTTTGTCACTAACAATCCTATGATGCAAAATGCAGAAAGCAAACTATAAGAACTATGAACTAAATGCAAATGAAACAAGATGATTATGACAGTAATGATGCAACCAACAGAAGTAGAAACTATGCTAAAGAACTAATGCAAGACAAGTAATGAACAAGATGCTAAGTAAATGCAACAGAAATGCAAATACAATGAAACAAGACAATCACAAAGCATAAACAAGAGTTATGGGGATGAACTCGAGCCAGCACTCGACCGAGTGTAGGTCGAGTGAGTGGTCGAGCTAGACTAAACGCAGAAACAGAGCAATGCAATAAAAACAGAGTAATGCAAAGACGAATCAAACTACCATCAAGCAATAGGATTAAGACTGTAAAATCAATAAACAAGGAAGGACTTGAGGAGGGATTCATGGGCTGGACTAATGATTGAAGCTATCTAACTTGATCAACAAATCTCAAACAACTTGAGCTAATCTCTAGACATATGTATCTAAGACAAGCTTCTCCCACTCTCATGGTCAAGAAACAATCAAACCTATGCATTTCTAGACTTGCTCTCACATAGTAAAGAATCTACACAAGCAGGCAGTAAGAAATATGTCTCATACCAAACAAAACCTCTAATCTCTTAGCAAGCAAGATGGTAAGCTCTAGATCTAGCCTTATCTATGCCTCTTAAACATTGGTGTGATGCTAAGATGCTTGAAATCAGATCCTACCCTCTCAGATATAGGATCAGCATTAAGAACATCTACCCTAGAAGAGATCTACAACAATCAAGCTTGATCAAGCCAAACAAACCTCATTCACAGCCCAGCCTAACCCATCCTCAAGATCCTAAGCTACTACTCACAAGAACACATGATGAACATCAAAATCATAAACCCAGAAAAGATTGAAACTTGCATCAATAGAAAGATGAAACAAAGAACTACAATACTGAAAAAGAAATGAAACTTGAATTCTCAATATTAAGAAAGTTATTAAACTAACAATATTGAAGAATTTAGTCTTTTTCAAGTACAAGATCTAGGAAATAAAAAAGCAAAAAGAATAAATCCCAAAAAGGGTAAATACTAGGTTTAGAGAATATCTAAAAAGCTGACTATTTTGGTGGCTGCAGGTACAAGGCTTTATATAGGAGGGGAGTGGAAGCCCTAAAAATGCTAAAAGACAAAATAGTCAACGGCTCGGTCAACTCGACCTGTGCTCGGTCGAGTGGCAGGTCGAGCTGGCTTCTCTCGTGCATTCTCCACTCGGTCGTGTCCTCCTCAGCACACGGTCGAGTGTCTGGTCGAGTGTGCGGTCGAGTTGGACTCCGGACCTTGTTATTTCAGCCTTAACTCTCTTGCTTTCCCTTCATGATTGCTTCACTTCTTCCTCAGCATTTCTTCCATGCTCCTTAAGCTCCAAAATCACCTGTTTATGCATGAGAAGATGCAAATGCAATGCAACTAAACTCTAATGCATGATTAGTCCTAAAGCTATGCAATAATGGTGAAAATGGATAGCAAAACATGCAAAAGATGTGAATATACTAAGGGAAAACAGGGTAAAATATATGAACATCAGTTCTGTTGATAGTTAAGGAATTTTTCTTCTTGTGGATTTACTTCGCCAAACGGTATCAGAAACTACTTTTGTTGGAATATGAACATGTAACATGTTCATATAATATGTTATCGTCCACCAAAATTTGACCATTAAAATAATAGAAGAACGGCTGGCCTGGCTGATGATGATCGTCTAGCTCGTTTTAGGATATACTCAAAACACTTAATATTCCGATTCTTTCTATTCACCGTTGCATCAATCGTGATTATGTACTCTGCAATATAATGTACACATGAATTTAGTCCATCTATTAGACAAATTTTACTAAAACATTTTGAAAATGTAATTTACAAAGAAATCACATTTGTAACCTTCTTTGTATTATTAAAATACGAATGGGTTGGAGACACTGCTGACAATTGTGATACCCAATGCTTAGGTTGTACGAGGACAGATTTGGCAACAAGCCAACAATAAACCAAGGGCGTCACATTTAAATGTCTCCCAATATATTACAAATGTGGGTTCTTTAAAAGATCTCGTTAGCAATAGGGAGTTTTGTAAGGTTTGTCATCGAACCTTATCCGGAAAGAGAATTACATGCGCTAGTTTGGGTCAAAAACCGAATATTGGCCTACTGGTGAATAATGCGAGTTTCGAGCTAAGTGGATTAAAGATGGATAGAGTGATGGTCGTACGCATAAGAGAATTTTTTTTACAAGGTATATTTGTGAGCATGGTGGTGGTTATTCTAACCAAACATGATTTTTATAGACAACCTTTTGCCGTATTCTGTTGACATAGCTCGAGCCTATAATTGCAGGTAAGAATTTGTGCGGGAAGGTCACAAAATGAAATTGATTGGAAAGAATTATAAAGTCCAAAGATGGACAAGTTTTCTTGTGGGAACATCTTATCTATTATGGGTGCATTTAGAAGAGTTCGTAAGAATAAAAGATGGTTTTAATAATAAAGTGTTCAGCCAAATGGTTCTAACGAGGCAGAGATATTGAATAGCTGTTTAAATAAACATGGCAAGTCTCCATTACATGAAGGTGAAGATTCAGATTCCATAATAAACCAATCAGAAGCCTGTCATTTGATAATCTGTGGTCTGTTGCTATGAGTTTTTGATCTGGTCCGGTGGATTTTGGGCGGTGTGTCAACCGTTAAAGCATACATTTTTACAGCGAATAACTCTTGCGGAAGACCTTTTTGATCCTGCAAAATGTGATTTTGTAGAAAAGACTGTAAACTCTCTAAACCAACGGAATTTATGGGATTTAGATTTTAAAAACACTAACAAGAATTCGACCTTTGTTCTATAGAGATGCAACCCACATCGGCGAAAGAGTTGTTTGAAGTAGGGATCCGATCTGGTGATGCTATGATCCTCTTTATCCAAAACAAATCCTGCAGAAAAAAATTATATATGTAGTTTTGTGTCAGATCATAAATTTATATATGTAGTTTTGTGTCAGATCATCAGAATGTCAAAATGTCGGTCCAAAAGAGAGATGGAAAGAAACCTTTTTTAGCATGATTCTCCTTCACGACGAAAAACCCACCAGGTTTCAGGCAGCCCTGAGATGAACCAAGAACACAACATGAGATCAAAACATCAAAAACACAGTGCATAGGAACTACAATTTTACTTGACATGTCATATAGTAACTGAACATGGGCGCAATGAAAGAGAAGAAACAAAGTCTTTACCTTTGCGCGGTTAAAGAAAGAAACAAAGTCATCGTCCGTAAGATGCCCAATGCACCATTGAACCCATATGACATCATATCTTCCAGCAGCTGGAGTAAACTCCTATGATCATATAACATTCACAAAGAAAATGTGAATGTGAATCAAAAACAATGATAACATAAAACGAAAAAGTACAACAAGTACTTCAAGAAGCGTTACCTGAAGAGGTATACAGAAAAAGTTGGTTGCTTTGTGCGTTTCTGAACCCGCAGAAGCCAAGTTCTCACGTGCTGCATCCAAAAATTGCTCTACAGGCTCAAGAAGATCAACCTGAAGATCAAAAGAATACACAAATGGTTATCAAATGACAGAGAAGAACAGAAACTAAAACATGAAGCATTCAGCAAAAACACTTTACCTCGTTAAAATATCGAATCAGAAGATTCTTGGTGATTCTCCCAATACCAGAACCACAATCTACAAAAACATTTGTGGGATTTGTAAGAAACACATAGTAACAATCAAATAAAGCATTACCAACGAGAGAGTAAAGTTACCAAGAGCTACTAAATGCTGATTAGCTCCACCATTTACTAATCTTTCTTGCATAAGAGTCTTAAGAAACACTTCACTTCCTATAATATCAGCATCATTCACATGACCATATCCTCCTAATACTCCATCAACAGAAGCTTCAACACCCTTAATTTAACAACACAAACACACAAATCAAATCAATTTGTGTGTAAGCTTTATGAAGCAAACAAATCTAAGAAACTATACGGTAAAGGTAACGTTTTTGAGATAAGAAGATTTCGAAAACTTACTTCCCAATAAGAAACACCATCTCTGTACCATTGGGTTTTTCTTGTTTCGTCTCCTTCTTCTCCAATTTCTTCTCTCCACATGTCTTGTACGCTATCAAACTCTTTCCCTTCAGAATCTACGCCACAAATCTCCATGGAATCAGAAAAGAGTGTTATAACGCTTCTTCGCTCTTTCTTCCGTCGGTAAAGATACGGTGGTGAAGCAAGTGTCGTCGTCGTCGTTGTCGTCGACGGCGGCGGTGAGATATAGTTTTGGTGGTTGTGGCAATGGAAGTTACCAATGGAAACGAATGGGCTGTAAAGAGACAACAACATCTTTTTGTTGTTGTTGGGCTTTTCGGTTCGTGGCTTTGTTTATTAAACACGGGTCTCGGACTATCCATAGTTTGACCCGATTAGGTTTTGTCATAGGTTTATTTTCTCTTGTAAAAACATTATTTTGTTCTGTTGCATAAAACCATATTTCATAGTATAAATCACAAAAAAATGGCTCTGAACGGCGATTTGAGGGTTTCGAGTGGGGAAGGTCAGGATGCGACCACAGAGGAGATTGGGGAGAAGGATAGGCCCCCAGGAGAGCCACTGGATACACCGGGTTCATGGGTTCGGAAGGTGACTAGAGGTAGTGTGGGAGGCAGGTTGGTGCCAGAGAAGGTAGTGGATGGTAGTTTTGTGGATGAACGACTCTCTTTGGAGTTCCCGAATGGGGAGGACGGATAGCCTGTGGTGACGATTGGGAGGGAAGTTCTGGATGCCATGAATGGTCTATGGAAGCATTGTATGGTTGCTTCGACGCCGGTGGTGGCGAAGAGTCTGGCCAGGACGGAGGTGCAGCAAGGAGTAGATGGTTTTACTCCGGTCATGCATAATGGGTAGAAGTCAGATCTGCGAAGACAATCTAGAATGGCGGATGCGGAACAAACATGGAAAGACAGTTACGGGAATCCCAGATGATAAATCAATCTTCGAATATTCACGTATCAAATAGTTTTGGAAGGTTGGCGGAAGATTTGGCAATCCCACCGAGAAGAATGGCGAGTATCATGCATGGTGCGGATAAGGAAAATGTATCCGTTTCGAATCAAATGGGAGAGGGCATGATTGACGTGCCAGTGAAGGCAATGGTGTTTGGTGCAGGCCTGGAAACGAGTATGTCTAGGCCTAAGAGTGGGCTTAAAAGTGGTCATGTGGGGGCATCTGCAGGAGTGGTGAAACGGCCAGAGAAAATGATGTCAAGGCCCAAGCAATCGAAAATGACTAGGCCCGTTAAAGACTGGTCTTCGGCCCGACGAAGGATGAAGCAGGTTTGACGGTGACTGGAAAAAGGCTGAGGATCGCGAGTGAAAATGTCGGGAGATCAGAAGGAGGATCTGTGTCGGTTCCGCCGGAGTCTAGGGCGGAAGGATATGGGAAGGACACGAGTGACTCTCTGGTCTTGAGGGATATGGCGATGCCCATTCGGGTAGATGTTGCGACCGAGACCAGTTTGGTTTCATAAGATGGGTTGGTGGTGGATGCGACGAGCCTTGGTGCTCAATAACGAGTCGCCCCAGTTATTCTATTCGAATTGCGTGTTCTGATGATGAATATTTTGATGTGGAATTGTCGGGGGAAAATATACCTAATTTTCGATGATCGATACAGTATCTACTGAAGAAGTTTCAAACTGATATCTTGGCTGTGTCCGAGACTCATGCGGGAGGGGAGAGAGCAGGCCAAATTTGTTGAGGTTTGGGATTCGAGAATGTGTTTCGTGTGGATGCAAATGGGCAGAGTGGTGGTTTGTGGCTGTTATGGAGATCGGGTATCGGGGAGGTCACGATAGTTGACTCTTCGGACCAATATATCCATGCTTTGGTGGTCAATGAGACAAAGTCGGGGAATTTGATTGCGGTGTATGCAGCACAAACCGTGAGTCGACGGTGTGCGTTGTGGGAGAAACTGAGGGCAGTAGTTAGCTCGGTTTCTGGTCCGCTTGTAATGGGGGGTGATTTTAACACCATTGTGCGTTTGGACAAAAGAACCGGGGGAAATGGTATGCTTTCCCCGGATTCGCTTGCGTTTGGTGAATGGATATAGGATTTGTCTTTAATAGACATTGGTTTCAGGGGTAATCAGTATACATGGAGGAGAGGGAGAGTAGGAAACACCTTTGTAGCAAAAAGCCTTGATCGAGTGTTATGTTGCCCTCAAGCGCGGTTACCGTGGCAGGATGCGGTGGTTACTCATCTTCCATCTCTGGCATCAGACCATTCTCCACTATATGTGCAGTTGAGCCCAGTGCTTGCAGTGAATGCTAGGAGAAGACCGTTTCATTTTGAAGCGGCTTAGTTACAACATCCTGGTTTTAAAGACTTGGTGGCAGCTTCTTGGGATCGGACTGTCACCACTCGGGAGGCTTTGATGCAGTTACAAAGAGTTCTACGGCAGTGTAATAAGGAAATCTTTGGAGATATTAATTTGAGAAAGGACAAATTAATGCGAGAGATTAAGGAAATCCAAGAGAGCATTGCTATAAATCAGACAGATGCGCTTTTGAGGAGTGAGGAGACTCTATTTAAGGAGTTTGATGCTGTTTTAGAACAAGAGGAAACACTCTGGTTTCAAAAGTCCAGAGAGAAGTGGGTCTTACATGAAGATCGCAACACCCAGTTCTTTCACACGTCGACTATCATTCGTCGAAGGAGGAATAGAATTGACCTGTTGAAGGATGATACATGAAGATGGATTTCGGATGGGCATGAGCTAGAGAAGCTTGCTGTGGATTACTATACAAAGTTATACTCGCTGGCTGATGTTGAGTTAGGAGGGGAGAAGCTTGCTTGTGAGGGTTTCTTACCTTTGTCTCCAGTGGAGCAGGAGGGTTTGGAGAAACCTTTTAGTGCTGAGGAAGTGGAGTTAGCAGTACGCAGTATGGGGAAGTTTAAGGCTCCGGGATCTGATGGGTTTCAGCCCGTGTTTTACCAACAATGTTGGGATGTGGTTGGAGAGTCGGTGGTGCAGACCGTTTTGGAATTCTTTCAGACAGGTATACTTTCTGAAGGTATGAATGATGCGTTGGTAGTGCTTATACCCACGGTGGTTAAACCTGAGCGAATTGTGCAGTTTAGACCAATAAGTATTTGTATTGTGCTGTTTAAGATCATTACAAAGACTATGGTGGGGAGACTGAAGAGTGTTATGTCAATTTTGGTTGGTCCAGCTCAATCAAGCTTCATTCCTGGCCGCCTAAGCTCGGACAATATTGTGGTGGTCCAAGAGGCGGTCCACTCAATGAGCCGTAAGAAAGGGAGGTAGGATTGGATGCTGTTAAAGCTTGATCTGAAAAAAGCTTATGACAGAATTAGATGGGACTTCCTAGAAGAGACGCTTGGAGCCGCGGGTTTATCTGATAGTTGGGTCAGTTGGATAATGTAGTGCATAAAGGATCCATTAATGAGCTTACTCTGGAATGGTGAGAAGACAGAACCTTTTAAAATGTCTAGAAGACTCCGCCAAGGTGATCCTCTGTCTCCATTTCTATTTGTGTTGTGCATGGAGCGTTTATGCCATTTGATTGATGATGAGATAGAGGAGAAGAGATGGAAACCGATCAGGCTGTCAAATGGGGGACTTGTTTATCGCATATCTGCTTTGCAGATGATTTGATCTTGTTTGCGGAAGCCTCTGTGGCCCAAATTCGAGAGGTGCGACGGGTATTGGAGAGATTTTGTCTTGCCTCAGGGCAAAATGTTAGTTTGGAGAAGTCTAAGATTTTCTTCTCTGACAATGTTTCAAGGGACTTGAGGAATCTGATTAGTATTGAGAATGGAATTTCTTCAACGCGAGAACTAGGTAAGTACCTGGGAATGCCTATCCTACATAAGTGAATCAATAAGAATATGTTTGGTGATGTAGTAGAGCGAGTATCATCTCGTTTGGCTGGCTGGAGGGGTAGGATGTTGAGCTTTGCAGGAAAACTCACGCTTACGAAAGTAGTGATGTCATCTATTCCAATCCATACAATGAGTACTATTAAACTGCCTGTTAGTACCCTGGATAGGTTGGATCGGATATTTAGAGATTTCTTGTGGGGCTCGACCTCGATGAAGAAGAAGATGCATCTGATTGGATGGGATCAAGTGTGTCTCCCCAAACGTGAGGGTGGTCTGGGTGTTAAGAAAGCAAATGCTATGAACACGGCTTTGGTTGCAAAGGTGGGATGGAGAGTCTTACACGATGATAAAAGCTTATGGGCACACGTGATGAGGGCGAAATATAAGGTTGGGGATGTACAGGACCTGACTTGGCTAAAGAAGAAGGGCCACTGGTCGTCTACCTGGAGAAGTATCTGTGTTGGATTGCGGGACGTGGTCTTCAAGGGGCTTCGTTGGGTGGTTGGAGATGGGACGCAGGTCAAGGTCGGACAGCAAGGTGGTTTACGGATACACCTCTATTGTAAATGGTGTCAGGTGAGCTCCCAGTTGGGTATGATCTGGTGAGAGTATGTGATATGTGGCGTGATGGTGTAGGATGGATACAGGCGAATCTTATGCCTTATGTTTCTGAAATTCTGAAGTTAGAATTAGCTGCAGTGGTGGTGGACAAGGTCACAAGAGTGAAGGATCGTTTGTCCTGGGGAGAATCTGCTGATGAAAAATTTACTGTTCAATCTGCCTACAGTTTGTTAACCAAGGTGGAGATGCCGACTCAGAATATGGGGTCCTTTTATTCACAGGTATGAAGGATTCGGGTACCAGAACGAGTGCGTGTTTTTGTTTGGATAGTTGTTAGACAAGTTATCATGACCAAGACAGAAAGACTTCGTCGTCATATGAGTGACACAGCGGTATATTCAGTTTGCAAAGGGGGCTTGGAGACTATTCTACATGTCCTCCGGGACTGCCCGGCCATGTAAGGTGTATGGTTGCGGTTAGTTCTTACACGGAGACAGAGAGTTTTCTTTGAGCAGTCTCTCTTGGAATGGACCGCTGGGAACCTGAGTGGAGAGATAGCTAAGAAACTACGACTTGGCCTACACTCTTTGCTATGACTATCTGGTGGGCATGGAAATGGCGGTGTGGAATTATTTTCGGTGAGAACAGGGTTTGGCGGGATCGTGTGCAGTTCCTTAAAGATGCTGCTAAAGTTGTTGTTGACGCGTATGGGGTTAGTTTAAAGACGCGGGTGGACAGAGGTGAGAGAGTGATCAGATGGTTATGTCCTCTGAGTGGATGGTAAAAGGTTAATACGGATGAGGCGTCACATGGGAACCCAGGGCCGGCTACAGCGGGAGGAGTGATCCGGAATGAGGCGGGTGAGTGGTGTAGTGGTTTTGTTTTGAAAATTGGTCGTTGTTCCGCTCCTTTGGCAGAACTATGGGGTGTATATTACGGCCTTTACTTTGCTTGGGAGAAGAAGATAGTGAGGTTAGAGGTGGAGGTAGACTCAGAGCAGGTAGTGGGTTTTCTTAAGACAAGGATTAGTGAGACGCATCCTCTATCGTTCCTGGTACGTCTGTGCCATGGCTTCTTATCAAAGGACTGGAATGTCTGAGTTACGCATGTTTCAAGGGAGGCAAATCGTCTTGCAGACGGTTTGGCGAACTATGCTTTTACTTTACCTTTAGGTTTCCATATTTTTAATTGTGCTTCTGAGTGTCTTGAACCCTTGTTGAGAGAGGATTTGTCGAGCTCTGAGAGTTCTGCTTTGGTTCGTTTGTAATTTTTTTAGTGGCTTGAATAAATTAAATCGAGAGGTTTTCTCCCGGTTTCTTACCAAAAAAAAAAAAAATAGTATAAATCACAAATCATCTCATCCACCAAAATCTCTTACATAATTTTTTTATAATTGAACTCTCATAAAAACAATCTTATTATATAAAGTTGAATTTTGAAAGTTAGTCATTAACAAGATTTTGACACGTGTCAAGTTATTAAATTGAGATTTTGATATGTGTAAAAATTAATATTTAAATAATAAAAAATAATAATACTTATCAAGATATATAAATAATAACAAGGTATAGTAGAACACATAAGGATGATTTCATATTTTCATTAATTATCCCCCATATAATAAAACGGAAGTACACAACCTTTTTTGTAGACTATATAATATGAGTTATAAAATTAATTATTTGATATTTGATAGATTATAGGTTATATGAGTTGTAACCATTAATTAAATCTCGATTTAAGATCTTCTTAAAAAGGATATCGAGAGAATATCATCAAATCTCCAAAGAATATTTAATTAACCATATATAGGTAACAAAATCTCAAAACTTAATCACTCTTTTGTTGATTATGAGTGATTTCCGATTATGCTTCTTTTTACAGGGTAACAAAATCCAAACATGGATGAAAAAGGAGGATGTTATGAAATTTAAGAAAGTTCTCACAAAAAAGGATTGGAAAATCATTGAGAAATTTTCAGTAACAAAGGTGCTAGAGCAAGAGTTGATTTTAGTCACTAGATTTTAACCGTGTACAAGCACGGGTACAGTTATAGACAACCACATATTGTCCAACAAACAATTTTAAACAATCCCATAAATTATATTTTATATAAAAAGTGCAATAGAAATAAAATGAATTTCAACCCGTGCTTGGTCCTAATCTAGTTGTCCTTATTAAAACTTGAAATTTTGATTGAAAAAAACAACAAATAGATGCACAAAATTGAAAAAATGGGTTGAACAAAATTGGGTTGAATAATATTCAACTCATTCATCTCTAAAATAGTGGTTGAACAAGTTGAAAATTTTTGCTGTAGGATTAGTTTATTTTTTAACTTTTGAGTTGAACGGGCTGAATAGTTTTTTCCAACATCTTCAAATTTTACAATGCAAATGGTGAAAATTGGTTGAAAAATTTTTTTTTTTAACCTGTTTAATCTCTTCATCCGTGCAGCCGTAGCTGAATGGAATATGAAATGCTTTGTTTTATTCCCTTCTTACTTTAGTTAAGTTACTGATGTATCTCTTAATACAACAAACGTGAAATGCACTTGGATTTCAACTCCAAATCGGAAAAGAAAAGAAAAACAGTCTTTTTTCCAGATTTAATCCCATGGTAAATTAAAATACATGATGGATACTTTTAAAAGATAATATTGATAGATCTTTGGCTATATATATTCACACATCTCATTATTAGGCCCCTTACTTACATACATAACTTACAAAGATCTTTTCACCTTCCTACGGTAGAAAGCAAATAATGATCTCCATGAAAACAAAGTCAGAGTTGGGTTGCTTTAGTAACGTCTTTGGTGTTTCTTCAAGATGGAGAAAAGCTTCCAAGTGGTAAGAAACTTGATTTACTTGCCTTACATGGTTATGATTTGTTTTTTTTTGTTAATTTGTTCGAGTTTTCAATTTATCTCTCTTGTTTGCAGCAAAAAACATATTCAAAATCTGATATGTTCTGTCGAATTACATCGGAAGAGAAGAGAGTGTATGGTCAGACAATCTCGCTCAGATATAGCTCAGCTCCTTCGCAATGGCCGCTTCTCAGAAGCTCTTCCAAAGGTATCTGAAGTTAATCTCAATCACCATGTTACTTCTGCTTGATTGATTTTATTTCTTTCACCATGTTAATTTTGTTTTGTGGTTTGGAATTTGAAACCTTAGGCGAAACAATTCTGTGAAGATGAGAGAAGGCTATTGGCGTACGATCAGGTCGACTACTTCTGCGCATCCATCATGCAGAATATATCTATTATAAATCATCAAAGGTAATTTCTTCTTGATATATATATATATAACTTGTGACATACGGTAATACAGTAAACCTAAGGGGTTCAATAACTAATATCCTTATTCCTTATGTTTCTTTCTCCAGCGATGTTCATCTGTTACCAGACGTAATTAAAGAAGCAATGGCCGGACTGATATTTGCTGCATCAAGAATCGGGGAGCTTAACGAGCTTCAGTACATAAGGAGCATGTTCTTTGTGAGGTTTGACATTGAGTTTGACAAAGACTGTGTAGATTTGCGCCGAGGAAACGTCGTGGGTTCGGAGATAGTCAAAATTCTAGACACCAAGTTGCCGCAAGATGAAATTACAGACGTTGTAATGGAACTTTCCCAAAAGTACCCGACCAACATCAGTACTACTGCGGATTCAATAAGTGATGGTTTAGCTGCAAGTAATGAACTTGGCATTGGTGATTCTGAAGCGGAGAAGATAAAAAGCATTGTTAGGAGAAAGTTGCTGCATCCAAATCTTGGAGATATTGAAGGAAGAGATCGATCATTCATGAGATAAAAGAGTTTGATAGGGATTGATATTTGAGATTAAGATTGTTGTTTTGTTTAGATTGTATGTAGAAGTTTTCATAACAATTCATATATATCTTGTTATTGTAAAAAAACAAAGAATTATCGTTTCATTTATTCAATGATTTTAAAATTTCTTCATATCATTAGATATTGACATATTTTGTTTATGCACGTGTAGACAATTTACCTTCCTACGGTAGAAAGCAAATAATGATCTTTTCACCTTCTTGAGACGTCGTTAAACAATATTGAGGATGGATAATTATATTTCAAAACAGGTCATTCAAACTAATGATGGGCCTATGTCAAATAATAATACTAGCTATAAACTAGCGGGCCTGAAAGTGTATTGGACTGAAATATCAAACATGAAAATTTCTCCATACCTAAACTGGCCTAAGACTTTAACCGAGATTTTCCCACGTTTAGCGTTGATGTTGTTTATATTTGACAAGAAAAGAAAAAAATGTTGCCAACATCAGTCATCAAATTAACTATGAACATCCATGCATGTATACTCCTTCTCAGAAACTGATAAGTAGGCCTGCGACTTCGGTGTGTTCGGATAATTTGGTTCGGTTTTCTAGTTTTTCGGTTTAATCAGAAACTGAAAATAATACCGAAAGTAACTAAATAAGATTACGGTGCAGATCGATTCGGTTTCAGTTAATTTTCGTTTAACCAAAACTAACCGAAATTTTTTTGAGTTTTGGTGACCGATAGTGAAAATCAATTCATGAGCCACTCTGCTCTGTGGAATATAGAATAATCAAGTAGAAGAAGAATTATAATTTAAAGAATAGATATGAGAAAAAAGAAAAAAAAAACTTAGAAAAAGAACATATAACAATTATGTTTGAGATAGCTAAAAGAAGTGAACATGTTCTCTCCCCACAAAAAGAGGACAAAGCCGAAGTTTTCTCTATGGTGTTGGACGCAAGGTTATCTCTTCGAGGGAGGAAGGTGGAGGAGGTTGGAATCAAGGTTCTCTCCATAAGGGAGGAGGGCGAAGCCGAGGTTCTCTCCATGGTTATACTGTTGTGATAATACATCATTGATTAATATATTATGTAATATATTTTTTGTTTGAGAAGTTTATTAAAGCAACAATTTTAGTGATTAAAAAAACTATGCAAAAATAAAATAAATAGACATATAATAGTTGGTTTAATGTGTTCATATAGATATTTTCCTAGGTAGTGGTAAAAATATATATTTGTAACATAAATATACTTAGGTGTAAAAAATACATTATTAATGGTAACATACATAAAAATGTGTAAATGAAGATATAAATCAATGAATTATAGCAAAAAAAAACTTATAAATAACGTAAAACAAATTTTAATATACTTTTGTTAAATTTAATTTAATTTACAAAATTTTAAAACCCGCATATTAAACGAATCTTTATCTAAATTCTAAAATAAAATTAAGATCATGCAAGAAAAAAATAACTAACAAAAAAAGAATATAACAAAATTATTTTGCCAGTTGTCACAATTTTTTTTTATCTTTTCTTCTTTATCCTTCTAATAGAAGTAATTACAACATGACGATATATTAGAGTCAGTCCCAACACTGATGCCGATGAATGTTCTGATAAATTGGTGCTTGAAAGATAAATGATGAGAACAAAAACAAATAGTAAAAAATCGTTAGACGTTCAGTAGGGATCTAGCGCTAGATCGTCGAAACATATGCGTTCATATTTTATAACATAACTTTACAATAAAACATAATCTATAGAATATATAATGTTTAAAATGTTACTTATTAGTACATTTTTAATATATTTACATCTAGTTAATAGGGAAAATAAATTAGTTTAGTTCCTATTAGATTATATATCGGTTTATACCGGTTTGATTAGTTGGTAATCATTGGTTTAATCCTACGATTGTATTTAAGAAACAATCTTCTTCCTTTGTAAACTTAATAAAGCATTTTATAAAAATAAGAAAAGTTTGTTACGTTTGAAATGGTATCAGAGCTTTTCCTCAATCACGCTTCATTCATCTTCTTCCGCAAACTTTTTTCTCTTTGTTTTCCGATTGAATCACTCAGATCTTTCGGGTTTCTCATTCTCTGTTTCATCTTCTTCGATTTGATAGCTCAATCTCTTGATTTGGTTACATTTTTTTTTCGATCGCGTTTCACTCCGATCGCGTTTTTGCATTTTTTTTTTTTTTTTTGATCGCGTTTCACTCCGATCGTCTCTTTCTAGCTTCGATTCTACTTTCCGATGACGAATCCAGCTACTACGAGTTCAGATCCTTATGAGAATCCGCTCTTTCTTCACGCTGCTGACAATTCCGGTGTGAATCTCATTCACGACAAGCTCGTCGGTGAATCTAACTATCATACTTGGCGTCGCTCTATCGTCAAAGCTCTTAACTCGAAGAACAAAGTTGGATTCATCGATGGAACTATCGTCAAACCTCCTGCAACACATTCTGATTACGGATCTTGGACTCGCTGCAATGACATGGTATGTACTTGGATTACGAATTCAGTCTCAAAGGAAATAGGATCTGGAACAGTTTATTTTGATGATGCGCATCTATTGTGGTTGAATCTAGAAGGAAGATTTAGGCAAAATAATCTGTCTAAGGTTTATAGTGTGCAAGATCAACTCGATCGATTACATCAAGGTTCTTTAGACCTCAATGCATACTACACAAAGCTCACTACTCTATGGGAAGAGCTGAAAAACTTTGAAGAATTACCTTCCTGTACTTGTGGAGGCTGCACTTGTGGTTCTAATGACAAATGGATCCAGTTATATGAACGACGCAACATTGTCAGATTTCTAATGCGTTTAAACGAGTCCTTTACTCAAGCTCGACGTCAAATTCTTATGATGGATCCACTTCCAGAGTTCACCAAGATTTTCAACTTCATAGCTCAAGATGAACAACAAAGGAGCTTAACTTCCTCATTGCCTCCAGAGTCTCCTGTCTTTCAAGCCTCAGTGAACTATCAAAAGCCTAAAGGACATCAACAAGGACGACCTCGTCCTCTGTGCACTCACTGCGGTTTGCTTGGCCACACTATAGCGCGATGTTTTAAGCTCCATGGATATCCTCCTGGATATAAAGCTTCGCCTAACTCTGGTTACAGTGCAGAGAAGCCTAAAGGGAATTACACACCACAAAATGGAGTTCACATGGTGTATTCCCAGCCTTTAGAACAAATGGTGTTCACTTCGCCTCCAGAACAGATTCCACAGCTCCCAATTCCATTCCACAGAATCAGTTTCGCCTTATGGTCAAAACACTCTTTATCCTAATGGACAATCTTCTGCTGGAATTGGTACTGGGATCTCATATAATCCTGCTGGAAACTCTTCTGCTGGTAACACCAATGCTACTTCTCCGGTGATCAATCATCCTATCAATATGGTGCAATCTGGAAGAAACTTCGTAACTGGAGGAAACTCTCATGGTGGTGAACAAATTACTCAGTTGGTTACTCAATTGAACAGACAGCTTCAAGGTTCTCCGTATCAAGTCATACGTTCAACTCCTGCTTCACAGCATCACGGTTCTATTTCAGCTCAAGGTACATCTCTCGTACCTTCTCACTATATTTCTGCTTTTAAACCAGATTTTATTGTTCCACAAACTATCTGGATTTTAGATACTGGAGCTAGCTGTCATATCTGTTGTGACCATAGTATGTTCACTAATATCTACCGAGTTGATCACACCAATATCACCCTTCCAAATAACACCACAATTCCCATTACCACAGCTGGAACAGTAAAACTTAGTGACAGGCTCATTCTTCACCCTGTTTTCTATGTTCCATCTTTTCATTTAAATCTTATTAGCGTTAGTTCATTAACGAAAACAAACAAAAATCTATCTGTGCATTTTTATCATGATTCTTGTTTCATTCAGGATCATATTCAGGAGTGGATGATTGGTAAAGGGGATCAATCTCGTGATCTTTATCTCTTACACCATCAACACCCACCTGAAACATCTCATCATGTTGCATTTGTTGCTGTTTCTCCTGAGCTTTGGCATCAGCGTCTAGGTCATCCTTCTATGTCAAGGGTTCAATTCATGTCTTCCAATTTAAATCTTCCTCAGAAACTTTCAAATTTTAATTGTAAGGTTTGTCATATGTCAAAACAGAAAAATTTGTCTTTTCCATCAAATAATAATAAAATTTTTGAGGAACCTTTTTCGTTAATACATATAGATGTTTGGGGTCCTTTTCATATCACTTCTGTTAAAGGTTTTCGATATTTTCTTACCATTGTCGATGATTGCACTCGTTTTACTTGGATTTACTTCTTACATTTAAAAAGTGATGTCTCTAAAGTCTTTCCTGATTTCCTTAATCTTGTTAAAAATCAATATGGTTTCACGGTTAAAAGCATAAGATCAGATAATGCACCAGAACTTCAATTTAAAGATCTTCTTGCAAAACATGGCATTTTTCATTATCATTCTTGTGCCTACACTCCTCAGCAGAATTCTGTTGTGGAAAGAAAACATCAGCATCTTTTAAATGTAGCAAGATCATTGTATTTTCAATCAAATATCCCTCTAGCTTATTGGCCTGAATGTGTTTCTACACTGCTGCTTTCTTGATTAATCGCACACCAACACCAGTATTAAATGATAAAACTCCTTTTGAAATTTTGAATAACAAACTTCCTGATTACACTTTCTTAAGAGTTTTTGGTTGTCTTTGCTATGCATCTACACATTCACATGATAGGCATAAATTCACTGAAAGAGCTAGAGCATGTGCATTTCTTGGTTATGAACCCGGTTTTAAAGGTTACAAAGTGTTAGATATTGAATCAAACAATTTGTCTATCACTCGTAATGTTGTTTTTCATGAGAACATTTTTCCATTCATTGATAATTCCATTCCACCAAGCATTACATCCTTTGATGATTTCATGAATTCTGAAAAACAAAATAGCAAGTACATATATATATATGATGATTTTATTAATTCAATGCCTGAAGATAGACCTGTCACTGAGTCTCAATCTGTTCTAGTTCACACACCTTCACAACCCTCTACCTCGCAAAACACTTTAAATACTAACACTGATCAGACTCGGGATGATATGGTAAACACACTAAGGCCACGCAGAGAGACACGTGCTCCTAGTTATCTTTCACAGTACCATTGCTCTTATGTCACAACAGAGCCTTCTTCCTCTTCTACTTCTTTTCATGGTACTGCTCATCCTCTCTCTGCTCATTTGTCCTACGATAAACTCTCTCATGAGTATCGTCTGTTCTACTTTGCCATTATTGCTGAAAAAGAACCAACCACTTTCAAAGAGGCAGTGCTGTTGCAACATTGGCTTGATGCGATGAACCTGGAATTGGATGCTCTTGTGAGCACATCGACTTGGGAAATTTGTTCTCTACCGGATGGGAAACACGCCATTGGTTGTAAATGGGTATATAAGATCAAGTACAAGTCAGACGGCTCTATTGAACGCTATAAAGTGCGTGTAGTAGCTAAAGGCTACACACAACAAGAAGGCGTCGACTATCTTGATACTTTTAGCCCTGTGGCTACACTTACAACAGTTCGTTTGGTTCTAGCTCTAGCTGCGATACACTGTTGGAGCATTAATCAGATGGATGTTACAAATGCCTTCCTCCATGGAGATTTGGAGGAAGAGATCTATATGACTTTACCACAGGGATATGTTCCAAGACAGGGGGAGTGCTTACCAACGAAACCTGTTTGCAGACTCATCAAATCTTTATACGGTCTAAAACAGGCTTCCAGACAATGGTTTCGCAAGTTTTCAGGTGTTCTCCTTACTCATGGGTTCATTCAATCACTTTTTGATCCGACCTTGTTTGTGAAATCAGAATCAGGTGTCTTTCTCGCATTACTGGTATATGTGGATGACATTATGTTGGTAAGCAACAAGGAATCTGCGGTTGTAGATGTCAAGTCTTTTTTTGCTCGAGAGTTCAAACTCAAAGACTTAGGTCAGATGCGGTATTTTTTGGGATTGGAGATAGCTAGATCTGCAGCAGGCATCTCTATTTGTCAACGCAAGTACACACTTGAACTCTTAGAAGACTTTGGTTATCTTGGTTGCAAACCTCAACCGACCCCTATGGAACAAAATCTGAAACTAAGTGCTGATGTTGGGGAAGTTTTATCAGAAGCTACCTTTTATAGACGTTTGATTGGTAAGCTGGTCTATCTCACAGTCACTAGACCGGATATATGCTTTGCTGTAAACAAGCTCAGTCAATATCTTCAGACGCCACGGAAACCTCATCTGGATGCTGCTTTTCATATTCTTGCATATTTGAAGAATGATCCAGGTCAAGGTCTACTATACTCGACCAACTCTACCCTCTCTCTTCGTGCTTTTGCAGACGCAGATTGGGGCAACTGTCCTGAAACAAGCAGATCTATCTCTGGCATTTGCGTTTTCCTTGGTGATTCACTGATATCTTGGAGGTCAAAGAAACATGACGTTGTTAGTAGTTCTGCCGAAGCAGAGTATCGTAGCATGGCCAATGCTACTTGTGAGCTGCTATGGATCAACTCTCTTCTTGAAGATCTACAGGTACCTCTCGTTGATCCTATTGTGATGTATTGTGATAATGAAGCTGCTCTACACATCGCCAAGAACTCTGTTTTCCATGAACGCACCAAACACGTGGATCGTGACTACCATGTGGTACGGGAACGGGTTGCTTCTGGATTCATAAAGATACTACACATTAGAACAGAACATCAGCTTGCGGACTTGCTCACAAAGCCACTAGCTGAAAACAAGTTCTACTATCTATTGTCCAAGATGGGATTATACCACCTGTATTCGCCATCTTGAGGGGAAGTATTAGATTATATATCGGTTTATACCGGTTTGATTAGTTGGTAATCATTGGTTTAATCCTACGATTGTATTTAAGAAACAATCTTCTTCCTTTGTAAACTTAATGAAACATTTTATAAAAATAAGAAAAGTTTGTTACGTTTGAAAGTTCCAATAAATAAAAAAATTTGGAGCTAACTAAATCATAGTTTACTATTTTAATAATTAAGCATCATGTCAAACAAGAAATTTTAAAAGAAAAGAAAACAAAAACTAAACCGCTTTTGAACTCTTAACCAGTTTAATCGATTTGATTCACCGATTTCCTACAATCGAGGTGCACCTTATCCAATTTTTTGAACCATGTGGATATATTAATTAGTCCTGAACATGGGACCAGAAAACTTATCAAATTATTAATGACTCGGTATTGTGAGTTTTTATATTTCAGTATGTTTTAACTAAGGCCGACTTTCGTTCCTGCTCCATGGGTGGGTCTTCAAGTCGTAATCAAAACTTTGTTGACTTTTTGGGTAGATATATAAGAATTTATTAAAAAAAATAAAGAAAAATACACTAATATAACACTAAAACAAATTTTATGAATACATACATTTAATAAATTACCAAAAATAGCACTTTTTAACACATTAAAATAGTTAAAAATAATTTCTAGAATTAGTTTTTTTAGGTTTGAATTCTCAATTTCACATTTAGGGTTTAGTTTTGAGGGATAAGTTTTAGTATTTTGAATTTAGGATTTAATTTTGAAAAATTAATTGGTGCTATTTTTGAATTTTAGAGATGTTGTGCTAAATTTGAAAAAAACCCTTATTTTGGTGCTATTTTTGAGAATCTCTCAAAAATAAATTGTATTGTTGTGGAAGAGTAAGTTTAATCATTTTTTTTCTCAACAAAAGATCAGCTCAAACAAGCCAATTGGGTGGGAAATTGTTTACAAACAAAACATGGTGCGAAGAGGTATGCGCTTGGCATGCCAAAGAATCCGCACATACATTAGCTGTTCTAGAAACTAAAGATAAGTAAAAAGATGAAAATTCCTCCCTATCAATCTTGAAATCGTCAAGGTACGCCGAGAAAGCTGGCAGTCCGAAGGAGAAGACACCATCTTCACCAAGTCTGAATAGTCTGTAAAGAAAGCCACATCTCTGAAATCATGTCCGATCATGCAGCGCATCGCCCAAATAAAAGCTTCAACTTCAGCATGTAATGGGGAAAGACTTTGTCGGAAATTCATGGCTCCCATAGTCGGCGACGCGTACTGGAACGAGGTACACCACCATCCGGCTCCTGCAAAAAGGTCACCTGCCTTCCACGATCCATCTAAAAAGCAGCGATAACCCGAAAAAGCTGTGGGTAGGGCAGCAGCTGCCACCCTAACCGGTGACCTTGAAACTACAGGAGGGGTGGGATAAGTCTCCAAATCTCCCTCTACCTGAGCTTGCTGCCACGCAGATGCCTCACCCTCTGCTACCAAAACAATATCCTCCGGCCGCTCCACAATGTTTTCAAAAACACTTGCATTCCTAGCTTTCCAAATATACCACATAACCACAGGAAAAGCCGCCACAGAAACTCGAAGATTCTGCTGTCCTAAAAAATGATCAATATTAGCATACACTGAATCCGTCGGGAAGGAAATTGGTCCTACTGGTAGGTGTGCCAAAAGTAAGTTTATTCATTCTGTATTAAAAAATAGTACTACAAATTTTCTTTAATAAAAGTGAAGAACTTAATTGTTTTATGAAACTTAAATAGCAACGATAATAATGTTTCTGTCGAGATAAGAAACATTTCACGTTATCAAATTCATGTATTAGCGTTCCGTAAGGGATTCGAGATTGGTTTCTTGATCTAGTTACACTTGCTTGCTCTTGAAGAAACTGTTTTTAGTTAAACATTTAAACCATGAAATCTTTATTCCGAGACACACTTTATATCACAAACACAGAGAAATCTTGAATACTTGGAGCATCATCAAGTATTCAATAAAAAAAAAACAGATGATTTCACAGTTAAAAGAGTAGCTCATAGGCTATTTTCAGATATCGTCAACGTACTTGAGTAGAGGAATGCTCTGTTCATTGCAGAAGAAACCTGTTGGATCAACACTAGTTTTCACCCTCACCAACCTCTCGAAATTGTTCTTGAAGTACTTCACTCCCCAACTCTTTCCTTCATCGTACTTTGTCTTATCTTTTCCAAGATACATCCCCAAATCCATATCCAAGAAATTGACATAAGCTCCTCTTGGAGATTTCGAAACATAAGGAGTCATAAGATCGTAAACACCCTCAACCCACTGGAGATACTTCTTTGTATCGGCCTTGTTCTTGTCTTCCTCTTCTCTCCAGTAAGCCAAATACTGAATCTCATATAGATTCCCTTCCCGATGTGGGAATGGTGTCTCGTGCTCTGCGATTTCACTCATTCTCCCACCAAATGGAGTTAGTATGAGTTTAGCAAGTCTAGCCTCAGGCGCCTCCAATCGCTTCCATAGCTCTTGAATGGCAGCTTCGGGTATTGGTTCTTGAACAAAATCGTCTTTTCCCTTGAAAGAGAGAGACGTACGCTTCCTATTCGCAAGAACACCAAGTGATTCTCCTTCAGCGAAATCAGCAAACCAGAGTACAGACTCAATCCAACTCATCTCTTTGCAATCTTCGATCTCAAGAGTTAACTCCGGAAACTTTTCTTCCATCAAGGCCACAAGATCGTTCACGGGACCAAGATAAAGTCCAGTGAACAAAGCATGGACCATGTTTTCATTCGATCTCTCCAACGTTACGCTGATAAAAAGATCATCAGTAACCTTATCCGCAACGTACTGCCACTTGTTGATGATCTTAACAGCTTCTTTCTTCGATGTTTTCTTGACTTTAAACACGGTTACGGTTGAAGGAACATCGACTAACTGAATCTTCCATGACAGTACAACGCCAAAGCTTGAACCCCCGCCTCCACGAATCGCCCAGAAGTAGTCCTCTCCCATTGCTTGGCGGTCAAGTATCCTCCCACTCGCGTCAACAACAAGTGCATCGATTATGTTATCCGCTGCTAAACCGTATTTTCTAAGCAACGTACCGTAACCTCCGCCGCTAAACTGTCCTCCGACGCCAACGGTTGGGTGAATACTGGCTGGGAAAGCAAGAGATTTGGAGGTTTTCCCAATCTCAAAGTACAATTCGCCAGTGGTTGCTCCGGTTTGGACCCAACCAGTCCGGTTATGGACGTCAAGTGATATAGACCGAAGTTTTCTCAAATCGATGACAACAAATGGTTTGTCGTACGCAATGTAAGAGAGACCTTCCCAGGCGTGACCGGCGCTGCGAATCCTTACATGGACACCGTGAAGCTGTGCGCATCTGATCACGGCTTGAACGTCACTTGCTTTAACCGGAGTTATGATTGAGACCGGTTTAGGTGTTTCGGCAACCGAGAATCTTGGGTTTTGTATGGACGAATCTAAGATGGAGAAAAAGGAAGAGTCTTTAGAGGTGTGTATGACTTTGGATCCGACGGTGTTGTCGTTCATCCGGTGAGAAAGACACCTGAGAAAGTCTTCGTGGTTAGTGGTATGAGCTGAAACAAGTGGAGGCAGAGGAGAAAGATACACTAGAAAGAGTAAGAGAGAGAGCAAAAAGCTTGACAAGTCCATTTTTAAGATAGGTGAGGGTGGAGAGTGAGTGTAGAGATGGGAGTGAATTTATAGGGAAAAAAGAGTAGATGGAAGCCCTAACTTTTAGAGCATCACCAGCCGGAGGACGGGGACGAGGCCAAAATGCCATAAAAAAAAATATCTGTCATGCCAGTGTTTAATCTGAATGCCATTGAAAATGTGATATTCCTAAATTATTCTTAATGAAATTTGAGACGAAATACAACTAGGATAACTGAGAGAAAACTGGACAACTGGTACAATAGGACAACTAATATAATTGGTACAACTGAGATATAATATTATAATGAGTACAACTGATACAAAATAGGACAATTGGTACAACTAATATATAAAAGTACAACTAGTACAAATGTTATATATAACGGGTACAACTGTTACCAAACCAACTAATTGTTTAAAACCCTAGCGCCGCCGTCACCTTCCTCGCTACTTCCTCCGCCATCAACCCCCGATTTTAACCTCTCCATGGCTTCATCTGTCGTCCATTTACTCCCCCAGATCTTCCCTCTTCATCACCAACTCGTTTTACACCATCTTTGTTGTTCCTCTCCAATTTTTCTTTCGCCACAAATCCTCATATCCGCCGCAAATCATCATCTCCGCTACAACTAAAGGAGAACCTAGATAAAGTTTGGCTATGGCGGCACACACACAACGATTAGAAGAGAAATCTAAGAACATTCAAAAAAATCAATCTTTTGGTTTTTTTTCAGATCGGCGAGAATGAGAGAGAGAGAAACTGAAGAGAGAAAAAATAAATAAATTAGGTTAAAGGGTTTTTGGTCTTTTACAAATATTTTGGTTTAAATAAATTAAAAAAATAAATAAATAAACGTGATATGGCATTCTAGCTTTTCTTTGTCTCATATATGATATTTTGGACATTGATCCCGGGAGGACGTGTTCACCTTTGCTCAAAAGAAAAAAACATTAATATTTTGATATATAACTAATAAGAAATTGACATGTGTAAAAAAGGCTGAGAAATGTTCTATACTAAATATTTTGAGCAACGTTTTCTTTCTACCTCTCTCCTTTTTACATTTTTTTTATTAGCTTTTTATAAAAGAATTTGGAGGAAGCAACAACCAGTAATGATGGTCTTATGATCCTATAGAATTTTGAACAAAACCCAAATTATAAAAATTGATAAATCGTCATTTAAAGTGAGTAGATTAAAATAGTTTTTTTTTTTATCTTTCTAAATACGAAAAACTCAGAAAAAATATAAAGAAAAGTTTATGAAAACTATCGGGACGATAACCGTTAGGGACGATAAATGTTAGTTTCAATGTTTGTTAATTGTTATGTTTACCATCATCAAACGCAGTGTTTGGGAATGATTGTGGTTGTTAGCGTTTAAAAGCAATCATAAAAATGTTAAATATTGCTTCAGTTCGTTTGAAATTACTTAATTTCAAAAGTTTTTTTTTTCTGTAAGCAGTTAGTAATTTTATTTATTTATTTTATTTATAATAATTAGAAAGAAGATATAAAATTATTGCATTTCTTTTTTTTCGTATCTAACAACCAGAATTTTTAAAATTAAAAAGTTTTTGAATAGTTGTGCTTATTCATTATTGGTTATATGAAAAGATTATTCATATATCATAATAATAATAGTTTTGTGATATATGTTTTTTATGAAATTTTTGTTTGTCATCGTTAATCGATAAAACCCGATTTATAGCCAATTTCTATTATGCGGGATAACACAATTTAGTAGAATCTAACTTTGGTAGAAATGATGTTTTTATGATTTTATATTACAGTTAATTTGTTAATTTTTTTTAACGGATATTGCATGTGCTGGTCATAAACCTCTTGCAAACACATTTATTTTCAACCACTAACTTTTACTACATTGTGTAAGTATTACTAAAAATATTGTTAACGTCATAGAAATATTGTCGATCAGTCATAACTTTTATTTTCAATTATTATCGTCTTAGAAATACATTGTTTATCTACTTAAAAAATGATTCTCCTTGTTTTATAGGATAAAGTTGGTGTAGATAGCCACTCATGTTTATAAAATGGAACACCTCATAACCGTTAATAATTGTGTAGTTATTAGAATTTAATATGTGGGTATACCTGAAACAATTTTTTTATACACTTATAATTAAATTAACTTAATTCGACATATGTAATATTTTAATATTTATAACTGTTAACAAAATAATAAAATGATAATTTATCAAATTGTAGAACTGAGTTAATACTTAATAATATGGGCAATTGACAAAAATAGCACCATTTTTAGTTTTTGTTCCAAACTTAGCACACATTCCTTAATATGACAAAATTAGCACAACTTAATATTTTGGAGAATTATTATTAAAAATAATAAAACAGAGAAATATATAAAAAACGTAGCAATCGTCGTTTTTCTTATACACAATACTAAAAAGTTTTTCTTTCCTTCTCGGCTTCTCCTCTCTCGTTGCAACACTTCTTCAATCTCAGATTTTAAACACAAGTCATGCTTAATTTTGGATTATGGATGTGAATCTCGATTCTCCATTATCGGATCTGGATTCAATTCTTAGGTCTGATTACTTAGAAACGAATGCTCCAATCCAAATCTAACAGCTTTCCATCTCCTTTTCATCAGATCGAGTTTTTTTGCTAAGCTTTGTTGGATTTACTTCTTGATTTTTAATCCGTGATGAACTTGGTCAAGTAAATGAGTGTTGAGATGTTAATTTGAGTTCTGGTTTTGATTCAGTTGTTTCTGATTTTGTAGGATTTGTTTTAGATTGTTAAATCGAAGATGTCGACTGAATCATCAAGGGAAGAGAATGTTTACATGGCGAAATTAGCTGAACAAGCTGAACATTATGAAGATTTATGAATGATTTCTTGAATTTCAGGAAGACCGTCATGAAAAGAAAAAAAGAGCATTAGGAAGGAGTCATTGACGTTTAGGAAGAACTCTTTGAAATTTAGGAAGAAGTCATTGACGTTTAGGAAGATCTTCATAAAACATCATGTTGGATATTTCTATTTGCTACCTTTATTGTAAAACACCAATATGTGCACATAATCAAATCATTATACATCACTAATGAAGTAATATGTGATACAATAAAGCAAAACACATATAAAGAGATTTAGAAACACATTTTTAAAAAATTTAGGAAGGATTCCATAGCTTTTAGGAAGGTGTTCTTGAATTTTAGAAAGACCTTCCATAATGACGAACTCAACTTCCATTCAAGTGCCATTTTCCCATCTTCATCATCAACTCTCTGCTTTGTTCTTGAAATATTTAGGAAGATTTAGGAAAACTTCATTGATATTTAGGAAGATTTTCCTAAATATTCAGAAATCCCAGTAATGGTGATGACCAAACTAGATGATCATACTACGTCTCATCAGCACTACTAGTCAACTCCATAACAGACGAAGTATAAGCCGAAGACATCAAAATGATGAACTTTTACTCTTTACCAACTACTTTGTTCCCAATGACATTATATCAAACACTTGATATGCAACTACTTTGGTATCCAAATAAGAGAGAATAGAACTCAAATACACATTTCATGTTTTTCTACTTCATTCAAAGTTAAGATTCTAATACCCAACAATTTAAGCCACCACTCATAATTAGTTCACTCATTACCCAACAATCCCAACAGTTCAAATTTCATTCAATAACCAACAATTCCAATACCCAATATTTCATTAAGTAGAAGACAAACCCCAAAGATCTGAGCAGAGGATAAGCTTCAAGTTCTCTTTCACTTCCTTCATCAACCACAACATCTCCGCTTCTACTTTCTCTTTTACATTCAAAAGTTCTGGTGGTGGTCTTAGTAGTAAGAACAAAAATATGTGATTCTTATTAATTAGTATCAATGAGTGGTGGTGGAAATCTCGTCAACGGTGTTTGTCGTTGCTTTTTTTATTGCCGTCCTTCTTCTTATTCTTCTTCTAATAACCATCACAATCCTCGACGACAGTAACAACGATGGAGCTACAAATAAAAATGTGAATCCAATGGTGATGAGAATCTCTGATGAAGAAGAAGCTTTACCACCACAAGCTTCACTTTCACCGGAAGATCCACCTTTACCGGGAAGCTCCGCCTTCACCGGAAGCTTCGTCGGAACAAAAGCTATCAACATTGTAAAATTTAATAAATCAATAAATAATAATTCACTAATACTATTTTTGGAATATTTGAAGATGTGTGCTAACTTTGGAACAAAAACTTAGATTAGTGTTAGTTTAGGGTATTTCTCTAATAATATTTTAAATTTATTTGAATGTCAGTCTAAATCCATCGGGAATATAACCATGATATTTTTTTAAGTTTATTATTTTATTTGTATGTAAACATCGCTATAACTGAAAGTTTGAACATATTACTAAAAAAAAACAATAAAATAAAAACTAGTTAGCATCTTGAATTTGCCGACGGAAGTTATCATAAATTCTTTGACGTTGGCCAGGTACTATATATAAAAATACAAGATAATGGAGTAAATTGACTATAATAAAATGAGTTGTGAGATACAATTACATAATTAAGCACTCGCATGTTCTTGTGTGTGGAAACATAATATTGCAAGACATTTTTAGTTTTGTGTGCTGATATTTTTATTGCCAATCGTGGAAAGCAACCAAATTACATAGGATTAATACATGATGCGATGAGTCTTCTACGCGTGACTTATTATTTGCGTACCTTGGTACTCGGCTTTTGATTCTTAGTTGTGATAAGATAATGCATGCATGCTACTCTGTTCAACAAAATTAGATGTTTAAAAATATTTTCTTTTTCATTTTATAACATGTTTTTTTCAAATTTTAATGTTATTTGATATTTTATACCATAGATATTTTTGTTTTTGTAAAAACAATTCAACAGTCATTTTTACAGTTATAGTTGGATTGTATTTCATCTATATATATGGTATTTTTATCTAAAATATTTTATATATTTTTAATGAATGAAGTAATACTATATCTAAAGATATTTTTAAGTGTTTTTTCTTCTTCCACAAAATTTAAATTTGAATGTTTTCTAGGTTATTTCAAAAAGTATTAGTAACAAATATATATACTTCTTCAGTTTCATAAATATTATGTTTGAAAGTTTTATTTAGTTTTTATATACTAAAAATCACTTTATTTCTTCTAGTAAGGATATATTGACCAGTTAATAATCTTGGATCTGGAAGAAGCTTTCACCAAATTTTATCCGTTTAAGATTTAAATATTGTTAACGTCACAGATTTTTTTTTTTTTGTATTTAAAAACTGACTCTCCATCTTTTATAGAATAGAGTAGGTATGGATTGCATTGTATGTTTATAAAATGGAACACCACATAACCTTTAATAATATATAAATTTATATTATTTTCATGATAACAACATGTAGATACCAAAACACGTGATGCAAGATATTTACTTTTGATATATCTATATATATATATATAAATGTAGATATATACATATATATATATATATTATTTTATAAATTAAATATGAAAAATACATCTCTGTTGACACTCATAAGTACACTGATAAGAAACAAATTTTATGTTTTGCAGAGTATAAAATTATAATTTTCGTTAATCGAATTTTAGAATTTCAATAAGGATGTTGATCGACATAGGTGGTGGTGTCGATCGACACCTTATGTGGTTGGGTTAACCGATTCGATTATAATTATCTGGTTTCCATGGTTAGTTTGGGAAAACTCTAAGACTCGAGTTTATTAGGGAAAAACTCGACTTCCCTCAGTTTTTAGCCGCCTTGTCACATTCCAGAGAGAAAAGAAGAGAGAAAAGTTCCAGTGAGTGTTCTTGAGGTTTCAGGAGGTTCTTTGTCTCTATTGTTGAGTTTTCTTCCTATAGAGTGAGGATCTAAGGCTAAGGACATGTGGGGAAGGTTTTTGTGGTGCTAGCTTCATCGTCTAGGGTTCAAATCTCTATGTTTTACAAAGTTGAGTGCATGACCATGACTTATCTAAGCTAAGATCTCTGTTTTTATGACTTTGTGTGATGTGTGATTGAATCCTATGGGTGTTTCTGTGCTTTTCGTGACTTCTGTGGCTTGGATTCACTTCTGGGAATATCTTGGATGTGTGTGAGGTGTTTGGAGGCGGAATTCAGAGCTGGAGATCAAAGAGTGTAACATCCGCAAACCAAAAATTGGTTTTTGGGGATGGGTGTCGATCGACACCAAGGGGGTGTCGGTCGACACCACTTATTTTTCGGTTCGATCAGAATGAGTTTTTAATCGATTTGGTTCGGTTTGGTTTAAGGAAAACCATTGAACTAGGTCTTAAAAGGAAGGAAACGACCTAGGTCGTGTTCCAGAGGTTGTGGTCGCCGTTTTTGTTTGAAAAAGAGGAAAAGAGAGAAAACAAGTGTTCTTGAGATTGTGAGTGAGATTGGGAGATTTCTTGGCTGTTCTTGAGAGATTGGAGGCTGGGAAGGTGCTAGAAGCTTGCTAGGAGTGAGGGATTCGTTCTTATTGGTCAGAAACTTCCTGCAAAGAGGTGAGTGCATGACCATGGCTTATCTAAGCTAAGATCTCTAGATTCTATGTGATTTGGTGCTTATGTGGTTGTTTCTTTGAGTTCTCTATGTTTTTTTCGTTGCTATCTGGGCTGGGTTTGGCTTCTGGGAGTGCAAGGAGCGGATTGGAGAAGATTGGAGGCGAGATTCGGAGTTACTAATCGAGGGAAATCGCTGCTCGGTATCGGTGTCGGTCGACACCAGTTGGGGTGTCGGTCGACACCAACGCGAGGACGGCTCGGGACTTTGGCGAGTGTCGATCGATGCCATGTGGAGGTGTCGGTCGACACAAACTCGGGTTTTTGGGAGTGTCGGGCAGGGTGTCGGTCGACACCAGATAGTCAGTGTCGATCGACACCATCTGGTGTCGGTCGACACCCCTTGTTCAGTTACGATGGATGTTGCATGCTTTGTATATTGCCTGGTTTGTTTTATTGATTGTTGTTTGTGGCATGTAGAGATCTTATTGCTTGTGTGTATAGCCCAGTAGATGGGAGGATTGCCTCACTGAGTGTTTATCAAATACTCATGCATCTCAATTTGTGTTTGTGGTGCAGGTAAAGGCAAAGTGTGATCGTGGAATCAAAGGCAATGAAGGGGAGGATGTTCTAGGGACTTGATTGTATGGTTACCTGGCATTGTTAGGATTGCTGGTTGTTTGATTTATGCTGGATATTACTAATTTGGTTATTGGTTATTGTTTTATTGGTTATTTATTGGTATGTTGTTCCGCTGTTGGATTGTGAATGTGGTTAGGTGGCTAGTGGGTATGGGACCACTAGTTGTCGTTAACTATTATATTATTATTTATTATTTATTTATTAAAAAAAAGGGGGTCGGTCGTTTCATTTTGGTATCAGAGCCCTTACGGTTCTAGGTTTGGGTTCACTAGGTTTCTGTTGTGATGTTTGCGATTGCATGTCTTGATTGATTATGTGAGTTAGTCAATTGTGTGTGGCATGGAGTCCCAGAACATCCTCTTCGAGCCGAGTGTGATTCCACGGTGAGTTTATGTTTCTGTGTTATAATAGAAATTGTTTGCTTAGCCTTCTGTCCATGGTAGTACAGATGGTTAGAGAGGATGCTGTGGCTAGTCGAGGTCGTGGACGCGGACGTGGTCGCGGACGTGGGTCGTGTGTAGGCAGAGCCCAGTGGTTAGTGAGACCGAAGACCAGAGTGTGACAGCTGAGGGTGTGGCGAGTCGCAGGGTGTTCCGGGGATTTCGTGAGTGTGGCAGGAGGGGGCGGTGTTGATGCTCCAGTGGCCAGTGATGCTAGGGTCCCGGGTGTGGGGGTCCCAGCGGGTGGAGTCCCTGGTGTTGACGTTGCGGCTTTGCTGGCACAGGTGTTAGAGCGGTTACCACCTGTGGTACCGGCTCAGGCTCAGTGGTGCCACCAGTGGTGGCGGAGGAGCGGCAGCCAGTGGCTGCGGATGCGGGGTCCATGCTCGTTATCTCAGCATGTTGACAGAGATGGGTCGGTTGCGACGAGCAGTTTTCAGGAGGTGTAGATCCTACTGCTGCGGATGCGTGGACGAGAGTGGAACGTAACTTCCACACTCGAGATGTCCTGAGAAGTTTTGGGTGGACATAGGGGTCTACTTTTTGAGTGGTGATGCTGAGTTGTGGTGGAGATCTGTGGCTGCTAGGAGGGTGCAGCGGGAGATGACTTGGGCTGACTTCGTTTTGGAGTTCAACCGCAAGTATTTTCCTAGAGAGGCATTGGATCGTTTGGAGGTGCAGTTCCTTCAGTTGTCTCAGGGGACACGGTCAGTGCGGGAGTTGGACTTGGAGTTTAGTCGACTTCTTTGTTATGGAGGTCGGGCTATGGAGCCTGAGGAGGCTCAGATCAAGAGGTTCTTGAGGGCTCTACGGGATGAATTGAGAGTTCATTGTAGAGGGAGGAGGTATGCTACGCGTGCAGAGCTGGTTGAGACTGCAGCAGAGATTGAGGAGGATATCCGGGCACAGTCAGTGGCGGTAGCTCCAGCAGTTCAGCCTAGTAAGGCTCAGCAGCAGGGTGGTTCTAGCAGGGGCGGTAGGCATGCTCAGGGAACCAAGAGGAAGTGGGAGGCTACGCAGAAGCCGAGTGGTGCGGGTTGCTTCGGTTGGGGAGCAGGGATCACAGGGTTGCTAGTTGTCCCAAGAGGAGTGTTCCGACGGCAGGACCTCGGGTGTGTTATCATTGTAGGGAGACAGGGCACATCAGGCCTTTTGTCCCAAGCTGCAGCCGGCAGCAGTGGCAGCGTTGCAGCAGGTGCAGCCTAGGGGTCAGCAGGTGGCACGGATTGAGCAGGGCCTCGGGTTTACACGACAGTGGAGACTGGTGGAACCAGTGCCGGGCGATCACAGGTATAATTTCTGTACTTAATCTTTGTGAATTTTAGTAGGGTCGATTTTATATTTCCTGTGATAAAGTGTTAGGTTCTCAACACATGAGGTTTGTGTAGGGACCTTGTTGGTGGGCGGGTTTAAGTCCCACGTTATGTTTGATTCGGAGCTTCGCATAGCTTCATTACTCCAGAGTGTGCAGAGTGTGCGGGGATCAGCGGGGATCCTGGAGAGCGTACAGGAGTTGTTAGAGTTGCGGGAGGCAAGTTCCTGAGAGTTATTGGACGAGCTAGAGGAATTGATATTCAGATCGCAGGAGAGTCATGGCCAGCGGATTTGCTTATCAGTCCCGTGGAGCTGTATGATGTTATTCTCGGGATGGATTGGATGCATCGGCATATGGTGCATTTAGATTGCTATCGGGGTAGAGTGGAGTTTGAGCGTCCAGGAGGGAAGTTGGTTTTTCAGGGTATTAGACCGACTTTGGGAGTCTCGTGATCTCAGCCATTCAGGCTGGGAAGATGATCGAGAAGGGCCGTGAGGCTTATTTGGTTACTATATCTATGCCAGAGTCGTGGGGAAGTCTACGGTTAGCGGTATCCCAGTAGTGGAGGAGTTAAGGATGTGTTTCAGTCTTTGCAAGGATTACCACCATCTCGGTCGGATCCTTTTACCATTGAACTGGAACCGGGACGACACCGTTATCCAAGGCTCCTTACAGAATGGCTCCAGCAGAGATGGCAGAGCTGAAGAAGCAGCTAGAGGATTTGTTGAGTAAGGGATTCATCCGTCCAAGTGTGTCACCGTGGGGAGCGCCGGTGTTGTTTGTCAAGAAAAAGGATGGGAGTTTCCGGTTGTGTATTGATTACGGGGTTTGAACCGGGTCACTGTGAAGAACAAGTACCCTCTCCCGAGGATTGACGAGTTGTTGGATCAGTTGAGGGGTGCTACTTGGTTCTCCAAGGTGGATCTGGCATCGGGTTATCATCGATACCGATAGATGAGGCAGATGTGAGGAAGACTGCTTTCAGGACGAGGTATGGGCATTATGAGTTTGTGGTGATGCCTTTCGGGTTGACTAACGCACCAGCAGCGTTTATGAGATTGATGAACAGTGTGTTTCAGGAGTTTCGGATGTATCTGTCATCATTTTCATCGACGATATCCTGGTTTATTCTAAGAGTCCTGAGGAGCATGCAGTGCATTTGAGGGCAGTTATGGAGAAGCTGCGGGAGCAGAAGTTGTTTGCCAAGTTGAGCAAGTGTAGTTTCTGGCAGCGTGAGATGGGCTTTCTGGGTCACATTGTTTCGTTGAGGGGGTTTCAGTAGATCCAGAGAAGATTCAGGCTATCGAGATTGGCCTAGACCGCAGAATGCCACGAGATCGGGAGTTTCCTTGGATTGGCAGGTTACTACAGGAGATTTGTGCAGGGGTTTGCAAGCAGAGCACGTCCTATGACTAAGTTGACAGGAAGGATGTTCCTTTTGTCTGGTCGAAGAGTGTGAGGAAGGCTTTGCAAGCCTGAAGGAGATGTTGACTACTGCGCCAGTGTTGGCTTTGCCTGAGCAGGAGAACCCTATGTGGTTTATACAGATGCATCTAGAGTTGGGTTGGGTTGTGTTCGATGCAGCATGGGAAGGTGATTGCTTATGCTTCGCGCAGTTGCGGGTGCATGAAGGCAACTATCCTACTCATGATTTGGAGATGGGTGCTGTAGTTTTTGCCCTGAAGATTTGGAGATCTTATCTTTATGGTGCAAAGGTACAGGTGTTTACAGATCATAAGAGCCTGAAGTATATATTCACTCAGCCTGAGCTGAATTTGAGACAGAGGCGGTGGATGGAGCTTGTGGCAGATTATGATTTGGAGATAGCCTATCATCCTGGTAAGGCTAACACGGTTGCAAATGCTCTGAGTCGGAAGAGGGTAGCTTCGGCTCAGGAGCAGGAGATGGAGTCTCCGGTAGGGAGATCAGTGCTTTGAGCTTATGTGCTGTTTCACAGAACCGTTGGGTTTGGAAGCGGTAGATAGAGCAGATCTTCGAGTAGAGTGCGGTTGGCTCAGGAGAAGGATTTGGGGCTAGTGAATGCCTCTAAGGATGTGGATTCAGAGTATCAGGTCTCGATAATGGTACTATCTTGGTGCACGGTCGTGTGTGTGTGCCCAAGGATGAGGAGTTGAGACAGGAGATTCGAGAGAGGCTCATGCGAGCAAGTTATCCATTCATCCAGGAGCGACCAAGATGTACCGTGACCTCAAGAGGTACTATCATTGGGTCGGGATGAAGAAGGATGTGGCTAGTTGGGTTTCGAGGTGCGATGTATGTCAGCTAGTGAAGGCTGAGCATCAGGTTCCTGGCGGGTTACTGAAGAGTTTACCCATTCCCGAGTGGAAGTGGGATATGATCACTATGGATTTCGTGGTAGGATTGCCAGTGTCACTGACCTTTGATGCTATTTGGGTCATTGTGGACCGGTTGACTAAGTCTGCACATTTTCTGGCCATTAAGAAGACTGATGGAGCAGCGGTCTTGCTAAGAAGTATGTGAGGGAGATAGTCAGGTTGCATGGGGTGCCAGCGAGCATTGTGTCGATAGGGATTCTAAGTTCACTTCGGTGTTCTGGAAGGCATTTCAGGCGAGATGGGCACTAAGGTGCATATGAGTACAGCTTATCATCCCCAGACTGATGGACAGAGAGGACGATCCAGACGCTGGAGGATTTGAGAGGATGTGTGTGTTGGATTGGGGTGGCCATTGGGCAGATCATCCGAACCTGGTAGAGTTTGCTTACAACAACAGCTATCGCAAGTATTAAGATGGCTCCTTATGAGGCTTTGTATGGGAGGCCATGTCGTACACCATTATGCTGGACTCGTGGGGGAGAGGAGCATGTTTGGTGCTAGTTTTGTTCAGAGACCTCAGAGAAGATTCGGGTTCTCAAGCTGAACATGAAGGAGGCTCAGGATAGGAAGGAGTTATGCAGATAGGAGGAGGAGAGATCTTGAGTTTCAGGTAGAGACGAGTGTACCTCAAGATGGCCATGTTGCGGGTCCGAACAGGTCATTGTCGGAGACTAAGTTGAGTCCGAGGTATATGGGTCCATTCAGAGTGATTGAGCGGGTTGGACCAGTGGCATATAGATTGGAGTTACCCGAGGTGATGCGTGCATTCCATAAGGTTTTCCATGTGTCTATGTTGCGGAAGTGTCTCCGTGAGGGAGAGGAGGTGTTGGCTAAGATTCCCGAGGATCTTCAGCCTAACATGACTTTGGAGGCGAGACCAGTGAGGGTTCTCGAGAGGAGGATCAAGGAACTTCGGAAGAAGAAGATTCCTTTGATGAGAGTCCTTTGGGACTGTGATGGTGTTGAGGAGCAGACTTGGGAGCCTGAGGCAAAGATGAAGGCAAGGTTCAAGAAGTGGTATGAGAAGCAAGCCGCGACTTGAGCTTGTTTAGCCGGGTCCCATCTGTATCCGTGGCTGAAGCGGGAATGGAGTATTCCAGCCCATCTCTCTTGTTACTCGGTCGCTTGGGGTGGTTGGTTGTGCGACTCAGTAACAAGAAGAGGTGGTGTTTGGGGTACAAAGTTTCCGTGAGGCGGGGTTGTGAAGAGAAGTTCCCAAAAGTGGAAAGTTTCCAAAAGATGGAAAATGCTAAATATGGAAAGTTTTATGGAAGTTAGAATTTGTCCATTTAAGCGGTGGAGGGCCTTAAAGGGGGCTTGGGTGTGGCCTTAGTGGCGGACTTTTGAGTCAGTGTGCCCGTGTGTGGCGGTCTTTTAGACATTGTGGGGTCTTTGTGACGAGCTTTTAGCCAGAGTGTCTTTGTGACGGTCCTCTTTTGGACATTTGTGTGGCCTTGGTGGCGGTCCTTTTTAGGACGTTTGTTTGGCCTTTGTGGCGGGCTGTTTAGCCAGAGTGTCTTTATGACGGTCCTTCGGGACAGACGGCCTTTGTGGCGGGCTGTTTAGCCAGAGTGTCTTTGTGACGGTCCTTATGGACAGATGGTCTTTGTGATGGTCCTTCGGGACAGATGGCCTTTGTGGCGGGCTGTTTAGCCAGAGTGCCTTGGTGGTGGTCCTCTTTAGGACATTTGTTTGGCCTCGGTGGCGGTCCTCTTTAGGACATTTGTTTGGCCTTGGTGGCGGTCCTCTTTAGGACATTTTGTTTGGCCTTTGTGGCGGCCCTTGTGGCGTATATGATCCTTGTGTGGTCATGAGGTATTCCAGTGAGGGAATATGTGGTTGGTAGGACATTGAGATGTTTTACGCGAGCCACGGGAAGGAAACCTGGATAGGGATAGGACTCGGACGTGTTCAGAATCGTTTGCTCGCGACTCTTGGGGGACTTAGGTTCTCCTAGTACTGCCATATTCAGAGACTTTGTGGCTCGGGAGTATAGTTGGTATATCGACTTCGGATGACGATCCGGGGGCACGCTGTAGGGTGGCAACCCGAGAGACGAGTTTGGACTTTTCCTTATATACATTTGGCATGCAGACTTAGGTCTGATGAGGAGCCAATAAAAACTCAAGGTTTAGGCCTATGAGTAAAGGAAAGTCCAAAAAGTCAAGAGCAAATGACGCCTGGAGCGTGAGTCTATCGCCTAGAGGAGACCTTCTGTAGATCGGTCGGAGGAGTGCGGGCCGTGGAGACGGTTGCACGGGAGTCCTTGACTGATGGTTGTTCGAGATTCGAGGACGAATCTAGATTGGTGGGGGAGAATTGTAACACCCGCAAACCAAAAATTGGTTTTTGGGATGGGTGTCGATCGACACCAAGGGGTGTCGGTCGACACCACTTATTTTTTGGTTCGATCAGAATGAGTTTTAATCGATTTGGTTCGGTTTGGTTTAAGGAAAACCATTGAACTGGGTCTTAAAAGGAAGGAAACGACCTAGGTCGTGTTCCAGAGTTGTGGTCGCCGTTTTTGTTTGAAAAAGAGAAAAGAGAGAAAACAAGTGTTCTTGAGATTGTGAGTGAGATTGGGAGATTTCTTGGCTGTTCTTGAGAGATTGGAGGCTGGGAAGGTGCTAGAAGCTTGCTAGGAGTGAGGGATTCGTTCTTATTGGTCGAAACTTCCTGCAAAGAGGTGAGTGCATGACCATGGCTTATCTAAGCTAAGATCTCTAGATTCTATGTTATTTGGTGCTTATGTGGTTGTTTCTTTGAGTTCTCTATGTTTTTTTTCGTTGCTATCTGGGCTGGGTTTGGCTTCGGGAGTGCAAGGAGCGGATTGGAGAAGATTGGAGGCGAGATTCGGAGTTTCTTATCGAGAGAAATCGCTGCTCGGTATCGGTGTCGGTCGACACCAGTTGGGGTGTCGGTCGACACCAACGCGAGGACGGCTCGGGACTTTGGCGAGTGTCGATCGATGCCATGTGGAGGTGTCGATCGACACAAACTAGGGTTTTCGGGAGTGTCGGGCAGGGTGTCGGTCGACACCGAGTCAGTGTCGATCGACACCATCGGTGTCACCACTGTTCCGATTACGATGGATGTTGCATGCTTTGTATATTGCCTGGTTTGTTTTATTGATTGTTGTTTGTGTCATGTAGAGATCTTATTGCTTGTGTGTATAGCCCAGTAGATGGGAGGATTGCCTCACTGAGTTTTTATCAAATACTCATGCATCTCAATTTGTGTTTGTGGTGCAGGTAAAGGCAAAATGTGATCGTGGAATCAAAGGCAATGAAGGGGAGGATGTTCTAGGGACTTGATTGTATGGTTACCTGGCATTGTTAGGATTGCTGGTTGTTTAATTTATGCTGTTTGGAATTTATGCTGGATATTACTTATTTGGTTATTGGTTATTGTTTTATTGGTTATTTATTGGTATGTTGTTCCGCTGTTGGATTGTGAATGTGGTTAGGTGGCTAGTGGGTATGGGACCACTAGTTGTAGTTAACTATTATATTATTATTTATTATTTATTTATTAAAAAAAAGGGGGTCGGTCGTTTCAAAGAGAATCGATGCTCGGCATCAGTGTCGGTCGACACCAATGCAAGAACGACTCGAGGGCTTTGGTGAGTGTCGGTCGATACAATGTGGAGGTGTCAGTCGATGCTGCTAGGGTTCTCGGAGATGTCAAGCAGGTGTCGGTTGACACCAGTGACCAATGTCTGTCGACACCCCCGTCGGTCAACACCATCCTTAGCAGGCGGCTGATGTTGTGACTTATTTGTGTATTGTCTGATTTGTTTGTTGCTTTTTGATTGTAGCATGTGGAGATCTTATTGCTTGTGTGTATAGCCTAGTAGAAAGGAGGATTGCTTCACTAAGTATTTATGGAAATATTTATGCATCTTTTGTGTTGCGGTGCAGGTAAAGACAAAGTGTGATTGTGGAATCAAGACGATGAAAATGATGATTTTCTAGAGGCTCGGTTGTTTGTTATATGCTTCTGTTAGGTTGTTAGAATGGAACATTATGTCTAGAACAAATGTTAGGTTGATGGTTCTATGACATTGTTTTATGCTTTTAGAAGTGTTGGAACTTTGGATGTTTGTTATTCATTTATTGGTTGTTAATTATTGGTTTAATGATTCTTGGTTATCTGTTGGTTGTATTGAATGATGCTAGATTGTTAATAAGTATGAGATCACTAGTTAATAGGTTATATTAAAAAAATGGGTTGAATTGTTTTAAATATTTAAAATTTTAATGATAACCTGCATATAATTTTAGATATTATTTGCTACTTTTTTTTTTTATATAAATATCTAATTTGATCTTCACAAGCATCTTGCATTTGATGATATTTTCAGTCACTTTAGTGAAAAACTTAATTGAAATGCTATAACCTTTATGTGTGTTTATATAGCACTAGGATATATCCCGTGCTTAAAGCACGGGTGAACATTTAAAAAAAAAAAATTATAATATAATAATAAAAATTATTTTTTATTTTTAAAAAAAGTTATAAGTATTATATGAAAATTCTAAACAATTTGTAAATAAAATAAAATAATATAAAGATGATAGGAGAATCATAATTTAAAATCTTAACAAAATTTTCGAATTTAGTTAGTAAAAATAATTGTATTGTATACTTGGATATAAAATCTTAGTTTTTAAAATTCTGATTGGTTTTAATATTTTTTTAAAAAATAATTAGTAATTTCGTCCATATTTATTAGAGAGAGAAAATATTTTTTTTAAGATTTTTTTAAATTTATTAATATTTGATATATGAGTGTTTTTTATTTTTAATTTAGTTATATTTATTTAAATTACTTAATTAAGCATAATTAATTTTTTCTAATGGCAGTTGAATGTAATTTTTTACACATTTTAAGGTTAGTTTTATATTTGTACTTCTCGATTAATATAGTAGGATGCAAAATAAAAGAATTGTGTAGTCGACTCGATCGTATCATATTCAGCAAATCATCTTGGTTAAAGTGATTTTGGCGCAACTACTGCAACCTTTGGCACAAAATTTTTGAAAGTCTTTCATTGTTTTATTTAGGGCTGTTTCCTTAGATTTTATCCATCATCTATTTATTGAACCTCTCTCAAAAGAATCTCATGAGCTTCTCACATCAAAAGCTAACTCTACTCATGCGGGTACTTCGAAAGCAGGTAAAGGAAACCTAGCACGTCGAACCTACTCTAGATGTGGCTCATGGAGAAAAATGACATATGAACCACTTTTACATGGTACCTAATATCCAAACCCGTGTGAGGTATGCTATTATAAACACATCTTTCATCATTTGTGGAGAGCTTAAATCGAATCCCATCCCAATCCGCTTTCACCCGATCTCAAAAGAAAGTTCATTTCTAAATGAGAAAACTAAATACTTCTGCTCTTGTATCATCCTTTATGTGTTTACTTTGTTTTCTAACTCTTTTATGAGCTTTCTTTGAAATAAGCAGTGGAGAGAATCTTTAAGCAATATCAGTTTAGTGTTTTGATTATATCATGAAAAAAATCAAATGATTATGATTATTGATAATACACTGAATATATTCTATACTAGCAACTTTTAATAATTTGTATATTTATCTAAATATCATTTTAATTGAAACAAATAATTAAAAAAACATTAAAAAATGAAACGTAGTTAGCATCTTGAATTTGCTGACAAAAATTAATTTCAAATTTATTGCTTTGGACAGGTGTTATACTATATAGTAAAAAAGAGGCAATTATAGCGAAGGAGATGCAATTGCATAACTACGCACATGCATGTTCTGCTGTCTCGAAACAATATATTGCAGATCAAAACAATATATTGCAGATCATGTTGATTTTGCGTGCTGATATCTTATTTACAATCATAAAAATCAACAAAAGGTAATTAAACACAGTTATTATAATCTCCGATTAATCCCCATATCCCCACTATAGGCGTTAGTCCATCGCTTAAATAGCGCTTAACTATATTCAAAACATTAAAGACTAACCAATGCAATGAATTTTATCGTATACGGGTTCTTTGGCGAACCCCTAAACATAGTTGGTGGAACCATAAAATTTATGATTCGTGTTTGTTAAATTGTGAAGTGGCGTTACCAAGATCTCTTTAATGATATCAATCCTCAAGTTACGGCAAGATAATATTCCCTGAATTTCATAATACATGGTGTGTAAAATTTTTGTTTTTGATCTTTTTACTAGGTTGCATGGAAACGAAGCGGATACACGGAAGCGAAACCTTTCGAAAATAGAAAACAAATCTTTTCTAAAATTAAAATATATATATAAAACATAAAACTATATCAAAAAGAATATTTGAAACAACACAAATTCAAATAGTTTATTCAATTAAATAGTTGAATCAAAACACTAATATAATATATATTTATATGTATCATGAATACATATTTCCAAATTATTTATATTTTAAGTTTCTAAACTTAAAATTTTTTTTTTGTGTTTCCAAAATGGATATAGAGTGTCCATCGTGTTTGTAAAAAAAGAAATCATGTTTTCGTGGCTTGTTTTCGTGTTTCCATGAGTTTCCGTTTCTGAAACGTTTTGGAAACGGAAAACGGACATTAAAAAGAGTTTTCTTGCAACATAGCCTTTTAACATGTTTTCAAATTTTAATGTAGATTTATGTGTTATTTGGTATTTTTTATTTTTAAATTCTGCAATCATTTTTAGGACTGGTTGGATCATGTTTCGACTAAATATTTAATATTGTTTTAAGAAAAATAATTACTTAATCTTTGCATTTTATCTTAAACCTCTTATACTCTTTCTAAAAATTTTAAAAGTGGTTTATTCATAAAACATAGTTTTGAATGTTTTATAATTGATTTCATAAATTAACTTACAAAAATGTTTTTTAAATTTTTCTTGAATATTTCTAAATATTACTAAAAACTATTTTTTATTTCTTCTCATAAATATATATTGACTGCTTAGTAATCTTGAATAGTTTTTTTGGCTTTTTAAAAAAAATTTTATACTAACATTCGAAGTTTCTTTTTTTTGGGCATATGACCTTCTTTCTTGTCTAGTGTCTTTCATTAGGGTTGAGAAGGGAGAATTTGGATTAATTCACGTGGTTTTGTTTGGAAAAAGCAAAAGTTCTTCCGCCGTTACTCCTTTTCAGTTCTAATCTTCAAGTTTTCGAGTGTTTGTTCTTAGTTTCGATATTATTGTTCTCAACTTCTGGCTCTATTTTCATCTTCGAAAAAGGTTAAAGTAGTGGATCATTAGATCTCGTTGGTCTTCTCATCAAGCTCTAGTGGTTCAGATCTAATTCTCAAGCCACGATGTCATCGGCCATGGATAAGGCTTTAATGGCGATATCACTAGAAGAAGAAGAGGAAATTCCTTTTGATATGCCGGAACTACCGAAGTATTCTTCGTGTCAGAGAAATGCCATAAGCTTGGTAAGAAGACTTCTAAACCCTGAGTGTCAAGATATGCAAGCCTTGGTTAGGAATATGCCGAGGAAGTGGCAAAAATAGGGTAAGGCTACTGGTGTGGCGCTCTCCAGGGAAAAATTTCAGTTCATCTTGAAGATAGAGCATGATCTTCAGGATGTTTTGGATAAGGGAGCTCATATATTCAATGATTGGTCCATCGCAGTAGATATATGGTATGAACATCCTACAGACAACTATCTCCAGTTCATTCCTCTTTGGGTTCAGATCTGGAATCTCCCCATCAATTATTACACTATTCCAGCAATTACTTCTCTGGGAGAGTTGTTAGGAAGAGTCCTTGAGGTAGTCTTTAACCCAGAGAGGCCGAAACTGTAGGAATTTGTCAGAGTAAAAATTACTTTTGATGTTTTGAGGCCCCTGCGAAGATCTAAAGTGTAATACATGAAGGAGGGTTCGACTGTAGTGAGGTTCTAATATGAAAGGGTCCAAAAGTGTTGTTACGAGTGTCAAAGGCTAACACACAAGAGAGATGCTTGCTCTATCATTTCAAAAAGAGTTCAGGATGAGGTTACTACAAGGAGGATGGGGAAACAAGTGGAGAAGCAAGGTAAACCAAGGACTTTGAAAGACAATGATCCTTTGTTTGGAGTGTTGAGAGAGGATCAATTTGGTTTATATTCTCTAACTGGACGGCCAACAATTGCCCCAGAATTCTTGGAAGGAATGCGTCAATATCTCATAGCAGCTAATGGAGAGGACTAATCCATCAAGATAGAAAGAGTAAAGAAAACAGTGGGGGAGGTGTTGAAGGATCCCTTGGCAAGGAAATCAATCTTGTGATTAGAGCCCTCTTGACGTGACCCCAGATCGCGATCTTCTACAAAGACGTACAGACGGACGGTCGCGACAGACGCTGCGGACAGATAGTCGCGGTGGACGGTCGGACGGTTGGACGTAGATCTCTGGTTGTGGAACGACGTACGGCCTTGGAACTAGTCGGCTCTCTTCAAGGTTTGATGGGATGGAGGGGATCGACCGATGAGAATCTCGACTCAGCGATCTCCGGAAGAGATGGACGGATGGACGGAGATGATTGGAACGGACGGTCGGATGCAATAGACGGATGGATGGGAGAACGTCTCGATAAGAAACTAGATCCAATCGGTTCTCAAGGAGATGGACGGAAAGGACGCTGCGTATGGATGGATGAATGGACGGACCGGTGGATTGATGCGACGACACACGAGAGATGGCTCGACTCGTGATACGGTCGAACTAGGGGATTACGAACCCGGTTCGTGAATCTCCTAGGGTTTCTCAAGAGCCAAGTCCTGGACTTGGGCTAAGGAGAGGGTTGAGACAAGAAACAAAGATTCTCTCTTTGGGAAATTAATTCTTATTCAAGTCTAACCTTTTACAATGAGGGTTTAGGCCTTTATATAGGCAAGGCCTACATAAGGAGACACTTAACCCTAGAATATGTGGCCAATAGCTAAGTAACACAAATGGCCCAAAAAGCAAAAGCAAAGGTAAATCAAAGCAAAGACCAATCCAACGGTCAAGAGAAGGTTCAATAATGAATAAAAGAAAAGAAAGAAAGAGATAGAAAATGCCATGTCATTGGATGGACGCGGTGGATAGAATCTTCACTCCCTTGGCTCATAACAAGTCAATGAATGTTTCCAAGCCATGAGCCAAGTGGGACGAAGTGAAGATGCACTAGAGCTCGCTGCCTCGTTAAAACCCCTTTGGTAAACCCATTGGGACAAACCCAAAGTAGGAAAAAGAGTACAGCTCCTTCTAATGACTAAGGGTTGTCTTCACACTAGCGTGATGGTGAAGACACGTGTATCAAGCTTCCCAAAGCTGGTCGCACCCAAGGCTCTTCATTGGTGATGCTTTCCATGATCCCTTGGGGTAATGGTTGGAGCTTGGCTTGGAACTAGATGACCTTCTCTTGCTCCTCCTTGATGATCTTTGGGGACTGGTTGATGCCACATTGTTGTTCCGGGCGAGATACTTGCCGCTTACGCTAGCTGCTGGACGCTGGTACTGATTGTCCGAGTGTGCAAGAGGTGTCCGAGAGGTGTCTGAGAGATGTCCGATCCCATGCTCACTTCATTCGCTCCCTCTTCTAGAAGTTTTGACCTCAAAACTCTGCTCAACACCTGGATCAAAAAGGAAAACCGAATCAGCATCATCAAGAGTTCAACCACGGTCTAACTTACCGGGATCAAAAGGAAAGAGTAAGGCCTTAAGAGAAAAGGATAAGACTTCCCCGGTAAGGCTAGTGGCATTGGTCGCTCCTATCCCTTCATGAACCTTGGTTGCTTGCTGAGACTCTCCAGGATGCACACCAAAGTTTGATCCGCACCAAAGTTGCAAAAGTGCTCCACCATGTGACCTTGGGCGGTAGTGGCCTTGGCGCTAAGAGTGGAGGAAGGTGGCTCGGTGTTGGCAACTCCCAGCTGGAGCATACTACTTGAAGTAGTCATGAAGAATACCGAATTAAAAGACCCTTCAATGGCCATCTTTGGTGGCTCAACTTGCTTGAAACTCCCCATTACCAAGTGAGTACCGGTTAGGGAACTGATCGCACGGCCAAAATCTTTATTGGCTTCGCCTAATGGTTCGGTTCGCGTCCTGGGTGAAGATTCACATATCCTGGTCTGCTCCGAACGTGGCGGTCGAGTGTTGGCTCAGTCTTGATCAAGCACGGTAATGAGTTGACCGTGGTGTGCATGATAGCCTGAATCTGTACCTTCGAGTGTATGAGCTTGGTGATCTGGCGGCTCGGCTGGCATCTCTATGATCCCTCCTGGTCCATAGACGTCCTCTTTATTGTCCGGTTCACGATCTGGTTGCATCCTTGACATGGCTTGATGCTTGTCTTAGGCATTTCCGGACTCGGTATAACCTTGGCACAGACTTTTCCTTGGGCTGGTTCGTCATACCGTGTTGGTAACTCATGGTACTGGAATGGAGGCACATAATTCCTTGATCTCCCAACACTGGCTGAGTTGTGACTTGATCGTGGAGCCGGCATACGGAAAGGTACACGGTACTGGCACCGTGATATCTGTTCCTGAGTGGATGCGCTTGGGGACAAACTAGGAATTCCTTGGTTCCGGTTATGGTGGACACTCGAGCGTCTCTCAACCCGTCCCCAAGTGGATGGCGATTCTAACCGGTCAAGCCTCTCTTTGATGTCTTGAAGACCGCGTTGGAGAGAGATCAAAGCGTCCCTTGTACTGGGTGGTTCGGGAGTAGGCTCCATTTTCCTTGCGGCTAGGTGTCTTGTATCCTTGTAGTACGAACCCCAGCCTTCACTATCGGTATCATCGTAGAGATTCACCATGGGCTTGCTATGGCGCGTTGCTGGTGAAGTAGACGGCCAATAGTAGTCCGGTGATCTATGCTCGTGCTCCTCTCGATCCGGACCTTCTTCATAGTCCTCTTCGTACCATGATGCGTCCTTGGTGTCCACTTGTTCCGGGTCAGTACCATGGTGTTCGTTTTACCATGGTTCGTCCTGGTTCCGGATCACTGCCATGATGTTCTTCGTACCATGGTTCATCATTGGAGTAAGGATCTTCATGCTCTATACTTGATCAATGTTGAATCAAGCATTGGCTATCGATCACACGCTTGGAACTAGGTACGGTCGATGGTACGGACGTACAACGGAGGTCGGACGTCGGTACGGACGGTTGATATGGACGGCTGGTACGGCCAACGGTGGTCGGACATCGGTACGGACGACTTGTACGGACAGCCAACGATGGTCGGACATCAGTACGGACGGCTGATACACGAGTGGTTATACGAGCGCTGGACGATGATATGTGATAAGGTGATACGAGCGTTGGACGATGATACGCGGTATTGTGATACATGGATGCGGCTATACGATCGGACGTCACACGAGCGGTACGACCGATGGCTAGATTGGTGGGTCGGTCGTGATGTGGAAATGGTACCTCGCAAGAAAGAAAAGAAAAGAGGGTTAAGTAAATGATCAAAGAAACTAAACACAAACTTAAGGCTTAACAAAAAGGAAGAAAAGACAAACAACTTTATTCAAATAAAGCCAAAAATTACTTTAACCAATGATTGGGTAAGGGAGTCACTAAAGGCCAAGATGACAACTCGCCCATGGACCACAAGGTTCAAAGGTGGCTGTCCACGTCCACATGTGGTGGCCTTGACCCAAAGAACTTGAAAGGTGGCTAATCCTCTAACACACAAAAGGAAACTAAACCTAGACCAGAAATTTTTTTAAACGTGGCTTTGACCAGTTTGATATTCAAAACGCTTGGGTGAGATTTAAAGAGCAAAAAGCAAGTGGTAGATGACTTTCACCTAAATGTTTACCAAGCAAAAGGTAAAAAACATAATAAAGTAACAAATCAAAAGCACAAACGAATCTAGCACCCTATAAATAACAAAACGAAAAGCAACACAACCTAAAACAGATCTAGCACAAACAAGTCAAGAATACTCAAGAACACAGGCTAGAACAAGCAAGAACACAAGATGAAACTAACAACCTAAAGCTCAAAGAATGCAAAGGATGATACAAGATGCAATTTTATGGGTTTTTATAAGATGCAAAACAGAAAAGTAAAGAATAGGTACAACCTTGTAGGAACTTTTAGCTCTGATACCAGCTGACTTGACCCCAGATCGCGATTGTCTACGGAGACGTACATTCGGACGGTTGCGATGGACGGACGGTTGCGGACGGTTGGAGGCAAAATCTCTGGTTGCGGAACGACGTACGGCCTTCGAACTAGTCGGATCTCTTCAAGGTTTGATGGGATGGAGGGGATCGACCGATGAGAAACTCGACTGAGCGATCTCCGGAAGAGATGGGCGGATGGATAGGACATCGCGTACGTACAGACGGACGGACGGTCGTCCACAACAGACAGACGGATGGGAGAACGTCTCGGTAAGAAACTCGACCCGATCGGTTCTCAAGGAGATTGACGGAAAGGACGCTGCATACGAACGGATGAATGGACGTAGCGGACGGACCAGTGGATTGATGCGACGACACACGAGAGATGGCTCGGCTCGTGATACGGTCGGACTAGGGGATTACGAACCCGGTTCGTGAATCTCGTAGGATTTCTCAAGAGCCAAGTCCCAAACTTGGGCTAAGGAGAGGGTTGAGACAAGAAACAAAGATTCTCTCTTTGAGAAATTAATTCTTATTCAAGTCTAACCTTTTACAATGAGGGTTTAGGCCTTTATATAGGCAAGGCTTACATAAGGAGACACTTAACCCTAGAACACGTGGCCAATAGCTAAGGAACACACATGGCCCTAAAAGTAAAAACAAAAGTAAATCAAAGCAAAGACCAATCTAACGGTCAAGAGAAGGTTCAAGAATGAATAAAAGAAAGGAAGGAAAGTGATAGAAAATGCCACGTCATTGGCTGGACGCGGTGGATAGAATCTTCACTCCCTTGGCTCCTAACATCGGGACAAACCCGAAGTAGGAAAAAGAGTACAACTCCTTCTAATGACTTAGGGGTGTCTTCACACTAGCGTGATGGTGAAGACACGCATACCAAGCTTCCCAAAGTTGGTCGCACCCAAGGCTCTTCATTGTTGATGCTTGCCATGATCCCTTGGGGTAATGGTTGGAGCTTGGCTTGGAACTGCCCATTAGATGACCTTGTCTTGCTCCTCCTTGATGATCCTCTAGGACTGGTTAATGCCACATTGTTGTTCCGGGCGAGAATTTTGCCGCCTACGCTAGCTGCTGGACGCTGGTACCGATACCAAACTGAAAAGACCGACCTTTTTTTTAATAATAAATAATAATAATAATAAATAATAATAATAAATAATAAATATATAATATAATATAATAATAAACTACAACTAGTGGTCCCATATCCACTAGCCACCTAACCACAATCACAATCGTCAGCGGAAAACATTACCAATATCCAATAAATATAAATAGCCAATATTAATTCCAATCACAAACTAATGATCCAAACAACATTCAAAGAACCAGCAATCCTAAACAACATTCTAGGACTCCACTCTAGCAACCTAACAGAAGCCAGACAACCAAACGAACCACTAGAACATCCTCCTCTTCATCGCCCTGATTCCACGGTCACACTTTGCCTTTACCTGCACTACAAACACATATTGCAATGCATGAATATTTAATAAACACTCAGTAAGGAAATCCTCCCATATACTGGGCTATACACACAAGCAATAGAGACATCTCTAACCATCAACCATCAACCAACAATCATCAATCAACAATCAACAAGCCAAACAACACATAAACAACCAGATTAGAGAAATCTCCAGCTTAGATAAGCCATGGTCCTGCACTTACCTTAACAAGTGATTCACAAAACTAAATACAACCAAATGAGAGGCTTTCCAATATCCAAGAACAACCAAACTTGTTCCTACAACCAATCACAACAACAAACAAATATTGAAAACAAACTGCCACGAAAACAGAAAAGAACAACTTCACAAGTGAAACCACGAAATCAAAACTAACCGTTAACTTTCTAATCCCTCCGGCAAAAAGCAAGGTATATACGTCCAGACGCTTGCCACAAAATTTCAGCACGATCAGATTATAGATAAAACCGCAATCGTCCCCGTAACACCCGCTGGTCTCAATCCGCGAATGAGAAGAAACACCCCACGAAACTGCCAATATCTCTTAAAATATTAACCCAAATTCACTTCTGTAAAAAGGAGTGTACGAAAATCTCTTATCTACAACCCTACCAAAAATCAGTACCTTTCGAAACGATTTGACCAGTCGGATCCTCCTTCCCCCAAACTCTGACAGTTCTGTCTCTCTCTCTTAACTCTAAGGAAAAAGCTTGATCTCCTTCTCTTTCTCCTTTACACCAAATAACCAAGGTTTTATCTCTCTTTCTCTCCCTCCCTCTGATGAAAATGTCGACCAAAACACAAAAACTTGAGAGGAGGCGTGACTTTGAGAAAGAGATTCAGGGTTTTTGGTTTAATTAGATTAAACCAAGATTTAATTAAACCAAAATTAATTAAAATCCACTCTTTGGTTTACTCAACAAACTCAAACTCTATTCCCGGAACACGGATGTTACACATATCTTCAATCATCATCATCCACACTTACTTTGAAAAATTTGCACTGTCTTGTATGGCCCGAAAAAGAAGTCTAGTCCACTGATTTCCAACCCCAAAGTAAGAGATTAAGTCTCGTTAAAATCCTGATAAAAATTGAGACAACATTAGTTTAACCAGATATCCTTTGGATAAGGCCTTTCGGGATTGTTGATACAGCTCATAGTCTTTTCCACACCCAGTTCTGAGGTCAAGCTTAGTCAAGAGTCATTAGAGTGTTAGCCAAAGAACAAAAACCATTAGTTAGAGATCATACTTCCAAACAAATTTTTTTTGAAAAATTTGACTCAATAAAAACAAAAACTAAGTTAGTAGTTAGTACTAACCTCCCCCAGACTTAAACAACACTGTCCCAGTGTTATCAAGCAAGGGAAAGGTAGAGAAACAAAAATGTGTTGAAAAAATGTAAAAAAGATGAACGTTTCTCGGGTTACCCATTGGTGTCGACCGAGACCATTGCAGTGTCGATCGACACCCTCGGCGAATGGTGAATTCTTGGCCGAAACTCCTTGTTAGTTGCAGTTAGTTGTGTTCATGTGTTGTTGGATCAATCCTTTGATGTTAATTCTTTTAAGAAGCACTCAAACACAAACACAGGTCAAAAGCAACATGATAGATAGATAGTTCATAAGTTCAAACATATTTCAAACAAAAATTGACTCAATGCAAGAATAAAAATAACTCAATCCTAAAAAGGGAAAAAGATAAAGAAAACCATGATCAGAAGTTAATCATCATCAGCACCATCATCATCAGAGACGGGATCAGCAGGTGGTGAAGACGCTGAAGGTGACCTGTGCCTAGTAGGACGCATGCAGCCACACCGAGACAATCAAGCCATGCCGTCCCAGATGGCACGCAAAGTAGAGACCACATACGTCTGATGATCTCCCTGGTCGATAGTGGCAGGATCCTGTGGCAGCTCTGGAAACTCAAGTGCAGCAGTCCCAGAAGAAGAACCAATCTCAAAACCCCCAACAGGGTTAGCAGCAGGTGCAGCAGCGGTAGTAGTCCGTGAAGTCCTATGGCGACGGGAAGGAGGACAAGCAACATAGTCATTAGCAGAAGGGAGAAAACGTAACTGCTCAGGATCACCACCAATGGTAGTAAGATCAGGTCGTGGAAGACGGGTAAAGTGCTCCCTTGCTTCATCAAAAAACCTCCATAACAAACCCGGTTTCAGCCAATGTGTACTCTTCAAATACTTCTCATCCATGAGAACTATCTTAGTGACAACGCTGTAACCATCAATAGGGAATTCCATGAACTGAAGAATAGCGGTAATAAGGCTCCCCACACTCTCAGTCTTAGTGCTAGTACCAAGAAATGGCTTGGTCTGCAGATCAACCAAGTGGCGTGCGAAAATAGCCCCAAAGTTGAGGCACATAGGGTCACGACGCTCATCAAGAGAAAGAGAAGGAATCAATCTGCCAACACCAACACTCAAAAAATAGAGCTCTGCTGCTCTCATCTTGTTAGGCTCCATCTTACACTGAAAAGTGGTACCAAGAGCCCGAAGAATATACCTAAACGCCGGATGGCGGACTTCTGTCTGAAGAGCTGTTTTGGAATCATACTCTCCAAGTCCTATGTAAGACCACAAAGTAGAGAGATCCTCATAATGCTTGGGCAAAGCAACTGGCTGATACCAACGGATCCAACCAAAGCAATCACAAATCTCAGCAAAAGTTATACTACAAGGTACTCCTAAAAGGAAGAAATGCAGCTCACCCCAAATGCTTCTGGTGCCTGCTCATTGCGATAAGTAATCCTAACATAAATTCCCATCCTATGAAGAACAGCAGGATCAAAAAACCTTGTAGGTTCAATGACAACATCCATCAAAGCATTGTACAACATTGTCTCATAATCTCCCCAAACATGCAGTGGCATGTTGATGAATTCAGGTTTCCCAAGCTCAACAAGAGGCTTATTTGCCCATTCTCTTTGTGTTAGAATCGGTTGACCTTCCTCCTTTGGCCATGGGAATCTAGGCTGGATGGGAGATGGAAGAGAGAGGTCAGGTAGAGTGGTCGGAGGTCTCGCCGGAGGTCGCGGAGGCGGAGGTTGAGGCGGTCGGACTGGCGAGTTGGGTGAGAAGATGAAGCTTCACCGTCATCGGTTCGTTGCTTCTTCCTCAGTACCATCACTTCAAAACACGAAATTGACACTGGATTCGGGTAGAGGAGAGAAAATCGAGTGGAGTAGGGCTTGGAATCACTCAAAACGGATCAGTATCAGAAAAGTTATGAAGCTTTGAAGATTCTCGTCGGGTTGGAGGAATGAAGAACAAGAGAGACGGCTCAAGGGTTTAAGTCGCGACGATTTCAACGGTGTCGATCAACACCACTTAAAAAGTGTCGGTCGACACTGCTTTTATTTGGTCCGGCCCAACTTCGGTCAAAGCCCAGAAACCTTGAAGCCCAGAAAAATCAAACCCGATGGCCTTCTTCGTGTTTGCGATCCAATCATGGTGTCGACCGACACCCAGCTGGTGTCAATCGGCACTGCTCCTTGATCAATGGAGTCCGAAACTTTTCCATCAATTTCTTTTTTTAATTTTTCCTGAAACAATGAAAAATCAAAACCAAAAATTAATATGTTAGTAATCCTAAAAGCAAAATTCAAAATAATTATTTCCTACCAGTGGGTTGCCTCTCATTCAGCGCTTGTTTTAAGTCATTAGTTTGACTTGGCAGCGGATTAGGCAAAGGGTGCATCATCCAAACGCACAATGTGTCCGTCTGGTATCTCAGCTTTCGCTCAATAGTGTTTCACCATTTGGCCATTAACAGTAAATTTTTCTCCTTTGGAGTTCAACAGCACAATAGCTCCATATGGTCTAACTTCTTGAACAATAAAAGGACCAGACCAGCAGGAACGCAGATTTCCAGGAAACAGCTTCAAGCGAGAGTTATAAAGGAGTACCTGGTCATTAGGCTCAAAATGTCTGGAGATAATCTTCTTATCATGATAAGCCTTGGTTCTCTCCTTGTACAGCTTTGAATTCTCAAATGCATGAAAACGCAGCTCATCCAACTCATTCAACTGTACCAACCTTCGCTCTGAAGCTGTCTTGACATCAAAATTCATCAATTTAACTGTCCAGGCTGCTTTGTGCTCTAACTCTACTGGTAGATGACATGCTTTCCCATAAGCAGATGGAAAGGAGTAGTGCCAAGTGGTGTCTTATATGCAGTTCTATAAGCCCAAAGTGCATCATCAAGCTTCATAGCCCAATCTTTCCTTGTAACACCCACTGTTTTCTCTAGAATCTCCTTAATCTGCCTGTTGGAAACCTCAACTTGTCCAATAGTCTGAGGATAATATGGGCTAGCTACTCTATGTTGAACACCATACTTTTTCAGCAGCTTTTCAAACAATTTATTGATAAAGTACTTACCTCCATCACTAATGACAATTCTAGGAACTCCAAACCGTGGAAAGATAATGGTCTTAAACAGCTTAAGAACCACAACATAATCATTCTTTGGACTTGCAATTGCTTCAACCCACATGGAGACATAATCAACAGCCACTAAGATGTATTGATTCTTGTAAGAAGAAGGGAAAGGTCCCATAAAATCAATGCCCCAGCAATCAAAAACTTCAACCTCAAGGATGAAATTTTGTGGCATCTCATGTCTGTTATTAATCTGACCTTTCCGCTGACAAGCATCACATCTAGAGACAAACTCATGAGCATCTTTGAACATTGTTGGCTACCAAAACCCTGCTTGTAGAACCTTATACATTGTCTTGAAAGTAGCAAAATGTCCAGCATAATCTGATCCATGGCAATGAAAAAGAACATCAGGAACCTCAGCCTCAGCTAGACATCTTCTGTAAACACCATCACTGCAATGCTTATACAAATAAGGCTCATCCCAATAGTATCTCCTAAGCTTTCTCAAGAATCTTTTCTTATGATAGCCTATGAATTTGTCTGGTTCTACTTCTGTAGCAAGATAATTGGCTTTACAAACATACCATGGTTGGTTGAAACTAGCCACAATAGCTAAATCTCCATCATCCGACCAATCTGTCTCGGGAAAACATGGGTGTCGATCGACGCTAGTATGGTGTCGATCGACACCATCTGCATTCGAAGAAAAAACCTTCGATTTATCAGTCCGAAACCCTGTATCCACAAAATAAACATGCTCTTCAGGTAGACAGTCACGAATTGGGACATCATCATCAATTCTAATCCTTGACAAGTGATCAGCAACACCATTCTCTATCCCCTTCTTATCCCTCACTTCAATGTCAAACTCTTGGAGAAGAAGAATCCATCTCAAAAGTCTAGGCTTAGCATCCTTCTTCTGCATCAAGTACTTTAATGCAACATGATCAGTATGAACAATGACTTTTGAACCAACCAGATAAGACCTAAACTTCTCAAAAGCAAACACCACAACCAACAACTCTTTCTCTGTTGTTGCATAATTTCTTTGTGCCTCATTGATACGCCCAAATTCGAGGATCACTCAGCCGGATTAGAAAAGATAGAAACTCGCCAAGGTGCAAGGTACAACAAGGGAGATTTGATGGATTGAGGGGTCGCACAACAGTTGCGGAAGGCTGCTGATATTCCCAACTCCAATCTCTGCTAGATATGATACACTAGTCCAGCAAGAGGAGGCTGTTGCTTGGATATTACACACCAAGAAACAAGGAGATGTTCTTTACAAAGAACAAAGAGATAGACTCATAAAATGAAAGGATAATTGATTGATGACTCTCAAATGAGATTACATGAGTTTTTATAGGGATAAAAAACTTGGTAACAAAGCCAAGTATTAATTGATCTTGAAACTAAAAAGATAATAAAGATAGTAAGTTGAATGAAGATTCAACCCTTGGTGCATGTTTCTCTTCCCAAGGTGTCTTTCCCAAGGTGAGTTGAACTCTATTTTCGTCACCTTTCTTTGACCACAAAATAAAGTGATTATTTTGGGCTTTCTTGGGCTTGTATTATGCTCAAAGTGGGCTGGACTTGATAGATATCATCCCCAGTATAAATTCGGGAAAAATGTCATTAAAATCCCCAAGTCTACATTTTCGTTGATTTAAATCCCTAACTCTGCTTTTGGAGGGAAAATACACCAATTATTTGTTGACTTCCAAATAAATCGCAAACTCTCGTTGACCTAGCCTTTTGAGGCAGAACATTAAGTGGTCAAACAGAGAAATTAAATGGGGTTAATTATCTGTTATTGAGATCTGTTAATAGCAAGACGATGCTGTTTATAACACCTTAAAACCCCCAAATCAAGAAATCGATTCTCAATTTCCCCAATTCACAAACCCTAATCGATCTTAATTTATCTTTTCTTCTTTAATTTATCTTTTCTTCTTTGATTTCTCTCTTCTTCTTCGAGTTGACGAGATGAGTTCTAGCTCAAAGACATCGGTGGTAGCTTCGTTCGACCGTGGAGTGCCATTGAAGTGTGTTTGTGGAGCCGGTGTAACGATCTTTACATCGAGAAATGAAGAAAATCCTGGTCGACCGTTCTTCCGGTGTATAACAAAAAGAGATCTCGAATATTCTCGTCATCGAAGATATCATGTTCGATTAGGGTTAGATCGATTAGGGTTTGTGAATTGGGGAAATTGAGAATCAATTTCTCAATTTGGGAGTTTTAGAGTGTTATAAACAGCGTCATTTTGCTATTAACATATCTCGTTAACGGAACAATTAACCCCGTTTAATTTCTCCTTTTGACCACTTAACGTTGTGCCTCAAAAGGCTAAGTCAACGAGAGTTTGCGATTTATTTAGAAGTCAACAAATAATTGGTGTTTTTTTTCCTCCAAAAGCAGAGTTCGAGCTTTAAATCAACGAAAATGTAGACTTGGGGATTTTAGTGACATTTTCCCCGTAGAAATTCTCATGTTCTCTTTGCTCCAAATATCTTCAAATATCAAATGAACAGCTCCAGCAAGCTGTTTGGTCCTTGCCCTTGTCATTGGTCCAACAGGTACAAGCATAGCATCCTCAGGAACAAGCTCAGCTTCCACTTGATTATCCTCATTGCTTTCCATTATCATATCATGCCCCTCCTCTTCAAAAGGATTTGTCCTCAAATCCGCACCATCTGCAACAAATGGAGCCAAATCAGAAACATTAAAAATGGAACTCATGAAACAAGGTTTTGATGGTGGTGAATGTGAATGATGATGAATGTATGCAATGAATGGATGGATGGTAAGGTGTTTCAATTCCCCTTATGCAGTTGCAATATAAGAGGTGTCAATCCAATCTGAGTGTTTGTGAACAGTCAAGATGTGCATAAAGATCTACTTTAAGCCAGATGTAAAGGATGTTTGTCACTAACAATCCTATGATTAAAATGCAAAGTGCTGAAAATAAAACTACAAGAACTAGATGCTGAATGTAAATGAACAGAATGATTGTAACAGTAATGAAGCTAAAACAGAAATAGAAACTACTATAATGCAAGAAATAAACCTATGCAAGACAAGCAATGAACAGAAAACTAAATGAATGCAGCAGAAATGAAACAGAACAATCACAAATCATAAACACAAGCTCTGGGGAAGAACTCGAGCAAGCACTCGACCGAGTGTAGGTCGAGTACAGGGTCGAGCTAGACTAAACATGAAAACAGAGCAACACAATAAAAACAGAGCAATGCAAAAACGAATCAAACAACAATCAAGCAACAGGATTAAGACTAAGATATCAATAAACAAAGAAGGTCCTGAGGAGGGATTCATGGGCTGAACAAATCATTGTGGTTATTTAACTTGGTCAACAAACCTCAAACAAACTTTGAGCTAATCTCTAGACATACTATTCTAAGACATGTTTAATCCACTCTCATGGCAAGAAACAATCAAACCTATGCATTTCTAGACTTGCTCTCACATAGTAAAGAATCTACACAAGCAGGCATTAAGCAATACATCTCAAACCAAACAAGACCTCTAATCTCTTAGCAAGCCTAATGGTAAGCTCTAGATCTAGCCTTATCTATGCTCCTTAGACATTGGTGTGATGCTAAGATGCTTGAAATCAAAACCCTACCTTCTCAGATATAGGATCAGCATTAAGATCATCTAGCCTAGAAGAGATCTACAACAATCAAGCTTGACCAAATCAAACAAACCACAAGATCAACCCAGCCTAACCCATCCTCAAGATCCTAAGCAAACTACTCACAAGAACACATGGTGAACAAAGTCAAAAACCCAGAAAATAATGAAACTTGCATCACTAGAAAGATAAAACAGAGATCTTCAATATTGAAAAAGAAATGAAACTCGAATTCTCAATATTAAGAAAGTTATGAAACCAACAATATTGAAGAATTTAGTCTTTTTCAAGTACAAGATCTAAGAAATATAAAAATGCAAAAAGAATAATTCCCAAAAGGGTAAAATACTAGGTTTAGAGAATATCTAAAAAGCTGCACACTTTTGTGGTTGCAGGTACAAGGCTTTATATAGGAGGGGAGTGGAAGCCCTAAAAATACTAAAATACAAAATAGTCAACGGCTCGGTCAACTCGACCTGTGCTCGGTCGAGTGGCAGGTCGAGCTGGCTTCTCTCGTGCATTCTCCACTCGGTCGAGTCCTCCTCAGCACACGGTCGAGTGTCTGGTCGAGTGTGCGGTCGAGTTGGACTCTGGACCTTGTTATTTCAGCCTTAACTCTCTTGCTTTCCCTTCATGATTGCTTCACTTCTTCCTCAGCATTTCTTCCATGCTCCTTAAGCTCCAAAATCACCTGTTTATGCATGAGAAGATGCAAATGCAATGCAACTAAACTCTAATGCATGATTAGTCCTAAAGCTATGCAATAATGGTGAAAAGGATAGCAAAAGATGCAAAAGATGTGAATATACTAAGGGAAAACAGGGTAAAATATATGAACATCAACACCCCCAAACTTAGTCTTTGCTTGCCCTCAAGCAAATAAGCAAGACATAAGAAGGTAGGTGAGGTTTGAAAGTGGGATCTCAGCTCCTAAAGCTTGCAAATAGACCATCTAGAATCAATGTCCAAGTTACTAGTACTATGATGCAAGTTGAATGAGCTGTACTTAAATACTTTAGACAAGCATATCACAACCTTTACTGATTTGAGCCTTAGATGTCCACATTCATTCAAATCAACCATTTCCTTTAACATTCATTAATCAAGAACATGAATCAATTCTATGCAATGCTTAAACTCATTTGGCTTGGAGGTAAAGGCTTTGAGACAATGATGGTCTCTTTTTAGAGTGGGGATTATCAATATCAAGGTTCTCTCATAAAAATGGATTGAGCTTTAGAAGAATGCTAAAGGTAAGAACACCTAGACACATACAAGAATAAAACCTTGTCTACCCAAAGGCACCCAAAGTGTTTATCCTAGCAATCTAAACCCAAATGATCCTAGTGCTACCCTTTAACTTCTTCTTTTCTCTTTCACCCTTTTCTCTTTTGGTTTTCAAGTCTTAAGAGAGGTTTTTTATTTGATATTTCTAGTGGGATGGGGGATTCTTACTTATTTGCTATGGTTATATTTTCTTCTTATTCTTAAGACATACAAGCTTTTTGCTAGACTTTTCTTTTCTTTCTTTTCTTTTCTTTAACTAGAACCATCTTCAACAATTTTTGCTTCCCATCCTTTCACTAGACCTTGCTTAAACACAATCTCCTCTTAAAGACTCTACCCTTTTTATTTCTTTTCTCTTTTTTTTTTTTTCTTTTTTTTTCTTTTCATAACAGCCAAGTCCTAAACCCAACAAGTGAACCACCTAGTCCTATCTAGTTTGAAAAGTGCATACTAGAACTACACAAGGCTTTACTCTTGTCAGTTCAAACCTAACACTTTCTACCAAGCTCAATCCCAAAATAGGCCTCACACAAACAAAAATAAACAAGGCTTGAAAGAAGGGTTGGTTAAGGGTAGGGAAACTGATTCTTAATGAGGAAATCAGCTACTTGGATCAACAAGAGTGGTAAAAAGGAGAAAGATGATCCAAATATGTATATGGTATCCATGAGTTTAAAGCAATGCACACATTGATAATTGAAAGTCAATATTAGGTTCTTATAGATAGGAAATGGTGTCAAATCACAACATGCTTCAATATGGACCAAATACAATGCAGGAATTCAAGGCTTGGTTCAATCTTATGCTTCTAACCACTCAACTAGCATCAAAGTACTATTAACTTGGGCATTGATCCTAGTCTAGTGAATGAGCAAGCTAACAAGGAAATACTCATCATAGATCCCTAATGCAAATATTATACAATCCTACATGAAACATGCTAAACAAGATTCTAATATGCAATGCAAACTACATGAACACTCTTTTTTTATAAAGATTTTTTTCAAAATTTTTCAAATTTTTATGGTTTTTCTATGCCTTAGATGCTTATGCAAATACTAATATGAGGATGCTAAAAATTTGAAATAAGATCACAAAACACAATGTCAAATGCTATCTCAAACCCTCCCCCAAACTTAAATCACACAGTCCCCTGTGTGAAAGAAATTTGAATGAGGATTCAAGACTAAAAACAAAACACAAATATGAAATGCAATGATATTTACAAGTGAAGGTGATATTGGTACCTTAAGGATTGGAGAAGAAGTTGTCCACATCCTCTTGCATGCTGTCAAAGGTGTAGTTGGGGTCTTGTTGGTGACTTGGAGATGGAGATTGGGGCAGCTCGACGATGGCGATCGACCGTGACTCGGTCGAGTGCGTGTCCGAGTGAGGGGGTCGAGCTGGACTGCGGATGCATATTTCCAAGTCCAATTCTCTCCAAATCCATCTACACTCTCATTAAAAGACCTGCCAAACACAAACATAAAAGAAAACACATCAAAACTACTAAGAAATTAAACCATATTTACAAAGGATACCTTAGGGATTTCCTCCCTAGTGAGCTTGTTTAGAGTCACTAAGCTTGACTTTGGTTTCCTTCTTAGACTTGGTCTAGGTACCAAGGAGGTGATGAAATCCCCCCTGGTTCTATTTGATAACCTTGGTGTTCCTTCTTGATCACTACTTCCTTGACACTTAAACCATGTTTCTTCTTAAACTTGAGTTTTGGTCTTGCCTTCTTCAAAGACCTTTTGTTGAGCTGAACTTGAAGATCCTTCACTAAACCAGCTAGCATTTTAACTGAACCCTTGAGATGTTGACATGATTCCTCATGAGGTGAGACCTTAGCTTTTGAAGTCTTTTCTTCTCTCAAAACCCCAAAGTCAGCTTTATCTTCAATCTTAAATGGTTGACATCCAATGGTTGGTTGCTTTAGGTGGATTTGTGATATCAAAGTTCATGGTCAAACCTTCAGCTATGTTCAACCTTATCAGCCCTTCCTTAACATCAATGACTGCTCCTGCTGTGGCAAGGAATGGTCTCCCAAGCAAGATTGGATCCTCTAACTCTTTATCCATCTTTATTATGATGAAATCAGTGGGAATTCTTGCCTTGCCTATCTTGACTAGGAGGCTGTCCAATTTGCCAACCACATCCTTATGTGAACCATCAGCTAGACTTATGTGGAGATTGCTTGGCTTGAATTCCGTGTGTCCAAGCTTTTCTACTATAGAGTAGGGCATGACACTAACAGATGCTCCAAGATCACACAAGCACTTGTTGAAGTGAAGGTAGCTGATGGAGCAAGGTAGATTGAATGGACCAGGATCTTCAAGTTTTGCAGGAACAATAGCTGTCCCAATCTCCTCTTGATCTCCCCTGTTTTGAGTCTGACCCTTCTGCTGGGATATGGCAAGTAACATTCCTTTGTAGAGAGGATATGGAGCATATTGTTCCAAAGCTGGTCCTTTCTCCTCTTCCTTCTTTTCAATGACTTCCTCTTTCTTCTCAATGACAACCTCCTGTTGAATAGCCATCACTTCCTTTCTTTCAATCACAACCTCTTCCTTCAAAGCCATCACTTCTTCCTTCTCAATGAATTCTTGTTGTTGTAAAGCTAACTCCTTCTCTTGTTGCAAAGCCAACTCTTCCCTTTTCTCAATAATTTCCCTGAGTTCTTTCAGCTTATGTGCCTTGAAACGTCCTGGGAATTGTAGAGGTGGTTTGTAAGCAGGAGGAATGTACTTAGCAGGCTTAACAACTTCTGTGTCCTCAGCTCGATCGACCACTCGATCATGCACTCGGTCGAGTGCCGACTCGAGCATCTGGTCGAGTGGTTTCCTGCTTCAGTCTGCTTTGAAAAACCTTCACTCTGGGCTTCCATAAGTGACAAATCCTCCCCAACTTGAACCTCACTGTCCTCAGTGATATCTTCCTCATGGAGATGGATTGCTTTAACAGTGATTTCCCATGGGTTTTGAATGGCTTGTTCACGAAGTTGGTTTGGCTTAAGAGCTGAAGCAGGAGCAATGGAGCTCTCCATGTACTTGACCTTGGAGTTTAGGTCACTAGAATAGGAATTCAACGTTTGGTTCAGCTCAGCAAACTGCTTTGCTACCTCAATCTGCCCAGTTGCTTGCCCAAGTAAAAGTTGTTGCATCATAGCTTTTAAGTCAGGTTCTTGGCTTTGGTAGGTCTGAAACACTGGAGGCTGACACCATGGAGACTGAAATCCTGGTTGATGTTGCCATGGTACAGAATGGAACATACTGCTGTGAAACATGATGACTGACTCGGACATGCACTCGGTCAAGCACAGGCTCGAGTGGGTGGTCGAGTCGACTGGGAACTGATGTCTATTTGTATCCGGCTTCTGACTCGATCAGGTGCTCGATCACACACTCGGTCGAGTGGTGGTCGAGTTGGTGGTCGAACTGGTACCTGAAACTCAATCACAGAAAAGTAGTAGAAGAAACGAGATTAGTAGTGAACAAGTGGATAAACGAACTTAATCTTAGACTTTTATGGATCCTAATTGTCACAAAAACACACTCAAATAGGCAACGTCGCCAAATTGAAACAAGGTTTTGATGGTGGTGAATGTGAATGATGATGAATGTATGCAATGAATGGATGGATGGTAAGGTGTTTCAATTCCCCTTATGCAGTTGCAGTATAAGAGGTGTCAATCCAATCTGAGTGTTTGTGAACAGTCAAGATGTGCATAAAGATCTAATTTAAGCCAGATGTAAAGGATGTTTGTCACTAACAATCCTATGATTAAAATGCAAAGTGCAGAAAATAAAACTACAAGAACTAGATGCTGAATGTAAATGAACAGAATGATTGTAACAATAATGAAGCTAAAACAGAAATAGAAACTACTATAATGCAAGAAATAAACCTATGCAAGACAAGCAATGAACAGAAAACTAAATGAATGCAGCAGAAATGAAACAGGACAATCACAAATCATAAACACAAGCTCTGGGGAAGAACTCGAGCAAGCACTCGACCGAGTGTAGGTCGAGTACAGGGTCGAGCTAGACTAAACGTGAAAACAGAGCATCACAATAAAAACAGAGCAATGCAAAAACGAATCAAACAACAATCAAGCAATAGGATTAAGACTAAGATATCAATAAACAAAGAAGGTCCTGAGGAGGGATTCATGGGCTGAACTAATCATTGTGGTTATTTAACTTGGTCAACAAACCTCAAACAAACTTTGAGCTAATCTCTAGACATACTATTCTAAGACATGTTTAATCCACTCTCATGGCAAGAAACAATCAAACCTATGCATTTCTAGACTTGCTCTCACATAGTAAAGAATCTACACAAGCAGGCATTAAGCAATACATCTCAAACCAAACAAGACCTCTAATCTCTTAGCAAGCCTAATGGTAAGCTCTAGATCTAGCCTTATCTATGCTCCTTAGACATTGGTGTGATGCTAAGATGCTTGAAATCAAACCCTACCTTCTCAGATATAGGATCAGCATTAAGAACATCTAGCCTAGAAGAGATCTACAACAATCAAGCTTAACCAAATCAAATAAACCACAAGATCAACCCAGCCTAACCCATCCTCAAGATCCTAAGCAAACTACTCACAAGAACACATGGTGAACAAAGTCAAAAACCCAGAAAATAATGAAACTTGCATCACTAGAAAGATAAAACAGAGATCTTCAATATTGAAAAAGAAATGAAACTCGAATTCTCAATATTAAGAAAGTTATGAAACCAACAATATTGAAGAATTTAGTCTTTTTCAAGTACAAGATCTAAGAAATATAAAAATGCAAAAAGAATAATTCCCAAAAGGGTAAAATACTAGGTTTAGAGAATATCTAAAAAGCTGCACACTTTTGTGGCTGCAGGTACAAGGCTTTATATAGGAGGGGAGTGGAAGCCCTAAAAATACTAAAAGACAAAATAGTCAACGGCTCGGTCAACTCGACCTGTGCTCGGTCGAGTGGCAGGTCGAGCTGGCTTCTCTCGTGCATTCTCCACTCGGTCGAGTCCTCCTCAGCACACGGTCGAGTGTCTGGTCGAGTGTGCGGTCGAGTTGGACTCCGGACCTTGTTATTTCAGCCTTAACTCTCTTGCTTTCCCTTCATGATTGCTTCACTTCTTCCTCAGCATTGCTTACATGCTCCTTAAGCTCCAAAATCACCTGTTTATGCATGAAAAGATGCAAATGCAATGCAACTAAACTCTAATGCATGATTAGTCCTAAAGCTATGCAATAATGGTGAAAAAGGATAGCAAAAGATGCAAAAGATGTGAATATACTAAGGGAAAACAGGGTAAAATATATGAACATCAACTCACTTTGTACTTACCTTGCAAATAAAGCTTGTAAGCATTGTCATTGATTTTCGTCAAGACTTTGAATGGACCATTGACCCTTGGCATTAGTTTAGACTCTCTTTCAGCTGGGAAACGCTCCTTTCTCAAATGTATCCATACTAGATCTCCCACTTCAAAAACCAGCTGGCGTCTTCCTTTCTTTGCTTGCTTCTCATACTGCTTTGTCCTTGCTTCAATGTTTAGTCGTGCCTTCTCATGAATCTGCTTAACAAGTTCAGCTTTCTTTTTTCCATCCATACTAACTCTTTCACTCAAAGGCAAAGGGATTAGATCCAAAGGCGTTAGAGGATTAAAACCATAGACAATTTGGAAAGGGGAAAACTTAGTAGCAGAAAGAACTGAATGATTATATGCAAACTCAACATAAGGCAAACAATCTTCCCAAGATTTGATGTTCTTCTTAATGATAGCACGTAAGAGTGTAGACAAAGTTCTATTCACTACTTCAGTTTGTCCATCAGTTTGAGGATGACAAGTAGTTGAAAACAACAACTTAGTCCCTAACTTAGACCACAAAGTTTTCCAGAAATAGCTTAAGAACTTAGTATCCCTATCAGAAACAATAGTTCTAGGCATGCCATGCAATCGAACAACTTCTCTAAAGAATAAATCAGCAATGTTTGAAGCATCATCAGTTTTGTGACATGGAATGAAGTGTGCCATCTTAGAAAATCTATCAACAACCACAAAGACATAATCTCTACCTCTCTTGGTTCTAGGCAGTCCTAGCACAAAATCCATTGAAAGATCAGTCCAAGGTTCAGTAGGAATGGGTAAAGGAGTATACAAACCATGGGGTTGTACTTTAGACTTGGCTTGCTTGCAAGTGATACACCTTCCGCAAATCCTTTCCACATCTCTCTTCATATGCGGCCAGTAGAAATGATCCTGCATAACACTAAGTGTTTTGGCAACTCCAAAATGTCCCATTAATCCTCCTCCATGAGCTTCCCTGACAAATAACTCCCTCAAAGAACACTGGGGCACACAAAGACGGTTATCAAAGAATAGGGAACCATACATTTGATAATATTTCCCATAAGAAACTTTAGAGCATTTTCTATGAATGTCTTTAAAATCCTGGTCAGTTGTATACAATTCCTTAATGAACTCAAAACCAAGCAACTTAGTTTCAAGAGCTGAAAGAAGAACATACCTTCTAGTCAAGGCATCAGCCACCACATTCTCCTTGATTACCTCTGTGAGTGGAGCTGCTATTGTGCTGAAATCCTGAACAAACCTCCGGTATAACCCAGCTAGACCATGAAAGCTCCTTACCTCTCCAACGGTTTTGGGCTAGGCCAATCACGGATGGCCTTGATCTTTTCTTCATCCACCCTGAGTCCATCAGCACCTACAATAAAACCTAAGAAAACCACGTGATCTGTTCCAAAAGAGCACTTCTTAAGATTTGCAAATAACCTTTCTTTCCTAAGGACGTCTAGGACAGATTTCAAATGCAGCTTATGTTCCTCACGGTTTTGCTATAGATAAGAATGTCATCAAAGTAGACAACAACAAAATGATCAACAAAAGATCCCAAGATATGATTCATCAAACGCATGAATGTACTAGGTGCATTAGTAAGGCCAAAAGGCATGACAAGCCACTCATACAATCCTACCTTAGTTTTGAATGCAATCTTCCATTCATCACCTTCTTTCATGCGAATTTGGTGATAACCACTTTTCAAATCTATTTTTGAGAAAACAGAAGAACCATGCAATTCATCTAGCATGTCATCAAGCCTAGGGATCGGATGCCTATACTTTACCGTAATGTTGTTGATGGCACGACAGTCTACACACATGGGCAAAGAGCCATCCTTCTTAGGCACAAGGAGAATAGGTACAGCACATGGGCTTAGGCTCTCTCTGATGTAACCTTTTTAAAGAAGCTCTTCAATCTGCTTTTGAATTTCCTTTGTTTCCAACGGATTGGTTAGATAAGCCGGCCGGTTTGAAAGTGACGCACCTGGGATGAAATCAATTTGGTGTTCTATACCTCTTCTTGGCGGCAACCCATTAGGGTTCTCTTCTGGAAAGATATCTGAGAATTCCTGCAAAACGTCCATCAAATCACTCGGGAGCTCCATTGCAAGGTCAGAAAATCCCATTAGTGTTTCTTTATGCACAAGCAAAAGCAATGGCTGTTGAGAGTACAAAAATTTCCGTACTTGACTCTCTTTGACAAAGAAGTTGGAGTTCTTAGGAGATACCTCAGGTTTTTCTGGTTTAACTTCTTTGTCCCGGCTTTTCTTCAACTGGACCTGGTCTTCATGGACCTCCAACGGAGTTAAAGGAACCAGAGTGATCTTCTTTCCTTTATGCTCAAAGGAATGCCGATTGGTGTAGCCATCATGTATCGCCCTCATGTCAAACTGCCAAGGTCGTCCTAGAAGGATATGACTTGCATCCATGGGAAGGACATTGCACATGATCTCGTCTTCATATCGGCCGATGGTAATAGGAACCGTGACTTGCTCCCTGACGTACTGTTCACCCGTTTCATTCAACCATTCCAGTTTAAAGGGCCGCCGATGAGGTGTGGTCTCAAGTCCAAGCTTCCTAACAAGAGTTTCACTAGCAACGTTAGTACAATTTCCACCGTCAATGATCAAAGAACAAACTTTATCTTGAACTAAACACCTAGTGTGAAAGAGATTCTCCCTTTGTTCTCGGTCATTGGATTTAGGCTGAACGCTCAATGATCTCCTAGTGACCAGAAGTGTCCCTTGAGTTGGATATTCAAACTGTTCTTCCTCTTCGTCAAAGATTGGACCGAGATCTTCCTCTTTTTCTTTATCGTCCTCGGACTCCACTTCACCGTTGTCTAGGAGGATCATTACCTTTTGATTCGGACATTTGTTGGCATAATGTCCAAGTCCTTGACATTTGAAACACCGAATATCCCTTGCCCGATTGTTGGTCTCGACTGCCTTTCCTTTATCAAGACGAGCAGGAGCATTAGTCTTAAAAACTGAATTTGATGGGGCTGGAGACTTACCTTTATCTTGATAACTTGGTCTTGGAGCAAAGGAAGGTTTAGAGAAACCCTTCCTCTTGGTTTGTTGTTCGATTAGAACCGCCTTGTGCAACATTTCCTCCAAGCCTTCATATTCTTGAAGCTCCATTCTGTCCTGAATGTCCCGGTTGAGGCCTGCAAGGAATCTGGCCATGGTAGCTTTTAAGGTTTCATCTACATCCGCTTTGATCATTAAGCTTTCCATTTCCTGGAAATAGTCCTCCACAGATTTGGTTCCTTGAAGCAAGCGTCTGAGTTTTTGGTGGAGATCTCTGTGGTAATGAACCGGCACAAACCGTTTCCTCATCAATGTAGTGAGCTCTTCCCATGAAGCTATTGGTCTTCCACCTGTCCTTCTCCTGTGAGTCATAACTTGATCATACCATTTAATAGCATAGCCTGTAAACTCAGTTGCTGCTAACCTAACCTTCTTGAGTTCAGAAATTTTTTGACAATCAAACATTAACTCCATTTTCCTTTCCCATTCTAAGTAAACATCCGGATCGTTTTTACCTTCAAATGTTGGAATTTTAAGCTTTAAACCACCTAAATTGTCATTTCTTGTACCAAGAGGATTAACATCACCTTGATCACGGTTTCTATGACTTCGTCTAGGTCGGTTGATGGATCGATCATCTTCTTCATGGAACTCCTCTTCTTCAATTTCCTCCTCGGGACGGTGAGTCCTCCTTGAACGTTCTCTCCTGGCTGCGGGTCTAGAACGGGGGTGTTGGCTATTCCGAATCTCGTCAAGCCTCTGGTGTAGTTCCTCTAGACCTGTATTCATAAGGTTAGTAATAGTGTCATTCAATGCCCTCATTTGCAAGTTAGATAGCCCAGCGACAAAATTTCCTGGCCGATCTCTTTCTCCGTCACTTTCCATGGTTTCCTGAAAACTTAACACCAAAAGTTAGAAGATACAAAAAATGCTCACCTACACAAGTGTTTCTCTCAATTTTTGTAGGTCACTCAAGAGCTTTCTCCCTAAGTTCTAAGAGAACAAATCCAAGCAACCTAATGGAATTTCCAAGCAACAAGGGAAGAAGGAAGATAGAAAGACAAGAGAATTTTGTGAAATCTGTTTTAACCACTCCAAGGCTGGATTTCTCTTCAGCCAGCAGGATTTCTCTTCCACCACCTAGCCAAATGCAAATCTTTTTTTTTTTTTTTTTGTATTAGATTTTTTTTTTATTTTTTTATTTTTTTATTTTTGTAAAAAAATTAGAAATGGCCTAGGTAAGGAGATGGCCTAGATTTAAGATAGAAAGAAGAAGAAGTATTTAGAAATGGAAGATGAGAACATGAACAGAAAAATACCGGTTGAGTGGCTCTGATACCACTTGATACGCCCAAATTCGAGGATCACTCAGCCAGATTAGAAAAAGATAGAAACTCGCCAAAGTGCAAAGTACAACAAGGGAGATTTGATGGATTGAAGGGTCGCAAAATAGTTGCAGAAGGCTGCTGTATTCCCAACTCCTATCACTGCTAGATATGACACACTAGTCCAGCAAGAGGAGGCTGTTGCTTGGATATTACACACCAAGAAACAAGGAGATGTTCTAGACAAAGAACAAAGAGATAGACTCATAAAATGAAAAAGATAATTGATTGATGATTCTCAAATGAGATTACATGAGTTTATATAGGGATAAGAAACTTAATAACAAAGCCAAGTATTAATTGTTCTTGAAACTAAAAAGATAATAAAGATAGTAAGTTGAATGAAGATTCAACCCTTGGTGCATGTTTCTCTTCCCAATGTGTCTTTCCCAAGGTGAGTTGAACTCTATTTTCGTCACCTTTCTTTGACCACAAAATAAAGTTATTATTTTGGGCTTTCTTGGGCTTGTATTATGCTCAAAGTGGGCTGAACTTGATAGATATCATCTCCAGTAGAAATTCTCATGGTCTCTTTGCTCCAAATATCTTCAAATATCAAATGAACAGCTCCAGCAAGCTGTTTGGTCCTTGCCCTTGTAATTGGTCCAACAGGTACAAGCATAGCATCCTCAGGAACAAGCTCAGCTTCCACTTGATTATCCTCATTGCTTTCCATTATCATATCACTCATCAAGTGTGATATGCTCAAATTTACCCTAGAGCTACTCTCTCAAATTAAGAGGTCAATTGTAGTATTTAGGGATCGAATCCACAGGAACTCTAGATTCACACAATAGATTTAATAATCTTTTAATTATGCTAAACCAAAATTGTAATTTAAATAGCAATGCAAAAATAGAAAATAAAAGAGTTAAAAATTCAGATGGATTAAACGCTAGGCCTAGGGAAATTCTCAGGAAATCATGGAAAATCAGATCAATTAATTAAACAAGCAGGATTCAACAATTAAGCACTGTTCTTGAACTCTAAACCCAATTATAAAATAAATCAGCTCTCACTGCAAATATTATCTAAGTTTTAAAACCAGAAAATTCAAATCTCTTTGCAAAATTCAAGTTAAAAACCAGCAATAAAATCAAGTTGAGATAAGTTCACAGAATCACTAATTCAAATCTCTTTGCAAAAAGTAATTTTGCTCACCAAAGGTTTTATCAAAAAAATCAATTATATTCTCATATCAATTAATAATCCTAAGATCTAAATTCAGATGACTAATCAAAGATCTAGCATTAAGAACAACCTATGGTGAAGAACAAGAAAGATAATGAATCATAGATTAACAGATCTAATAATCCATGAAATCCCTAATGAGAAACCCTAAAACTAACAAGCAGATCTACTCAGACATAATCAATGAAACACAAAACATCTTTTGAATAAATTGCATTAAGAGATTAAAGGAAGAAATAAAGGAGTTCTGAATCTTCTCTGAAGGAGTCTTGATTCTTCTCTCCAAAAGCTCTCTAAGATCTCTCACAGGGTTTTGCTCTCAAAAGTTGCAGGGAAAAATAAAAGCTTAGGTCTAAACAATGACCATAAAAATCCTATTTATATTCCTAAACACGTCCAGGGACCAATGATGCAAATATGGAAGACTTTAGGGCAGATTTGTAAATCTTCAAAATTTGTGAGAAAACTTCCAATTTCGTATTTGGCCTAGCATCGATCGATGCATATACTGTGTCGATCGATGCACTCTCTAAATTTCGTCTCTCAACTTCGTAGCTCAGCCTCAATGCTTGATTAAGCTCCAAATCTTTATATTTAGCTCCATTATGCTCCCATCCATGTTAAATCCTATAAAGACTCAAAAGACTCTAAAAATACCAAAAAAAAACTCTATAATTAAGACTTATATCATGGCTAAAAACACCTAAAAACCATGATATATCAACTCCCCCAGACTTAGCCTTTGCTTGCCCTTAAGCAAAACATAAACTTCATCTGTGAAAGAGGTTTGAAAACGCAGGAACTCATTTTCTTTTTAAATTAATGTCATGATCATCCAAACCTTAATCCACATGCTTAGCAGATAAGTCCAAATCGAACCACCATGTACTTCTTTGTTGACTTTCACCACTACTTCCTCCATTAAGCCTTCTAGACTCATTCCCGTACAATACCATAACAAGCAAGACATATCTTTTACCACATGTGGTACTCTTTCTCTCCCCCAGACTTATTCTATTTATTCTTCCTTAGAGCTTTGCTTTTTTATTATCTTTTCTCTCAAAGTTGTAGGCGAATAATGGGGTCATCGGTAATTTACCTACCCCTCGTTTCCAAGTTTTGTATGATCATTTGACTTAAGAGTAGAATAATGAGGTCTTAGGTAATTTACCTACCTCTCTAAACAGATAAAAATCATCTCATCTTTTATTCTCTTTTTTTTTTTTAAACAAAGCTCTCAGGATTTTTTTAACTTGAACAAGGGAGAGGAGTACCATTTTCTTTTCTGAAAAATCTTACTTGTCAGGTATGAACGAGGAGTCAAGCTCTATGAACATCAATCTCCTTGATGAGGTAAAAAGAAAAGTACATAAATTACCTCAAGCTTCTATGGATTCAGTTGGAAATTCGGATGTCTCTGGTTCACTGGTCAGCCATTGGATTTTTCATTAGTCGGATTTGTGGATTCAATCTGCGGCATTAATCAACCAAGGCAGTACACTAAAAAGAAAAATCATAGTTCCCAACAAAATTTTGACTCAATAAAACCTTTTTTTTTTTTTGACTATTAAAAACAAAAACGTAGTTAGTAACTGTCTCCCCCAGACTTAAACAACACTGTCCCCAGTGCTATCAAGTAAGAGTTTGGTGAATAAAATAAAAATAAATGAAAATCAAAAGAAAAATGAAAAAGAAAAACCTACCAGTGGATTGCCTCCCACTAAGAGCTTGTTTTCAGTCATTAGCTTTACTGTGTCGGACCTCAGGCATCCGGTGGATCGGAACATGGCAGTGAATGCTTCCGAGAATTTGTCCTCTTCATCCAAGGTGGTGTGTAGGCAGCAGATGAATGAGGTCTATAAGGGACATGAGGAACAGGACCAGGGCGAGACTTAGGGACGGGTTGCTTCTTTTATTTCCTGCAAAATCATCAACAGAAGAAACAAGCGCTCTACGATGGTTAACTGCACAACAGTTCTTATACCTTTCAAATTCTTATTGATGATAGGAGAAGGTTTGGGAGAAGGAGATGCATACATTGGCCTTACCTGTGGGTTCTGGACCGTGGAATTGTGAGATTTCAGCTTTACAACTGATCTAGGACTTGCGGTTAAGGATCCAACACGAGAATCTTCGATTTTGAACAAGTCCGAGCTGACTCTGGAAGGAGTGTCAATCGATGCAACAGCTGCATTGATCGATGCAGTGCCTGCAACTCGTGTTTCTTCAACGCATCTGCAACTAACCTCAGCAATCCGTGTTTCCATTACAGAAACGTCATCTACCAGCGACTTGTCATGCATCAAAACCTCATCATGGTCTCTAGTACTGATTAGATGATTTCCACTCCAATCTTCAAGCTTAGCAGCTTGCTTGCTCACTTTCTCAATAGTCTCCAACTCCTTGACATACCCAGCAGTAATGTCTTCATGAAGCTCTATGATCAGATTGTCATCAGAAACAACCTCCACAGAAAATGTCTGACCATCAATAGTGGGAACCCTTCTCAGCTTGTCCATCTCAAAGTTCATAACCAAATCATCCACATTCAGAGCTATATGTCCCTTCTTAACATCTATGATAGCACCAACTGTAGCCAAGAATGAGCGTCCTAAGATAAGAGGATCACTAGGCTCTCTGTCATACTTCAACACCACAAAGTCAGTGGGAATCATGCAATCTCCAATCCTGATTGGAATATCCTCTAATACACCTTCAGGAATTCTGCGAGATCGATCAGCTAAGATAAGAGAGATCTTAGTTGGCTTGAAATCTGTCATTCCTAGTCTCACAGCAACAGAATGTGGCATTAAATTGATACTAGAGCCAAGATCACAAAGAGAGTGACGAAACCTTCCTGTGGAGATAGAGCAATCTAACACAAAACTTCCAGGATCTGGTAACTTCTCTGCAATCCTACTCTGAATCACTGCACTTACTTCCTTAGAGACAACCACCTCCTGCTTCTTATCCTTCTTCCTCTGTGGAGGCTGCTTCAACAGAATTGAACTGACATCCTTTGTAAGCAGTGCTCCTTCCTCAGGACTCAAACCATTGGTGACCATTCTCTTCACATATCTCTTAATACCAGGAGAAAACATGATAGCATCAATCAAAGGCATCTCAATCATTACCTTGTCCATCATAGCTTTGCATCTAGCTTCTTCAATCTCTTGTTTGGATCTCCTAGGCTTGGGAAAAGGAACTTTAGGCTTGTAGGCTTGTTGTGAATCGGATGGTTGAACTGGAACAGAAACCGTAGCTGTTTGTGGGGGGTGTCGATCGATGCTAACATTGCGTCGATCGATGCTTGGTAATGATTGCATCGATCTTTGCTCTTGTGTAGTGTCGATCGATGCTGGACCGACTGACGTATCTTCATCTTCTTCCTTCACCAAAATCGCATTACAAGCATGGTGGGGGTTCTCAGTTCTTCTAGAAAGAAGTTCCTCTTGTCTTTTAACAGACCCAGCAGTCTGAATCACTCTATTCTCCAGCTTCTTGACATGAGTATTTAATGCATCAAACTTCCCACTCAGCTCAGTGTATACATAATCAATCTTCCCATTGAAGTCCACCGTTAACTTCTGTTGACCTTCCAAAATCTGTCCAATCATTGATTCCATCTTGCTCTCTGAACTGGGTGGAGGGAGGGGTTGGTAAGATGAAGAACCATAGTTCCTTGTGAAGTTGCTGTTTGGATTTCCTGTGAAGGAATTCTTTTGACCAAATCTCTGATTTTGATAGCCAGATCCATACACATAGTTGACATCTTCTTCTCTAGTCTCTGGCTTTGGCTCAAAAATCTCAACATCTTCAGCAAAATGGACAGACTTCTTTCCAACAAGAAGATTATGCACTGAATTCAGTTTGGCATTATCTGAAGCAAGCTGAATCGAATCATAACCCTCATGTGCTCTTTTCCGCTCAAAGTCTGCATTCTTAGTATTGTTACTTGATGCTAGCCTTTCTATCAACTTCTCAGCGTCATCTGGGTACCTTGTCTTGAAGTTCCCATCACTAGCAGCATCCAAAGCCATCTGATACCTCCAGTCAATCCCGCTAAAGAAGATACTGATCAACTGCACTTCTGAGAACCCATGATGCGAAAAATCTCTCTGGTATGCCTTGAACCTCACCCAAGCAGCTTTGTAAGATTCAGCAGGTCCTTGTCTAAAGGTAGAGAGCTTCATCCTCAGCTCATCAGACATCGCATCATCATAGAAATAGTTCAAGAACGCCACCTTGATGTCATGCCAGGTTGTCAGAGATCCTGGTTTGAGCTGCCTTAGCCAATGAGAAGCTTCCCCAGCAAGAGAGTAGGGGAAAAGCTTGCAGTAGAGGTAGTCCTCAGTGACTCCATTAGCCTTGATACTTCTGACTATGTCCTCAAAGTGCTCTATGTGGTCTTGAGGCTTCTCATTTGGCAAGTTCTGGAATGGCCTTTGTCCAACAAGAGCGAAGTAGGCAGGCTTCAGCTCAAAGTCATTCATTGGGAATGGAGGAGGGACAGTTTCGGAACGGTTCTCATAGAATAGGTCTGGCCTGTTGAAGTCTGCAAGAGTCTTGACAAGCTCTCCATTGTCGTCCCGTCTAGCCGGATTGTGACCTTCCACGACTCTGGCATTGCATCGATCGACGCCAATGTTGCGTCGGTCGACGCCTTCTTGGTTGTGTCGATCGATGCCGTCATTGCGTCGCTCGATGCCACGTGCATCATCCTCAACCACGACGAGTTCTTCCCGAAGAACTCGTCCTTCAGCATCAAGTTTCTGGCCTTGCTCGTTGTACGCATGACCATCTTGATCCCTCAAAACTCCAGCCACATCAGGTCTCAATATGAGTGTTTTGACCATCTTCATTGACTTAGCTGCTTTTCTGTTTGCACGCTCTAGTTGTCCTAACTCTTGGTTTGTAAGCTTCACAACTAGACCAATAGGATCTTTCCTGGTGCTAGGCTTAGGCATGTACCTGAAACACACAAGAGAAAAGAAACAAAAGCGTGTGAGTAAAACAGAAAAAGAAAAAATTTAGACAAAATCAAAGATTTTAATCTAATGGTGAATCAAAAGAGTCCCCGGCAACGGCACCAAAAATTGATATGCTCAAATTTACCCTAGAGCTACTCTCTCAAATTAAGAGGTCAATTGTAGTATTTAGGGATCGAATCCACAGGAACTCTAGATTCACACAATAGATTTAATAATCTTTTAATTATGCTAAACCAAAATTGTAATTTAAATAGCAATGCAAAAACAGAAAATAAAAGAGTTTTAAATTCAGATGGATTAAACGCTAGGCCTAGAGGAATTCTCAAGAAATCATGGAAAATCAGATCAATTAATTAAACAAGCAGGATTCAACAATTAAGCACCGTTCTTGAACTCTAAACACAATTATAAAATAAATCAGTTCTCACTGCAAATATTATCTAAGTTTTAAAACCAGAAAATTCAAAACTCTTTGCAAAATTCAAGTTAAAAACCAGCAATAAAATCAAGTTGAGATAAGTTCACAAAATCACTAATTCAAATCTCTTTGCAAAAATAATTTTGCTCACCAAAGGTTTTATCAGGAAAATCAATTATATTCTCATATCAATTAATAATCCTAAGATCTAAATCCAGATGACTAATCAAAGATCTAGCATTAAGAACAACCTATGGTGAAGAACAAGAAAGATAATGAATCCTAGATTAACAGATCTAATAATCCATGAAATCCCTAATGAGAAACCCTAAACCTAACAAGCAGATCTACTCAGACATAATCAATGAAACACAAAACATCTTCTGAATAAATTGCATTAAGAGATTAAAGGAAGAACTAAAGGAGTTCTGAATCTTCTCTGAAGGAGTCTTGATTCTTCTCTCCAAAAGCTCTCTAAGATCTCTCACAGAGTTTTGCTCTCAAAAGTTGCAGGGAAAAATAAAAGCTTAGGTCTAAACAATGACCATAAAAATCCTATTTATATTCCTAAACACGTCCAGGGACCAATGATGCAAATATGGAAGACTTTGGGGCAGATTTGTAAATCTTCAAAATTTGTGAGAAAACTTCCGATTTCGTATTTGGCCTAGCATCGATCGATGCATATACTGTGTAGATCGATGCACTCTCTAAATTTCGTCTCCCAACTTCGTAGCTCAGCCTTAATGCTTGATTAAGCTCCAAATCTTCATATTTAGCTCCATTATGCTCCCATCCATGTTAAATCATATAAAGACTCAAAAGACTCTAAAAATACCAAAAAGACTCTATAATTAAGACTTATATCATGGCTAAAAACACCTAAAAACCATGATATATCAAAGTGTCCTGCTTGCATAGTAGATTGCATGAAGCTTCTTATCTTTTCTTTGTCCCAGCATTGCTCCCACTGCAAAGTCACTAGACACATTACTTCTAATGGACGATCTCAATCTGGTGGCTGAACAATAGATGCACTCACAAGCTCCTGCTTAATCCTCTCAAAGGCTATGCGACATTCATCAGTGAATTCAAACTTGACATCTTTACACAACATAGCAGAAAGTGGTCTTGCTATCTTGCTGAAATCCTTGATAAAATGCCTATAGAACCCTCCATGTCCAAGAAAACTCCCCACTGCCTTCACATTCTCTGGTAGTTGAAGACCGGTCATCACCTCTATCTTTGCACGGTCAACCTCTATTCCAGCTTCTGAAACCCTGTGGCCAAGTACTATGCCATCTCTAACCAGAAAATGACATTTTTCCCAATTAAGCACTAGATGCTTCTCTTCACACCTTGCTAGTACCTTACAAAGGTTATCCAAACAGCTTTTGAATGAAGATCCATGAACTGAAAAATCATCCATGTACACCTCCATATAATCTTCAATCATATCAGTGAAGATAGACATCATGCATCTCTGAAATGTCGTAGGAGCATTACAGAGACCAAAGGGCATTTCTGTGGTAAGCAAATGTACCATAGGGACAAGTGAAGGTGGTCTTCTCTTGATCATCAGGATGAACTGGAATCTAGAAGAACCCTGAATAACCATCCAAAAAGCAGTAACATGGGTGATTAACTAACCTCTCCAACATCTGATCAATGAAAGAAAGTGGGAAGTGATCTTTCCGGGTTGCAGCATTCAGCTTCCTGTAGTCTATGCATATCTGACGACCAGTAATTGTCCTTGTAGGGATCAGCTCATTCTTGTCATTCTTCACCACTGTCTATCCGCCCTTCTTAGGAACAAGATGTACCAGACTAACCCAATTGCTGTCAGATATTGGATAGATGATCCCAGCATTCAGCAACTTCATGATCTCTTTCTTGACAACATCTTGCAGATTTGGATTCAGCCTCCTTGATGCTCAATAGATGTCTTAGCTCCCTCCTCAAGATGAATCCTATGCATACAAAAGTCTAGAGAGATTCCTACAATATCATCAAGAGAATAGCCAAGAGCTTTGCGAAACTTGCGCAGCTTGCATAGAAATAAAGTGAGCTCTGCATTGTTTAAGGAAGCACTAACAATAACATGATAAGAAGAGTTCTCACCTAAAAATGCATACCTTAAACCTGCAGGAAGTGGCTTGAGATCAAGCTTTAGAGCTTTCTCAAGACTCCAATCAGAAAATTTTGCAGCTTGTGAAGAAGTACTAACCAATTCCTCTTGTGCAACCAGTTTCTTCACTTGCTCATTAGCATCAAGTAGCTTGACATACCTAGCAGAAATTTCATCTAGATGCTCAGCTTCTTCAGCAGAAGCAACCAATGCTCTCTCTAGAGGATCCTCATGATCTAGCTCTTTAAAAATCTCTTCAGTAAGATTAGACAATGTGTCCACATAAAATGTCTAACCATCAACGGTTGGCCTCTTAACCAACTTATCCATGCCAAAGCGCATTTGTAGATCACCAACATTAAGACCAATCTGACCCTTCTTGACATCGATAATAGCTCCAGCAGTGGCTAAGAATGATCTTACCAGAATAAGAGGGTCCTTGGGTTCCTCCTCATACTTTAACATCACAAAATCAGTAGGTGTCAAGCACTCACCAATCTTAATTGGAACATCTTTAAGAACACCATCTGGAATACGAACGGACCGGTTAGCAAGGATGAGAGTGATCTTGGTAGGCTTGAAGTCTGTCATTCCCAAACTGAGTGCTACTGATCTTGGCATTAAGTTGACACTAGAACCAAGATCACACAAAGATCTAGCAAATCTGCCAGTGGAGATAGTACAATCAAGAACAAAGCTCCCTAGATCAGGAAGTTTTTCTGGAATCTTGTTCTGAATGATGGCACTGACTTGGGCTGAAATCATCATCACTCCCTGCTCAGCATTTAAATCCTTAGTTACCATCCTCTTGACATATCTCCTAAGCATGGGAGAAGTCCTAACAGCATCAACCAAAGGTAACTCAACAATAAGCTTATCCATCATGGCTTTGCATTTAGTATCATCTAGCTCTTGTTTAGACTTCATTGGACTCTTGGGGAATGGGACCTTAGGTTTGTAGACTCTTTCAGCAACCAGAGTAGAAGGCTTGGTGATTTCAGCTTCGGTTCATGAAAGGTGTCGATCGCTACCCAGGTGGTGTCGATCGACACCATCATTCTGTGGTTTGCTCGAGACTTCAGGTGATTTGGGTGTCGATCGATGCTCAGTAGCGTCGGTCAACACTGGCTCATTCGAGACTCCCTCCTCGTCATCTTCATCTATCAATTCCAGCAATGCATCTGATTGAAGCTTCTGGGGTACTGAATGCAATTGTTTACCGCTTCTCAAAGTGACTGCATTGCAAGAATGTTTAGGATTTGATTCAGTTCTTGAAGGGAGATAACCCTCTTGCGTTTTTACAGACCCAGCAGTCTGCGCAACCTGATTCTCCATCTTCTTGACATGTATGTTCAAAGCTTCAAACTTGCCATTAAGCTCTGTGTAGACATTATCAAGCTTCCCATTGAAAGTTTTGTAACAACTGCTCCTGACCCTGCAAGAGTTGCTCTAACATAGCTTCCATTCTACAACTCTCAGCTGACTTAGGAGGAGGGGACTGATAGGAAGAGTTTCCATAAGTCCTTGTGAAGTTGCTCCCTTGTTGCTGCTTCTGATTGTCAGGTTTAGAAGTGTATCCTAAAGAATTTCCCTGAAAGTTGCTACGCTGATTATTTCCACTGTAAGGTCTGCTACCTTGCTGATTTCCAAACTGTTGTCCCTGATTCCCATAGACATAGTTCACATCTTTTTCCTCCTGGTTTCCTTTATCAGGTTCTGGCTCATATGTCTCAACTTCAGCAGCAAAATGAACAGATTTCTTACCCACAAGGACATTAAGCACTGAATCCAGCTTAGCATTAATAGAAGCTAACTGGTTTTGAATCAAATCCTCCATGCAATCTCTTTCTCTCAGCATCAGCTCTCTTAGTACTATTACTAGAAGCCAAGTTCTCAATCAAACCTTCAGCATCTTCTGGAAATCTTGTCTTGAAATTCCCATTACTTGCAGCATCTAAAGCTAACTGATACTCCCAGTCACATACTCTGAAGAAGATACTTAGAAATGAACCCTTGAGAAACCATGGTGTGGACAGTCCCTCTGATAAGCTTTGAATCTCACCCAAGCTGCCTTGAAAGCTTCATCTGGTCTTTGCTTGAAAGATGACAGCTTGACTCTCAACTCATCTGACATTGCATCATCATAGAAGTAGTTGAGGAAGGCCACCTTGATGTCATGCCAATTTGTCAATGATCCTACTGGCAACTACTTCAACCACTGAGATGCCTCTCCTGCACGTGAGTAAGGAAAGAGTTTGCAGCAAATGTAATCCTCAGTCACTCCATTAGCCTTGATACTAGTCACCAGATCCCCAAAGTGCTCAATGTGGTCCAAAGGCTTCTCATTGGGCAGGTTAGAGAAAGGTCTCTGCCCAACTAGTTGAAAGTAAGCAGATTTCAACTCAAAATCATTCATCTGGAATGGAGGAAGAAAAATAGCAGATCGGTTCTCATACACAAGATCAGCCCGGTTGTAGTCAGCAATGGTCCTAATCAAGTCTCGGTTGTGCTCCTGTCTTCGAACCAGATTATTAACGTGGTTTGCAGCTCCACGTCCGTCTGCAGGAAGAGGGTGCCGATCGACACCCTGTTGGCGTCGGTCGACACCATCAGCTTACTCATCGACAACAACAACTTCAGCAATAACATTTCCTTATGTATCAAGCTTTTGGCCCTGCTCATTGCGCAAGTGGCCCTCTTGATCCCTCAAAGCACCATCCTCATCACGCATCAGAATGATTATGTTAACCATCATCAAAGAATTGGCTGCTTTTCGGTTCTCACGCTCAAGTTTTCCCAACTCTTGGTTTGAAGGCTTCAAAGTTGGACCAGTCTTATTGTTTCTAGTGTTAGGCTAGGAGGCATGCACCTGAAACACACAAGAAAAAAGAAAACAAAAGCGTGTAAGTTTCAAAAAAAAAAAAATTAGAAAAAATCAAAAACTCAAATATAATGGTAGATCAAAGAGTTTCCGGCAACGGTGCCAAAATTTGATATGCTCAAATTAATCCCTAGAGCTACTCTCTCAAATTAAGAGATCACTGTAATACTTAGGGGTCGAATTCCACAGAGACTCAAGTCTACAGAATAAATTATAGAATTTTTTAATTATGCTAAACAAATTAATTAGAATTGAAATCACAAGAATTGAAATAAAAACTTGTGAAAATTCAATAAATCAAAAAGCTAGGCCTAGGAAAATTCTCAAGAAATTACAAATTATTATATCAGTAAATAAATAGGATTCAAGAAATTAAGAACAGATCTAGAACTCTAAACACTTTTGTAAAATAAATCAGTTCTCACTACAAATATTATCTAAATTTAAAACCAGAAAATCCAAATCTCTTTGTAAAATTCAAGGTTAAAAATCAGCTTTGAAAACAGGTTTAGATTGTTTACAAAATTATTAAATCAAATCTCTTTGCAAGAAATAATTTTGCTCATCAAAAAGTTTTATCAGGAAAATCAATTATATTCTCATATCAACTTATTTTCCTAGGTTATTAGTGCTAGATAATTAAGAATTAATATGAAGAACAACCTATGATGAAGATCTAGATAGATAATGAATCCTAAATAAACAGATCTTATAATTCATTAAAACCCTATGAAAAACCATGAACCTAACAAGCCAACTACTCAGACATATTCAATGAAACACAAAACATCTTTCTGAATAATAAGCAATTGAAATTAAAAGAGTAAAGAGGGAGTTTAAGAATTCTTCTCTACAAAGCAGATCAGATCTCCCTCTCCCAATGAAACTAGCTATTTATGGTGGGTGGATGATGAATGAGATATGATGTGATGATGGTGAACAGGTGGAATGCAGGGAGTTTCAATTACCCTTATGCTGTTGTAGTATAGGAGATGTCAATCCTAAATGAGTGTATCCAAGCAATCAGGATATGAATATGTGTCTAAGTCAAGCCAAATAAGTAGGATGTCTGTCACTAACAACCTAATGATGAATGTAAAATGCAGAAAGTAATAGCTACTAGAACAGGATACTAAATGCAAAGAGAACAGTCTAATCAAAGCTATGATGAAACAAGAACAAAAATTAAACTAATGCAAGACAAGTAGTAAACTAATGCAAGGCAAGTAATGAACATGAATGACCAGAAAACTAAATAAATGCAACAGGAATGCAACTAAAATGAAACAGGAAATGAGACAGGACAAACACAAAGCATAAACAAGAATTCTGGGGATGAGCTCGAGCAAGCACTCGATCTAGTGTGCGATCGAGTACATGGTCGAGTCCGACAAATGCGAGAAACAGAGCAATGCAAACAAAACAGAGCAAGACAAAACTAAATCAAACAACAGACAAATAACAGGATTTAAACTAAGAAATCAAATGACAAGGAAGGTCTTGAGGAGGGATTCATGGGCTGGATTAATGATTGTGGTTATCTAACTTGGTCAACAAATCTCAAACAACTTGAGCTAATCTCTAGAAAATGATCTCCTAGAACATGTTAATCCACTCTCACGGCAAGAACAATCAAGCTCATATATTTCTAGACTAGTTCTCACATGGCAAAGAATTTATAGAAGCAAGCATTAAGCAACAGATCATTTTTGTCAAAAATCAAACAAGACATCTAATCTCTTAGCATGCTTAATGATAATCTCTAGATCTAGCCTTATCTAACAACCTAGACATTGGTGTGATGCTAAGATGCTTAAAATCAAACCCTACCCTCTCGGTTATAGGATCAGCATAGAGTATATCTAGCCTAGAAGAGATCTATAACAAACAAGCTTAACCTAGCTAAACAAACCACAGCCACAATCCAGCCTAACCCATCCTCAAGATCCTAAGCAAACTACTCACAAATGTTAAACATGATGAACAAAGTCATAAACCCAGAAAATAACGAAACTTGCATCATTAGAAAGATAAAGCAAAGATCTACAATATTGAAGAAGGAATCAAACTCTAATTATTAATACTTTGAGAGTTATTAAACAAACAAGTATGAAGAAATCTCTTGTTTTCTCCTTCAAAAGGGTAAAAACTAGGTTTGTAGATTTTCTCTCAGGTCGCTCTCTTGGTGGCTGAAGGGTACAAGGCCCTTCTATAGAAAAAGTAGTGGAAGCCCTAAAAATGCTAAAAGACAAAATAGCTAGGCGGCTCGGTCGAGTGACCGGTCGAGTTGGCTTTTCTTCTGCTCCTTCCACTCGATCGAGTCTTTCTCCGCACACGGTCGAGTGTCAGGTCGAGTGGGCGGTCGAGTGGAACTCCGGACCTTGGTTCTTCAGCTCTAACTCCCTTGCTTTCTTCTCTTGATAGCTTCACTCCTCTTCAGCATTGCTTCCATGCTCCTTAGGCTCCAAATCCTCTTTTTATGCAAGAAAATATGCAAATGCAATGCAACTATACTCTAATGCATAAACAGTCCTAAAAGCTATGCAATAATGGCCAAAATAGATGGTAAAAGATGCAAAAGATGTGAATATACTAAGGGAAAACAAGGTAAAATATATGAACATCAACACCTCCAAACTTAGTTTTTGCTTGCCCTCAAGCAAATAAACAAGACATAAGAAGGTAGGTGAGGTTTGAAAGTGGGATCTCAGCTCCTAAAGCATGCCAATAAACCAGCTAGAATCAATGTCCAAGTTACTAGTACTATGATACAAGTTAAATGAGCTGTACTTAAAGATTTTAGACAAGCCTATCACAACCTTTACTGATTTGAGCCTTCGATGTCCACATGCATTCCAATCAACCATTTCCTTTAACATTCATTAATCAAGAACATGAACCAATCTTATGCAATGCTTAAACTCATTTGGCTTTGTAATAAAGGTTTAGAGACAATGATGGTCTCTTTTTAGAGTGGGGCTTATCAATATCAAGGTTCTCTCATAAAAAAAAATGGTTGAGCTTTAGAAGAATGCTAATGGTAAGAACACTTAGACACATACAAGAACAAAACCTTGTCTACCCAAAGACACCCAAAGTATTTATCCTACCAATTTAAACCCAAATTGTCCTAGTTCTACCCTTTATCTTCTTCACTTCTCTTATACCATTTTCTCTTTTGATTTTAAAGTCTTAGGAGAGGTTTCTTATTTGATCTTTCTAGTGGAATGGGTTTCTTTCTTATTGCTATGGTTCTCTTTTCTTCTTATTCTTAAGACATAAAAGCATTTTGCTATACTCTTCTTTTCTTTCTTTTCTTATCTTTGACTAGAACCAACTTCAACAATTTTATACTTCCCATTCTTTCACTAGACTTTGATTTTACTTAAACACATTCCCCTCCTAAAAACTCTAACCTTTTCTTTCTCTTTTTCCTCTTTTCTTTTCAAATCAACCAAGTCTCAAACCCAACAAGTTAACCACCTAGTTCTATCTAGTTTGAAAATTGTAAACTAGAACTACACAAGGCTTTACTCTTGTCAGTACAAACCTAACACTTTCTACCAAGCTCAATCCCAAAATAGGCCTCACACACACAAGAATAAACATGGCCTTAAAGAAGGGTTGGTTAATGGGTAAGGAAAACTGATTTTAATGGTTCAATCAGCTACTTGGATCAACAAGAGTGGTAAAAAGGAGAAAGATGATCCAAATATGTATATGGTATCCATGAGTTTAAAGCAATGCACAAATTGATAACTAACAGTCAATATTAGGTTTTTATAAGTAGGAAATGTCATCAAATCTCAAAATGCTTCAATTTAGACCAAATGCAATGCATGAATTCAAGGCTTGGTTTAATCTTATGCTTCTAACTACTCAACTAGCATCAAAGTACTATTAACTTGGGCATTGATCCTAGTTTAGTGAATTAAGCAAGCTAACAATGTAAAACTCATCATAGATCCCTAATGCAAATATTAAACAGTCCTACATGAAACATGCTAAACAAGATCCTAATATGCAATGCAAACTACATGAACACTCTTTTTTTTATAAAGATTTTTGCAAAAAAATTTCAAATTTTTAGGGTTTTTCTATGCCTTAGATTCAATGCAAATACTAACATAATGATGCTAAAAATTTGAAATAAGAAAACAAAACACAATGTCAAATGCTATCTCAAACCCTCCCCCAAACTTAAATCACACAGTCCTCTGTGTGAGAGAAATTTGAAAGAGGATTCAAGACCTAAAACAAAACACAATATGATATGCAATGGTATTTACAAGGAAGGTGATAGTGTTACCTCATGGATTGTGGAAAAAGCTGTCCACATCCTCATTCATGCTGTCAAATGTGTAGTGGGGGTCTTTTTGTTGACTTGTAGAAGGAGACTGGGGCAACTCGACTATGGCAATCGACTGGCACTCGGTCGAGTGGGGGGTCGAGTTGGACTGCGAGTTGAAAAATTATGACCTTGCTGCTGGTAGAACTGGTGCAAGAGTGCTGGATCCATGAAGTATTAGGGTGGGAAGGGAGGGTAACCTGGATAGCCTGGATATCCTGCTAGAGCTGGGAAGCCATAAGGAGTTCTGGGTTGGAACTCGGCCGAATTCATCTGGGTACTCGGTCGAGTGGTTGCTCGAGTGAACCGGTTGAGTGCCTTGAAAATTGTTGTTCTCGGCGACTTGAACTTCTCCTCCTCTGAATTGGCTCGAAACTTGAAGCTCTAGCTGGTTCCACAAGGTTTTCAGCTCTTGAAAGTGCTCTAGTTGAGCTACACCTCCTCAAAGGGCTAGAATGGCTTGGTGATGATTTGCACTCTTCATTTCAGCAATCTCCCTCTTTAAGCCTTTGATGGACTTAGTCATTCTTCCCACCTTCTTCTTCAGCTTTTCAAATTTATTCCCATGCCACGTTTTCCATCTTTATTCCCATGCCATCCTTGATGCATCTCCTTGGCTAGTATAAGGGTAGAGATGAGATAGCTTGAATCAATCCATCTTGGCATGCCCTTCTTTCCTCTAAGTGGCACCTTAGCAGCTTGTACTATTGGAGTGATAATGCCTCCAATGGGTAGGACTCCCATTGAACCTTTGTTGTGCAGCTTTCCCACCCAGCTTCTCAAATAGATCATGTGGTCAATGAGCACCATTGCAAGATCAGTCCCCTCTCTGCTTCCAAGGATGATGCTTCCATCCCTTTCTTGAAGAATTATGCTATTGAGTGCCATATCAATTATCTTGAGCTCACCCTCATTCACATTTCCAGTTTCCTTCCTAGGAAAGAAGGTGTTTGCTAAGGCCTTGTGGAAGTACTTTAGGACTGGTCTTCTTATCTTGGAACTCTTGGTCTTGGAGGATGAGTAAGTGATGTTATCCCCAATGGTTTCCCAAACAGCATAGAGCTCTTCTCTTGGTATGACCATGCTCCTTTCACTACCAACTTCAAAGCCAAAGATATTGGCTATCTTCTTCAATGAAAGCTAATACTTCTTTCCTTTAATAGTGAAGTCAACATGACCAGCCCCAAACTCTTTATCCTTCTTTATGTAGCAGTGCAACTTGATTGTGGCTAGAAACTCACAGCTTTCTTCTTTATTCCCTTCCATGCAAAGCCCCATGAACTTGCTTAGGTTGCACTTCTCAAAGAGATATTCCACATCTTCATCAATGCCTAGCTTCTCCATGGTTTCCTTGTGTGGGTATCTAGTCCCCAAGAACTGCATCCTCAAGAAGGCTTCATAAAGCTGCCTTTGAGTTAAGCCACAAGATTCTTCTTCTCCATCATCTTCTCCCTCTTCTTCTTCGTCTTCTTCTTCTTCACTCTCTTCTTCAACCTCATCTTGTTCAACCTCAACTGCTGGCCTCTTCCCCTTGGTCTTGTGTCTCCTAATATGTTCTTGAATAGTGAACTCCATCTCTTCTTCACTCTCAGTTCGCTCAGGGTCTTCCTCAGCTGACTGATGCTTCTCTCTCGCAGCCTCACTCGACCGCCTACTCGAGCTAGCACTCGGTCGTGTGCCTGCTCGAGTGGTAGGTCGAGTGCTTCCGGCAGCTTCTTTCCTTGATGCAAGGTGAGCATCACGACGGCCTAGAGAAAGATCAGCGATTTGTTGAGACATTCTTGTGATCCTTGAAGACATTCTTGAAGAGAACTTGAAAGGAATAAACTCAAAACTCAAAGTTAATAGGTTAGTAACCCAAAAACAAAAGAGCTAAGCTTTGAGCAAAAAGATGAACTTGAGAGAGATTTTAAGCTAGATTTTAATTGTTTTGAGCAAATGAGAGAGTGTGAGAAGCATAGGATCGAGTTTAGCTCTATATAAAGAAGCTAAGGGGACAAGGAGACAAGGGTGGAGCGTCCATACCATTCAAATTTGAAATGGGAATCTTTGACTTGCTTTTTGCTGCCACTCGACCCCACACTCGACCAAACGTAGTCGAGCTCCTTGACCAAAGTTTGAAATTTCATATTTTTTCTTCTTTTTCTCCCTCCACTCGATCATTCAAGAGAAATGGGAATCGAGTGGTCCTTAGTTTCTTCACAACTCGGTCGAGTACCTCTCGTGGGCCGGTCGAGTGGGCTTTCGAGTCTACTTCTACAAGTCCAAATCTCTCCAAACCCATCTACACTTTCATTAAAAAGTCTGCCCAACACAAACATAAAAGAAAAGAAATCAAAACTACAAGGAAAATAAAGCATATGTACAATGATACCTTAGGGACATGCTCCCTAGTGAGCTTGTTTAAAGTCACTAAGCTTGACTTTTGATGCCTTTTCAGGCTTGGTTTAGAGACCAAGGAGGTGATGAAATCCTCCCTGGTACCACTTGATCAATGTGAAACTGATCCTTTTCACCCTTCACACATAACCCTTGTTTCTTCTTAATCTTGAGCCTTGGTCTTGCCTTCTTCAAAGACCTCTTGTTAAGCTTGACTTGGAGATCCTTCACCATATCAGTCAACTCTTGAACTGAACTCTTGAGCTTTTCCACTGATTCCTCTTGAAGAGAGAGCTTGGCCTTTGGAGTTGCCACTTCACTTGAGACCTAATGACCACCTTTTCTTTTGATAATAAAACGTTTATCATTGATGGGTGGCAAGTTGGTTGGGTTATTGATGTCAAACTTCATGATTAAGTCTTCAGTGATGTGGAGCTTGATAGTCCCCATCTTGACATCAATTACAGCCCCAGCTGTGGCTAAAAATGGCATTCCCAAGATAAGAGGGTCTTCAGGCTCATTCTCCATGCTCATTATCACAAAGTCAGTTGGGATTCTAGCTTCTCCTATCTTGACTGGGAAGTTCTCAATTACTCCAACCACATCCCTCTTGGATCCATCTGCTAGAGTGATATAGAAGTTGCTGGCTTTAAAATCTTCATATCCCAACTTCTCAGCCACTGAGTATGGCATCAAACTCACTGAAGCTCCTAAATCACATAGGCACTTGTTGAAATGCATGTAGCTGATGGAGCAAGGTAGGTTGAATGAGTCTGGATCCTTAAGCTTTGGTGGGACAACAGCTTCCCCAATCTCTCTCAAATCCTTCAAGTCTTGATCATGAGCCTTCTTCTTTGACATCTCAAGCAAAAAATCCTTATAGAGAGGATATGGATCATACTGTTCCAAGGCAGATCCTCTCTCTTCTTCTTGGTAAGTAATGATAACCTCTTGTATGGCCATCACTTCCTTCTTCTCAATCACAACCTCTTCCTTCAAAGCCTTCACTTCTTCTTGTTGCAAAGCCATCATTTCTTTTTTCTCAATGATTTCCCTTAGTTCCTTCAACTTATGTGCCTTGAAACGTCCTGGGAATGGTAGAGGCGGTTTGTAAGAAAGAGGAATGTACTTGGCAGGCTTAACAGCTTCAGATTCTTCAACTCGATCGACCACTCGAGCTGACACTCGGTCGAGTGCTGGCTCGAGCACATGGTCGAGTCCACTACCGGATTCAGTCTGCTTTGCACAATCTTCACTCTGAACTTCAAGAAATGACCAATCCTCCCCATCTTGAACTTCACTGTCCTCAGTGACTTCTTCTTCATGGATAAGAATGGCTTTTGCAGTGAACTCCCTTGGGTTTTGAACAGCTTTTCCAGGGAGTTGAGTAGGCTTAGGAGCTGAAGTGGAAGCAAGGTTGCTCGCCATATACTTCACTCTAGAGTTGAGACCTTCAAACTTCATGTTGAGATCATTATACTGGGATGTTAGCCTTTGGTTCAACTCAGCAAACTGTTTGGCTTCCTCAATCTTTCCATTGGTTTGCCCAATCAACAACTATTGCATCATGGCTCTTAATTCTTGTTCTTGGCCTTGGTTAGTCTGAAACCCTGGAGGGGGACACAATTGAGGCTGGAAGACTTGATGCTGCTTCTTGGGTGCATAGTTGTTTTGCTGTTGAGGCTGTTGAGGTGGATAGACTTGATCTTGAGGATTGGCTACATTAGTGCTTCTATAGGAGATGTTCTTTTGTTTGAATCCTCCTCCTTGGCTGTAGCCTTTGAATCCTTCCTGGTTTTGCATATAACAGAGCTCAGCAAACTCTCTCTCCCCTCTTGAACTTGACAATCTTCCTCACCAATAAAGTTGATAGTCTTTTGTTGGCTAAGGAGGATCTTGTCCAGCTTCTCATTGACCATCTTTAAATCTTTCTTGTACTTGTCCTCTTGATCATTGGATGGGAACCTTATTGCTTTGTCATAGTCCTCATTATAGTTGCCATCTGACTGAGCAAGATTTTCAACCAATTCCCAGCCTTCTTCCACATTCTTGTTGAGGAAGTTACCATTTGAGGCTGTATCAAGAAGCATTATGATCTTTGGGAGAACTCCTCTATAAAGAGTGCTTAGCAAGGACTCATTGCGGAAGCCATGGTGAGGACACTGAGTTTGGAAGACTTTGAATCTCTCCCAAGCTTCACAAAAGCTCTCATTATTCCTTTGTGCAAATCCAGAAATTTCATTCCTCAATCTAGCAGTTCTAGCATTAGAGAAGAACTTGGCTAAGAAAGTTTTCTTGCAAGAATCCCATGTGGTGATTGCTCCAGTTGGAAGTGTCTTCTCCCATAGATGAGCTTTGTCTCCAAGTGAGAAAGGGAACAACCTAAGCTTGAAGCCATCTTCACTCACACCATTGATCTTGGTGAGACCACATATCCTATCAAACTCATCAAGGTGGTCTAGGGGGTCTTCCATTGGCAACCCATGGAACTTGTTTGCCTGAATCATAGAGATCAATCCACTCTTGATCTCATAGTTGTTGTTGGCAACTGCAGGAGGCACAATACCAGCTCTCTGGTTATGTGTGTTTGGTGCATCTCCAGCACCAATGTTTCTTGCCCTTGGAGCTTGTTGATCTTGTTGCTCCATTAGCACTTGTTGTTCTTGTTTCTGAAGATTCTTGTTCTCTGCTGTCTCAGGTCCCTTGGTGGTCGGTTGATGTGATCAAGGAGTCTCTGAAGATTGTGATGACCCTTTGACCTTGTTTGCATCAACAGGCGCGAGTACATACTCAGACAGGCACTCGGTCGAGCGTAGGCTCGAGTGGTGGGTCGAGTCGACTGGGAAGTGATGTCTATTTGTATCCGGCTTCTGACTCGATCAAGTACTCGATCACTCACTCGGTCGAGTGGTGCTCGAGTTGATGGTCGAGTTGGTACCTGAAACTCAATCACAGACAAGCAGTAGAAGAATCGAGATCAGTAGTGAGCAAGGGGATAAAGGAACTTAATCTTAGACTTCTTTTGATCCTAATTGTCACAAAACACACTCAAATGGGCAACAGCGCCAAATTAAAACTAGCTATTTATGGTGGGTGGATGATGAATGAGATATGATGTGATGATGGTGAACAGGTGGAATGCATGGAGTTTCAATTACCCTTATGTTGTTTTAGTATAAGAGATGTCAATCCTAAATGAGTGCATGCAAGCAATCAGGATATGAATATGTGTCTAAGTCAAGCCAAATATGTAGAATGTCTGTCACTAACAACCTAATGATGAATGTAAAATGCAGAAAGTAAAAGCTACTAGAACAGGATACTAAATGCAAAGAGAACAGACTAATCAAAGCTATGATGAAACAAGAACAAAAATCAAACTAATGCAAGACAAGTAGTAAACTAATGCAAGGCAAGTAATGAACACGAATGACCATAAATCTAAATAAATGAAACATGAATGTAACTAAAATGAAACAGGAAATGAGACAGGACAAACACAAAGCATAAACAAGAATTCTGGGATGAGCTCGAGCAAGCACTCGATCGTGTGTGCGATCGAGTACAGGGTCGAGTCAGACAAATGCGAGAAACAGAGCAATGCAAACAAAACAGAGCAAGACAAAACTAAATCAAACAACAGATAAATAACATGATTTAAACTAAGAAATCAAATGACAAGGAAGGTCTTGAGGAGGGATTCATGGGCTGGACTAATGATTGTGGTTATCTAACTTGGTCAACAAATCTCAAACAACTTGAGCTAACCTCTAGACAATGATCTCCTAGAACATGTTAATCCACTCTCATGGCAAGAACAATCAAGCTCATATATTTCTAGACTAGTTCTCACATAGCAAAGAATTTATACAAGCAAGCATTAAGCAATAGATCATTTTTGTCAAAAATCAAACAAGACATCTAATCTCTTAGCATGCCTAATGATAATCTCTAGATCTAGCCTTATCTAACAACCTAGACATTGGTGTGATGCTAAGATGCTTAAAATCAAATCCTACCCTCTCAGTTATAGGATCAGCATAGAGTATATTTAGCCTAGAAGAGATCTATAACATACAAGCTTGACCTAGCTAAACAAACCACAGCCACAATCCAGCGTAACCCATCCTCAAGATCCTAAGCAAACTACTCACAAATGCTAAACATGATGAACAAAGTCATAAACCCAGAAAATAACGAAACTTGCATCATTAGAAAGATAAAGCAAAGATCTACAATATTGAAGAAGGAATCAAACTCAAATTCTTAATACTTTGAGAGTTATTAAACAAACAAGTATGAAGAAATCTCTTGTTTTCCCCTTCAAAAGAGATACAAAATCTAAGAAAATGTAAAAAGCAAAAAGCATACATTTCCAAAAGGGTAAAAACTAGGTTTGTAGATTTTCTCTCAAGTCGCTCTCTTGGTGGCTGAAGGGTACAAGGCCCTTTTATAGAAAAAGTAGTGGAAGCCCTAAAAATGCTAAAAGACAAAATAGCTAGGCGGCTCGGTCAACTTGACCTGGTGCTCGGTTGAGTGACCGGTCGAGTTGGCTTTTTTTCAGCTCCTTCCACTCGATTGAGTCCTTCTCCGCACACGGTCGAGTGTCTGGTCGAGTGGAACTCCGGACCTTGGTTCTTCAGCTCTAACTCTCTTGCTTTCTTCTCTTGATAGCTTCACTCCTCTTCAGCATTGCTTCCATGCTCCTTAGGCTCCAAAATCATTTGTTTATGCAAGAATATATGCAAATGCAATGCAACTATTCTCTAATGCATAAACAGTCCTAAAAGCTATGCAATAATGGCCAAAATGGATGGTAAAAGATGCAAAAGATGTGAATATACTAAGGGAAAACAAGGTAAAATTTATGAACATCATCCAAAAGCTCTCAAAATCTCACAGGGTTGCAGAAAATAAAACTTGCTAGAAAATAACTTGAGGGTTTCTAAAACCTAAAAATACTATTTATATGTCCAAAAACACGTTAGGGACTTGTGTTGCAATTGTAGAAGACTTTGGGCAATTTTGTAAAACTTCCAAAACTTGGCTTTTCTCGTAGACAAAACAGGATGTCGACCGACACCAAGGTGGTATCGATCGACACCATCACTCTTCATCGGCTCCAAGTTTGTTTCCTCCGAATTAATGCTCCAAAATGGTCCAAATTGCTTCACTTCGCTCCATCTGTGCCAAAAGCCTAGATAACATGTAAAGACTCAAAAACAACCTAGAAACAAATCAAAAGACTCAAAAAGCATACTTATATCATGGTTAAAACCATAAAAACCATGATATATCAGCTTAAAACCCAACAAAAACACAAGATATCAACTCCCCCAAACTTATCTCTTGCTAGTCCTCAAGCAAGAACCAAACAAAAAGTGTGAGAGAGAGGTTTGAAAAAAGGGATTCAGAACCAAAAAGTATCAACAAAATATTAAACCATAGTCCTTAAATGTAATTCAATGGTGCTAAGATCAATCAAAGTCCTTACAAATATTTTTCTATGCTTATCACAATGCACCACTCTAGTTCACCTTCTATCTATTGGTAAATACTTGCAATCATATTGAACATCTCTTTCACATTCATTAAAGTGTTTGGTGTGATTTTGCAAATGGAAAATAAATCAAGCTCAATTGGTTTAAGGGAAAGGCTTTTTATAAAGTGGTTGGCAATGCTGCTTTTGGGTGGTTTACTCTCAAACAAAGATGAATGCTAGAAAGTTGAGAAATCAATCTAAGACTGAGAATAATTTGGGCATATAAAGCTTAGCTCTTGATGTTCTACCTACCTAGAAGCATTTCTACCCTTTTTCTCATCCTTCTTTTCTTGCTTTCTAACCCAAAAACTCAACTTTATTCAACTTTAACCCCTTCTCTTCTTTACTTATGGTCTTAAACTTTTGAATATCTCTAAGGCTTCACTTTAAACATAAACTCTTGTTTTTTTTTTTTTTTTACTTCTTTGAACTTCTTTTGATGAACTCTCATTCTTATTAAACTATGCTTTAGCATTCTCCTTTTTTATGAAACTTTTCTAGGAGACAACATCTAAACTTTTCTTTCTCTTTTTCTTCTTAAGAGACTTAGAGCTTTTAGCCAAACTTAACCTTAGAGATAAATCTTTTCTTTTCTTTTGACCAAGTAAATCTTTATTTCCCCCCCCCCCCTTAATCTCTCTTGTTTCCAAAACTTTACCCAAATCGAAATTCTAACCACCTATTTCTTTCGAAACCAGTCCTATTAGCTAGTTCTAAAGACTCCAAACCTAGCTAAAACAAGAGGCAGTTCTTTGTCATTCTGGTGTCGGTCGACAGCACTCTGGTGTCGGTCGACACCAAGGGTGTGTCGATCGACACCAACTTTTTCTGGTTCGACTAGATTGTTTAATTCGCGATTTTGGGATTGTTTGGTTTATTTGGGTAACTTAAATCGAATATATAAGTGGAAAGCGACGAATTGAGGGTTTAGAGGGTGTCTTGTCACCGTATTCAGAAGAAAAAGAGAGAAAAGAGAGAGAGTTGCTGAGTGGTGAGGTTTTTGGGTTTGTTCTTGGTGTATTTGGTGAGATATGTTGCTGTGGAAGGGAGTGTGGTTGCTGGGAACGAAGGAGAAGCTTCTTGAGGTGCTGTTTCCACCGTTCCTCAATCAAATCTTCCTGCAAAAGAGGTGAGTGCTTGACCATGGCTGATCTAAGCCTGATATCTCTTTTGTTTGGTTGTTCTTTGCTGCTTGTGGTGTTTTGTTTGTTTGGGTTGGATGGTTTTGAGTTCCCATAGGTTCCTTAGACGTTTGGGAGAGTTTGGGACGGAGTGGAGGCGATTTGAAACAGAGGTTCGTCGTACGGATTTGTGCAGTTCGTGTTTGTGAAGGCAGTGTCGATCGACAACCTTAAAGTATTGGTCGACACCACGTTGTGCCAGCATCGATCGACACCGAATTAGCGTCGGACGACACCAGTCTCATCCGAGACTTGATTTCCTGGTTTGATGTATTGTTTGTGTTTGTTTTTTTGCCTTAACATGAGAGTCTCAGTTGCTTATGTGTATAGCCCAGTAGATGGGAGGATGGCCTCACTAAGTATTTGTGATAATACTTACACATCTCAATTGTTGTTTGTGGTGTGCAGGTAAAGGCAAAGTGTGATCGTGGAATCATGGTGATGAGGAGGAGGATGATCTAGGGTCTCGTTTGTATATTGTCGGATATATTGTTTATGTTGGAACCATGGATAGAATTATGCTAGGTTGTTGGATAGAATGTTTATGATTGTTATGTATTGATGTTATATATTGAGATGATTAATGTTATATGCTATCTGTTGTGCAGGTTATTGGATGTTGGTTTAAGACTGGTATTGTGGTTGGTTGGTAATGTGTGTGTTGTCGGTTTAATTAAGTAGTATGAGATGCTTAATTATATATAGTATTTATTAAAAAATAAAAAAAAAAAAATAAAAATAAAAAAAACGGGTCGGGTTGTTTCATTTTGCTATCAGAGCCCTTTCGGTTCTAGGATGGTTAAGTGAATGGTTTAGAGCGGTTTAGGAATTTAATTGGTTGAATTATTTTTCCTGTTGCTGGATGCATGATGTTGTGTGATGAAATTGATTATGCGTAGTTAGTCGATTTGTTTGTGGTATGGAGTCCTAGTATCATCCTCTTCGAGCCTTCAATAAGATTCCACGGTAAGATGTGTACTTTATGTGCGGTTTTGAATTGTGTGCTTAGCCTTCTGTTCTGGGTAGTGCAGATGGCTAGAGAGGGTGCTGCTGGTCGCGGGCGTGGTCTTGGTCATAGTCGTGGGCGTGGTCGTGGGCGGGGACAGGTTCTCGAGGCTAGTGTGAGTGTGACCCAGAGCATGGCCAGTGAGGAGGTGGCAGAGTCACAGGTTCATCCTAGAGTATCTGGAGACCAGGCTGGTTTGGGTGTTGGCAGGGCGGATGGGCCCGGTCACGGTGTTGCCCCGGGTGTGGGGGTTGCAGCGGAGGGTGCTCCAGGTAGGGAGGATGTCCTGATGGGCTTGCTAGCTCAGGTTTTGGCGCGGCTTCCAGCAGCAGTGCCGCCAGTGGTTGGTGGGCAGGTTCCAGCAGTACCGCCAGTGGTTGGTGGGCAGGTTCCAGTGGTGCCGCCAGTGGTTGGTGGGCAGGTTCCAGCGGTGCAGCCTGTGGCGGGTTTGCAAGCAGGTGTGCAACCGGGGGCCGAGGTAGTGGATGCTCAGTATGTGCAAATGATGGTGCATCTGCAGCGGGTGGGAGCTTGTTCATTCTCGGGAGGCACGGATCCGAGTGTGGCTGATGAGTGGAGGGAGTGGATGGAGGATATTTTCTAGTCGCATCGGTGTCCCGACCAGTATAGAGTGGATTTGGCAGTGCATTACCTGACAAGAGATGCACGTGTGTGGTGGAGGTCGGTGACCGCACGGAGGGTGTAGTGGGAGATGACTTGGGTGGATTTTGTGAAGGAGTTTAACTCCCAGTATTTTCCACATGAGGCGCTTAATCGCATGGAGGCGCGATTCTTGGGGTTAACTCAAGGTAACCATACGGTGCGGGAGCTGGACGCGGAGTTCAGTCGGCTGGTGGTGTATGCAGGCCGGGCTTTGGAGCCAGAGTCGGCTCAGGTGCGGAGGTTTCTTTTGGCGTTGCGGGATGACCTGAGGACGCAGTGTAGACTGAGGACCTATGCTACGAGAGCGGAGCTGGTAGAGGTTGCAGCTGGGATAGAGGATGACTTGAGGTCACAGTTAGTGGTGGTCAGTCCAGCGGCTCAGTCAGAGGAAACATTGGAGCAGAGCATTCCAAGCAAGGATAGGCAGTCGGAGCAAAGGTGTAAGAGGAAGCGGGAAGAGACAACAATGGCAAACCAAGGTGGCCAGGGATGCTATGGGTGCGGGAGCACGGATCACATGTTGGCAAGCTGTCCCAAGAAAGGTGACTCGTAGGAGTACCGCCGATTGTGTTATCATTGTGGGGAGGAGGGGCATATCAGGCCTTTCTGTCCTAAGAGGAAGCAAATGATGGAGGTTGTGGCGCAGCCGAAGGGAGGACCGGGTGCCCATTCTGGCGCTTAGTTTTAGCTTTTGGTTTCTTTCTTTCATTATGTATTTTCGTCGAGGTTGTAACGATTATGACATTTGTGATATTAATAAGATGAGTATTTTTCTTTATGTTTGACGGTTGTTGTCATGGGAAAAAATATCTTGGGTTTCTACTTTTGGGAAGTTTCCATAAATAAAAAGTTTCCACAAAAAGGAGGTTTCCAGAGTTAGAAAGTTTCTAAAAGAGAAATTTTTGTGGAAAGTGTTGAGGTAGATCTAGTCGGGAGATACTCGATAGCATCAGATTTGTTTTGCTCAAGCCCGTGTGGGCCCAACTCATGTGATACCGATAGCTCGATGGACTTTGTGGCCAGAGAGTGGGAGTGGTATGTTGCTTCGGATGACGATCCAAGAGTGCGCTTTAGGGTGACGACCCAAGAGCGAGATATTTGAGACTCTCTGGATACCGTAGCTGTGAGCGCGGCTCGGCAGTGAGCCGGTATGTCTCAAGGGTTGCGACCCGAGAGCGGGGGGAGTGTGTGTGAATGACTTTCTGGATGTCGTAGCTTACGGTGGTTGGCCTGATAGCAAGCCGGCATGATTCGTTGGTTGCGACCACGGACGGGGGAAGCACTAAGTTGTGAGCAAATAGTGTCTTTAATGTGATTATATTGGCTAGAGGGAGACCTCGTGGTTCAGTCGGAGGTGTGTGGGCTGTTGCGATAGTTGCACGGGAAACCTTCGCTGACGGTGTTCAGTCCGGTCGGAGGACGTGCGGGCCGTGTTGACGGTGGCTATGAGGTCTTTGATGGATGGACGGTGCTGCGGTATTTGAGGACAAATCCTTATTGGTGGGGGAGAATTGTAACATCCGCAAACCAATTTGGGGTTGAGTGTCGATCGACACTAGGGGTGTGTCGATCGACACCAACTTTTTCTGGTTCGACCAGATAGTTTAATTCATGATTTCGGGCTTGTTTGGTTTATTTGGGTAACTTAAACCGAATATATAAGTGAGAAGCGACGAATTGAGGATTTAGAGGGTGTCTTGTCGCCTTTGGCAGAAGAAAAAGAGAGAAAAAAAAAGAGAGTTGCTGAGTGGTGAGGTTTTTGGGTTTGTTCTTGGTGATTTTGGTGAGATCTATTGCTGTGGAAGGAAGTGTGGTTGCTGGGAACGAAGGAGAAGCTTTTGGAGGTGCTGTTTCCACCGTTCCTCAATCAAATCTTCCTCCAGAAGAGGTGAGTGCTTGATCATGGCTGATCTAAGCCGGAGATCTCATTTGTTTGGTTGTTCTTTGCTGGTTGTGGTGTTTTGTTTGTTTGGGTTGGATGGTTTTAAGTTCCCATAGGTTCCTTAGACGTTTGGGAGAGTTTGGGACGGAGTGGAGGCGATTTGAAACAGAGGTTCGTCGTACGGATTTGTGCAGTTCGCGTTTGTGAAGGTAGTGTCGATCGACACCCTTAAGGTATCGGTCGACACCACGTTGTGCCAGCATCGATCGACCACGACTTAGCGTCGAACGACACCAGTCTCATCCGAGACTTGATTTCCTGGTTTGATGTATTGTTTGTGTTTGTTTGTTTGCCTTAACATGAGAGTCTCAGTTGCTTGTGTGTATAGCCCAGTAGATGGGAGGATGGCCTCACTAAGTATTTGTGATAATACTTACGCATCTCAATTGTTGTTTGTGGTGTGCAGGTAAAGGCAAAGTGTGATCGTGGAATCATGGCGATGAGGAGGAGGATGATCTAGGGTCTCGTTTGTGTGTTGTCGGATATATTGTTTATGTTGGAACCATTGATAGAGTTTTGCTAGGTTTTTGGATATAATGGATAGGATTGTTATGTATTGATGTTATATATTGAGATGATTAATGTTATATGTTATCTGGTGTGCATGTTATTGGATGTTAGTTTAAGACTGGTATTGCGGTTGGTTGGTAATGTGTGTGTTGTCGGTTTAATTAAGTAGTATGGGATGTTTAACTATAAATAGTACTAGTATTTGACCCGCCCTACACGCGGAAGTTAGATAAGGGTGTTTTTTTGGTGGTTTCCTTAATTTGTTTTTTGGTGGTTCTGTATTTTTAATAAATTTAAATTATCATGATCTCTTTTTCGTTTTTAAAAAATATAGAATTAGAAGTTAAGTTTGTATAGTAATAGTTGTTGCCCCGCTTTAGTCGTTACTTTAATTAAAATTATTTATTATTTTATCGTTGGATTGTTATTTGGTATTATTATATGTGGTTGTAAATAATTTTTTTAATTATTTTATTATTCAATTAGTAACCTGTGTGAGTAGTTTTTTGTCAATACTTTTATGTTTGTAGTGATTAGTTAGTGATTTTTGATTAAAATGTTTAAAAATCTCAATTACTTACAATTTTGTTTTCATTGTTTTTTTTTTTTTTTTTTTTTTTGTTTTCTGCCATTGGGCCTTATTTTCTGTAAGCCTTAAAATTGTGTTGGTCCATTGGATCTTTAGTGGTATGTCTTTGAGGTTGGAATTGCTTTGTTCCCTTTGAAAATGTGATGTCTCGTGAATGGATTACAGAGAAGTCATTTTTGCGATCTACATGACAGTAAAGAGTTTTGAAACTATTTCTTTGATGCTTGTTATCCTTCTTCTTCATTCATTCCATTCATCGATGCACACATTTTCTTTTGGGTGTATTTGGGTGTTTTTCTATTTGCTTCATCTGTAGGGAGTAATTGGGTGTTTTCCTAATGTTTTCGTTCCAGTTAAGTGTTAATTGGTGTGCATATCTATTTTTTTTTTTTTTTGATTGTTTTCTTCCTTTCATTTCCTATTTAATTTATCCATTGTTTTCGAGATCTTAGTTTTAAGTTTTGTTTCGGTTTGCCCCAAAGTGTGGTTTTCGATTGGATGTGAATTATGTGTTATAAAATTTAATTTTTGCTTCTATGATGCTTTTTTAAAAAACATTTTGGGGTGTATATTTTTGTGGCCGGTTTAGTAAGTCATTCAATTTAAGTCTAATGTGAACAAAATCTGGAATTCGAATTTCAGCATCTTTTCTCTCAACTAACGGTGTATGTATCTCTTACATTTTTTTTGTTTAGTTGTGTTTCCTTGATCCTCTGTAAGTGCGTGCCTTTTTTTTTTTCTGTTTGAGTTGTTTTTTCTTTTGATTTTTAAGTAGTCATGTTTTTCGAAGCCGATATTTTTTATGATCTAGGTGTCCCTGAAGCTAAATACCTCTTTGCATATGTTTATCTCCTTGTGGTCATAATACTTTTAGACCTGTTTTTGAAATTGTTTGTGGGAAGTTTCTTTAACATATGTTGATCTTGTATGTTCTATTTTTGTTGTCATGGTAAGTGGTGGACTTGTTTTTTCTCCAATCGTTTGTATTCTTGCTATACTTTCACTTATGTTCTCTTATTCTCTTATTTAAATTCTTTTGAAGGTGTAGGTAATGTTTATGAAGGAGGAAAACAAATACTTTTATTTTGAATTTTGGAAATTTTTAGAGGATGATAACATCGGTGAATCTTACTGTTTTTTTTCTAAACTAAAAGATTAATTTGAAAGATATCCTTTAGGTGTTTCGAGATGAAAAAATTAAGAAGGGAAGGGACGCTTCAGGTCGCACACCAGCGGATGACGGAGTGGAGCTTACTGGAGTTCTACAGTATATAAAACATGTAATACTAATGGATTGAACTTTTAAATAAATATGAAACTGTGCTTTTAAAGAATTATGAAACAGAAAAATATGAATTGTTTAGTGGGTTGTATCACAAAATTGGGCTTATTAAATTTAGGTAGTGGCTGATGTGACAGCACCAGGAGTGAGTAAAAGTTAACTTTATATATATAGATTTATAAATTTAAAAACAAAAAAAAGGGTCGGGTTGTATCAACATGCCACAAGCAAACTATCCCTAGACAATGAACATCACAACTTAGCTAATCCAATCTTTTGGCAGAAGCTACTCAAACTCAAACGCTTCCAAAGCTAGCTCTCACTTGAGAAACATGGTCAAGCAGGCATGACAAACGAGTTCATTAATGTCAATAAACATCCTAGACATCTAATCTTTTAGGCTAGGAATGCAAATTTTTGGCGCTAGTTGGTCAGACATTTCATCAAACACCTTTTGGGTGTGGAGATGCCTAAGTTCTAATTCCAAATGATCAGTAAGAAATTAGCATTAAGAATCCTAATCCAAAAGGGGAACAACCCTATACACTAAGATCCTCCACCTAATCTATATCATCCTCAAGAACACTAACACTACTTAAACCCAGAAAAAATCATACTTAAGAACACAAACCCAGAAAAAGTTGAAACAAGCATGATTAAGTAGATAATAATCTGAGAAGCAAGATTGATCAAAGCACAAATTCTAAATAGATTAAGAGAAATATGAATTATAAACTCATAAAACATTTTGGTGGCTACTCATAAACCCTAGGGTAATAACAATATCCTTTGGATAAAGACTTAAAAAAGTATTAATAGGAAAAGTAGAAAACCCTAATACACAAAACGAAAAGATAGAGAGACGGCTCGGGAATCTTCTAAAACATGTGAGACGGGTCGCTCGAGTCGGATGTTTGGCGTAGTCGGTCGAGTGGAATGTTATCTCTTCCAGGCGTGGTAGTCGAGTCCGACGTTGTCTCCCGGAGGTGCGCTCGAGTCCAACATCGTCTCCTGTAGTCTCGCTCGAGTCCGACGTCTGAGTTGGAGGTCTTCTACGTGAATTCACGGTCGAGTCGGATGGTGTGACGCTCCTCATGTGCGCTCGAGTGGAATGATGAATCGAGTCGCGTGTTCTCATTCTTAGAGGTGGTGCTCGAGTCGCATGGCGTGAATCCTCGAAGTGGTGCTCGAGTGGGATGTATCAATTCCTTTGTTGTGTGCTTGAGTCGGATGCACGTCTCAGGCTCCACTCGGTTCCAACAGTGTGGACATCTCCTAAACACCTAAAATACTCCAATATGCAAGATGTATGCAAAGATGATGCAAGAACTATCTAAACATGCAAAGTATATAAAAGAGACTACAAAATGATGCAAAATAATGAGTTATCCTAGCTAAATGCATGAAATACATGCTAAGGAGAGATAAAATATAGACATATCACCTCTACTCCGGTCAATAGAACCACCACCATCTTTGATTGGTAAGCTGGCTCTTCTCCCTCTTGAACAGAATCTCCACATCCAGTTTCTTCAATTTTTTAAGAATATTTTTTCCTTTTCCAAAGTTGGTTTTCCTTGCTTCTTCTCCGTGTCTTCACCGCGAGCTTCCTCACGTCTCCACCATGAACATTGTCACGTCTTTATGGCTGCCTCTGCAAGCTTCACCATTAGCTTCCTCTCTTCATAGGTAAGCTTCTTCTTTTCATCAGCTTCCTCTCTCTTAGGTAAGCTTCTTCTTCTTTTCTCAGCTTGGTGTCCACTCAGATCACCAGCCTCTCCTTTTTTTTATCGTTCGAACCATCATCTTAGCATTAGCCTTGGACCTTTTGAAACTGGCACCATTAACTCGCTTCTCTTACCGTAGTCTCTTAGGTTTCTCCATGAGTCCCACCTCAACTTCTTGCCTTAGATTTTTGGTTCTTTGAATCCTACACCTCTATTTTAATTTTCTTCTTGTTTCAGCTAAAGAACCACTAGGATTCTCCACTTCAACAAGAATCTTCAAGCTTCACCTAGACGCATCGAATTAGCAAAGAAATCACCTTCACAACTCTGTCTCCACCTCCGCACTATGTCCACAGCTTCTTCCACATATCTCATTATCTTCCTAGATGCTCTTGAAGGTACGACCATGTGGAAGTGTTTGTGAATGGTTGATGGTGATCTTGTTACCACATCTCTTTCATTTCCTTCTTCTCTGACTTAGTCTTGGTTTTGCTCTTCTTTGTTCTCCTTTCTTAGCCGCTTCATCTTATGGTTTCTTCTTCTTTTCTTTTATCTCTTCACTCCTCACTCTTTTCTACTCAGGTTTACACGTTTATTTCTTGTGCAGGCTTTTCTCTTCCTTCAGCTCACCTCTCAGTTATCAGCCGCTTTTTCCTTGAGTTCAAGTCCACTCAAGGTTGCTCCCTCTTGCCTTGAGCTCAGGTCCACTCAAAGCTCTCAACTCCTTCTTTCACCATCCATGAGTCATGGTAGCTTCTTTCGTGTCGCTTTAGCCGCTGACAGAGTTTTCGTGCTTTTTATTTTAGGAGAAGGTTTACAGGTCAACCATTGTATAGCTGTGACCGTTGCAAGAGAATTGTCATGGCTGGCTTCCCTTAGAATCTTCTTCTTTGCCGTCTTTTCACGGCTTCTTTTTCTTCTTCGTTGGACATCTTCTGGTTCACTCAAGATCTTCACTTTCGGAGGTTCTACTTTCCTCCTATTCTTCTTTCTTTTTCTTCGCCTCTTCTTTTTCACAGCACTTCTACGTCTTTTGTTGTCTTCTTCACGGCCAGCTCCTTCTCTCCTTCTTCAGTCTATTTTCTAGACTAACTTTTCTCCCTCTTGGACTCACCTTTCTCCTCTTCTTTGTGAAGGCTCCAAGGATACTCCAAGGATACCTATATAGAAAAACTTACTAATTATTTTTTTGGTTCTCTTTGGTTCATATAACTTTTTTTTTTGTACCCTTTTCTAGCTTACAAATTTTTTTTTTGTGCCTCTTTGACTTACAAAGTTTTTTTTTTTGCCTCTTTAACTTATAAATTTTTTTTTTGTGCTCATTTTCTTATACGTATATGTCCCTTTAATTTATGTACCCGGGACGGTCGCACTGTCCGCCCACCTAGTTAAACCGGCACTGACTTCAACAATGGCTTCCACTTAAAACGTGAAAATTGTGGTCTTGAGTAATGAAAATTTAATATTCCATTATTTTGGAAGCAAAAATAGAAGACTATTTTTCTCCTAGGAGAAAGAAATGTATTTTCTGATTTTATTTTACTCTCTTTTCTTCTTATTAATTTTGGTTTGGTTATTTACTTATTCAATTATGCAGACTCGTTCCTTGTGGAGAGTCAATGTCCCTTTCAGAAGTTGCATGTGTACTTTCCATAAGTCTAAGTGAATGGAAGTTAGATGTTACGTTGACACATCAGTAGATATAGTAGAAACATATAGAGCTGATGGCATAAGATCGGATGAAATAGGAATATACTATTTATTTAGAGAGTACCTTGTTCTAAGAGATAAGAAAAGTCTCCATTTCTGCAGCATGCTAGATAAAATTCATCGTGTTTCATCTACTGATTATGTAATTAATGTATTAAGTGTTCGAATTCATTATGTTTTATGTCCAGCTTCTCCTAATATGTTGTGAGTTGTGACTAACTCTAATTTTTTCTTGTTGTTTCCTACCAGCTCTCACACATGGTTGAGGTGAACTTTGATGAAACCCTCATAGCAGTTGTGGATTATGGAGGTATTGCCATCTTGGTGGAAGATGCCTGAAAAAAAAAGCATCAAAGGTTGAGAACATCTCGTTTCGTCGGTTAAAGAACAATTCTTGGGTTCACTCTTAAAGTGAACCCTTTTGTTCACTTCTCATTATTTTTGCCAATGAGAATCTGACATGTCATAATGTATTTAAGAACCTATTCATTCACCTTCTTATAAAATAAAGAAACAAAATCTGTAAAATTAAAAAACTTAAACCGCTTATTTATAAACCCAAACAGATATATAATTTCATTCTAATTGTAAAATTTAAATCCTAACCATCTTATTTGTAAACCCAAACCGACATATAATTTCATTCTAATTGTAAAATCTAAACCCTAATCATTTCATTTGTAAACCCAAACCGACATATAATTTCGTTTTAATTGTAAAATCTAAATCCTAACCACTTCATTTGTAAACCCAAACCGACATATAATTTTGTTTTAATTGTAAAATTTAAACCCTAACCACTTCATTTGTAAACCCAAACCGACATATAATTTTGTTTGAATTGTAAAATCTAAACCCTAATCACCTTATTTGTAAACCCAGACCGATACATCATTTCATTCTAATTGTAAAATCTAAACCAAGTCCATATTTAACTTTCCTTAAAAAAAAATTATACAGAATTTGCTTCCTTAATTTGTTTTGCTTTTTAATTTAATTTTGATTTATTCTTTTAAATAAAATAATGTATAGAAGATTCTGATTGGTTGAAAAGGAAGAAGTGAACAAGAAGGTTAAACCTAGGAGTGAACCTAAGTATTTTCCTTAAAGAATAGGTTTTATCAATTTTATTTCTTTTTCTTTTTACTTTTTGTTAAAAGACTTTCAATTTATAAACATATATGCCCAATGGGCTATTTCCGGAATAGGCCCATACAATTATCTCCTTAGGGACACAGTCCAATTTCACCAAACCAAACCATATAACAAAGACTAAAATTGACCCGGATATAAACCAATCTAAACCAATAGCTAACCAATATAAACCAGAAACCCTAATCTGCAATCGGAGAACTCGATTGGAGCCGCCTTCCCACGAAGCTGCGGATACTCGCCAGACCAGGACCACCGGCAAGCCAGGAAGACGGGAGTCAAACAGAGAAGGTGACACAGGACCATCACCATCCCGCCACCCTAGAGTTGTGAAGAGAAGGAAGAAGAAACCGATCTAGCAATCCGGAAGCCATAGCTCAGTCTGATAGAGATAGAGCATTAGGGAGTATATCTAAAAAGCCATCCTATTTGTATAGGGTGGGCGGTGTGAACTCTGATTCGATCCAGGTATTTAATCCCGCCGCTGAGATGCGGTGGCTTAGCCTTGCCTTTCCGGCAGTAGACCTCCCCCGTCAAACCACCAGCCGTGACAAAACCTCCTGCGTCTCCAGCCGTTCAGATCTAACCGCCAAATCTTTCTCATTCCTCGCTGAGAACTTCCTTCTTCTACTGCATAGCCACGCCGCCGGTAGAGCTCGTACCGGAAGTGTCCTGCGGAAGCTTCTCCTTTCCACAAACTCCCTTGATTTCGATCTGGTGACCTCGCCGGTAGGTGCAATGGACTGCGGATGAAGCGCCATAGACCAGTAGTTCCTCTTCAACGCCGGAATCGCCGGAAAAACCCTTTACTCGATGCACGGAGTCGTGATCAGAAGAAGAGAAAGAAAGAGAGAGGAGAGAGCCGCGAAGAGATCTCACGCACTCACCTCTCTAAAATTCTCTCTCAAGTTTTAATAGTGTTTGTATATATGTCTAGGTTCGTATTCAATTTTATTTTTTTAAACAGAAGCTTGTTGCATCTTTATTAAAATCGTACTCGTTTCCATCAATATATAAATATAGACCTATTACAAAAAAAGAGAGAATAAAAATTCAAGAGAAAAGTTTTTTACGGTTAAAAAACAATTCTACATTCAATTAATTGTGTAATCTATACAATTCAATGTTTATATACAACAGTTGAACCAGTCTAATCTATTTTGATGTTAATATCAAATTGACGTTAATATTCAAAATATTTACATTGATTGTTATAATCAATGTCAATATATATCATTATTTAAAATTGGTGTTAACATTTGTATCTTATATAAATTAAAGTGTATGTTAGTATTTATGTCACTTTCTTAAGCTGATTTAGAATTAGTGCCAGTTATAAAAAGATTATAATAATGGGTAATTGTATCAGTTTCAAGTACCGAATCATAGCAACATATATTAATGTTTTCCACATCATTGACTATTGATAGTTATATTTACTATTGATAGTTAAAGTTTGAAGATATAGAAGAAAATTAGTGATATGTTGATGTTAATAAATTTGTTTGGACAAAATTTCAATCTTTTTTTCTTAAGGGATTTAAGAATCCATTAATCTTGTATTGGCTTAAAGATTTTATTTCGGTTTTTGTTCTCCTTGAACATAAACTCTATTGTTGGTTCTATAAATTAAAAACTCCATTAAAAAATTATTAATTTTAATTCCTTAAAAATATATGTCTACCATAAAAGCATTTCCACTGGAAGATATTAATCAAGAGAGTTGCCGAAAAAATAATATAATAATAAGAAAAAAGGGAAAAAGTAGAGAATCGATTTTTGGATTGTTAAGAAACGTTGTTCAGACAACGTGGACATGTATAGTCTTTTTAATGGATGCTATTAATGAAAAATAATAAATATATATATGATTAAAATAATAATTTTCTTTTAAAGAAAACGTTTAGTGCGTTGCTACGCTGGTGATGGTCTAAGGGGTTTCAAACCAATTTAAAGGGACTAATGTGATTAAAACTGACAAAAAGTATATATTTAAATTTATCAAAAATATTTTTTTTCTAAGTCGTTGCATGGAAACGGAAACGGATATGCGGAAGCGAAACGTTTTCGAAATAGAGATAATTTCTTCTAAAATTAAGAAATAGAAACGATTTAGAAACATATGTATTATATATAAATATATATGTATAAACATAATAAAACACTAAACATAAAAATTATATCGAAAGTAATATTTGAAATAACACAAATCCAAATCATAAATATTAAATAGTTGAATTAAAACACTAATAATATTATATATGCATACGTATCATGAATATATATTTTCAAATTATATATTTATTAAGTTTCTAAGTGATATGATCGTGGTAAGCACGGAATCAGAGGCTGCAGAGAAACCGGAGATGGTGGGAAGGATCACTCGTTCGAGAGCTAAGGAGATGGCCAAGGAAGCTCACTCACTCATAGTTGACGGGTCATTCAACCTACCGAGGATCCAAGTCTTCAACATATCCACCTTGAAGACTTCACCCGGTAATGATAACTAGATAACTTAGGTGTGAAGTTTGTACTCTTTTTCCCATAGCTGAGTTTTGTCCCAGTGGGTTTTCTCAGTATGGTTTTTAATGAGGCAAATGGATCACTCGTCGAGTTATCTAGAAGTCATTACTAATGGGGAATAATGTACTTCTGTACTAGTACAAGTGACTTCTGTACTACTACAGGTCACCGAGACGTTTTGCTGTTTTCTTATTTCCTTTAAACGTCTTGTTGTTTTATTTTGAACTTCCTGTTGTTTGGAGTGTCGAGCCCTAGGGTTAATTATAAAACCCCAAAGCTACGCCTCTTTGTTCTTTAGCGAAGAAGTATGTTGAACAAGTATTGTTAAACTTTTTCTCTCAATTTGAATTCTTGAATGCGTTCTTGATTTCTGGGTTTCTATACACTTTGTGATTCAGAAACTCTTCACTTGTTACTATCCATATAACCATCAAAACAATCTTCACCATCTCACCATTGCTATTTATCATTCGATCATCACCATATCCGCCACTATTATCATTCACGCACCATCACCATCGAATCTCATCACTTGCCGCTTGTCTTCAGCCTTTCATCAGAGTTCTATCCTAGGGAGATCGTATCATGTGGTATCAGAGCCAACTCTGTGCCAAAGGCTAAGCAATTCTCAAAACCCTAATCTCTTGAGTTTTTTTTTGCTTAATTTCGTTGTTTAGTTTTAGGGTTTGAAGTTTTGTGATTCGTTTGTGTCTAGATCGAGTTCTGTGAGTTTAGGATTTAGTTTTGTGTTGTTTTCTTTGATTTTGGTTCGTTGTTTAACTCTTTGTGTCTTCGATTTGTGGTGTGTTTAGTATTCGTGTGAGTCCTGCTTAGCTTTAGGGTTTGAATTTTCTTTTGTTGTTCGTTTGTGTTTAGTATTTCGGGTCTTAAAGTTTATTTTCGTTTCTTTCACTCAAGGAACATTTTACTTCGAGTTTCTTCTTTAATTTGCATGTACAATGGAGCTTTCTCCAGAAGTTATGGAAGCTTTGAACCAAGCCATGTCCAAGCAAATTGCAGAAGCAAATAAGACAATGTCTACTCAGTTTCAGCAACAGATGGAGCAGCTCAGTAACAAGTTTGAGAAACAGTTCAAAGACATAGCTCAAGCATCTACTGCTTCAGAACAAAGTTCTACAGAACCGCCTAGTCCTAATGAGGCCCTTCGTTTAGCTAAAGGAAAGGCTCACGTGGGAACCTCTTCCAAACACACACGGGTCAGAACAGTTAATTCACCTACTGGGGGAAGAGAGACTTGTTTCAATCAGAGAAGAAACACTCAAGGTACAGAAAGAGAGCATCGCAGAACTGGCAGAGATCACATACGTCCACGACGAACTGAACCAGCAGCTGGGCATCGAATATACATTGAGTCAGACAGAGAGTATTCTGAAGAAGAAGAAGTTTCAGATCATAGTCAAGAGACAATGAGGAGAAACAGAAACAGAGATCACGGCAGGGATTATGATCCTTTGAGGCAGCAGCTGAAGCACCTCAAAATTCAGTATCCTTCGTTCCATGGTACCAATGATCTAGAGACTTATCTAGACTGGGAAAGGAAGATGGAATCAAACTTCCAAGTTCAAGGTACTTATGAGTTGAACAAGGTGAAGATAGCCATATCCGAATTCAATGGCTATGCTTTGTTGTGGTGGGAACAGTTGGGACTCACTAGACATCGATAGAGAGAGCCTGCTATCACTACATGGGAACAGTTGGTCACGCAGATGAGAAAGAAGTTTGTGCCTACACACTACCAGAGAGAGATTCTTAACAAGCTTAGGCATCTCATTCAAGGCACTAAGTCTGTTAGAGATTACTATCAAGAGCTAGAAACGCTTATGATCAGGGCTGATCTAAGAGAAAGTGAAGACATGGTTATGTCGAGATTCCTTGGAGGATTAAACAGAGAGATTCAAGACAAGGTAGAGTTGCAGGACTATGAAGATGTGCAAGAAATGGTACATAAGGCAGAGCTGATTAAGTCGCAGATTAAGAGAAAGGGAGTGAGGTTAACGTTTACGCCTAACATTCCCAAACCAAGAGAGTTCAGCAAACTCGCCTTCACCAAGGACAGCAAACCCGTGACAGCCACAGTCAAAGAGGAAGTTAAGATCGATTACAAGCCCAAGAGTAGCACCTCTACAAGTCATATCAGGTGTTTCAAATGCCAAGGAATGGGGCATTATTCCAGAGACTGTCCTAACAAGAAGATGTTTCTTCTTCAAGAAGGAGGAGATATTGTGCCAGTACACAGTTCAGAGAGTGAACCAGAGTCTGAATTCGGTGAAGAAGGTGAACCAGCAGTCATGGGAGAGATGTTGGTAGCACGCAGAGCTCTAAGTGTTCAGATTCATCCAGATGATAGAGGACAGCGTGATAACCTATTTCACACACGGTGTATGGTTCAAGACAAGCTGCACACTTGATCGTTGATGGTGGAAGCTGTACTAATGCAGCTAGTGAAGAGATGGTACAGAAGCTTAATCTCAAGACCACTTCACATCCAAGACCTTACCAGTTGCAGTGGTTGAACAACAAGGGAGCTTTGACAGTTTCGCAGCAAGTGATGGTGAAACTAACGATTGGGAAGTATGAGGATGAGCTGCTTTGTGATGTGATTCCGATGAAGTCAAGTCATATCCTTTTGGGAAGACCATGGCAGTTCGACAGAAAAGTGTTTCATGATGGCTACACCAACAAGCAATCGTTTGAGTTCAAGGGACGCAAGGTTACTCTTCTACCACTTACACCCAGCGAAATCTACAAGGACCAGCTTCACATGAACCGCAAGGATACAGAGAAAGTGTCTCACAGCCTGTACATCAATCACAGCGAGTTCAACAAGCTATTTGATCCAGAGATGACCACATTCATGTTTGTTTATAAAGAGACACTCACCAGTACTAAATCAGCAGAAGAGCTTCCACGCGAGATGATAGAGATTATAGAGGAGTACAAGGATGTGTTTCCAGAAGAGATACCTCCAGGCTTGCCTCCAATACGTGGGATAGAGCATCAGATCGATTTGGTACCAGGTTCAGCTCTACCGAACAGACCAGCTTACAGAACTAATCCAGTAGAAACTAAAGAGCTTCAGAAGCAAGTAGAAGAGCTGATGAGCAAGGGACACATCAGAGATAGTCTCAGTCCTTGTGCAGTACCAGTTTTGCTTGTACCCAAGAAAGATGGTTCATGGAGGATGTGTGTTGATTGTAGAGCTATTAACAATATCACAGTGAAGTACAAACATCCGATTCCGAGATTAGATGACATGCTGGATGAGTTATGTGGGTCAACAATCTTCTCAAAGATCGATTTGAAGAGTGGGTATCATCAGATCAGAATGAAGGAAGGAGATGAATGGAAAACAGCTTTCAAGACAAAGCAAGGGCTCTACGAGTGCTAGTCATGCTGTTTGGTCTCACCAATGCTCCTAGCACCTTCATGCGTTTAATGAACCTATGCTCTCAGACCTTTCATTGGCGTCTTCGTGGTTGTGTACTTCGACGACATCCTCATCTACAGCAAAGGACTAGGAGAACACTTAGAACACATCCGCCAAGTTCTAACTGTCCTTTATTCTCAATCCCTCTTTGCTAATTTTGCTAAATATTCATTATGTACTACTGAGGTTGTCTTTCTAGGCTTTGTTGTAAGTGTAGAAGGAGTTAGAGTGGATGATGAGAAGGTCAAGGCTATTAAGGAGTGGCCAACACCCAAAAACGTGGCAGAAGTCAGGAGCTTTCATGGACTAGCAGGATTCTATAGGCGATTTGTTCAAGACTTCAGTACTATTGCAGCGCCACTTACAGAAGTTATCAAGAAGGATGTAGGATTCAGATGAGAGGAAGCACAAGAGAAGGCGTTTTCAGCCTTAAAAGAGAAGCTTATCACTGCCCCTATTCTTTTACTTCCTGACTTTATGAAAACTTTTGAGATTGAATGTGATGCCTCCGGAGTGGGTATAGGTGCTGTTTTGATGCAGGACAGGAAACCAGTAGCTTACTTCAGTGAGAAGCTAGGAGGATCGACATTGAACTATCCTACATATGACAAGGAGCTGTACGCCTTGGTTCGGGTTCTTCAAACGTGGCAGCATTATCTGTGGCCCAAGGAGTTTGTTATTCACACTGATCATTAGTCCCTGAAACATCTCAAAGGACAACAGAAGCTCAACAAGAGACATGCCAGATGAATGGAGTTCATTGAGACTTTTCCCTACACTGTTAAGTACAAGAAAGGTAAGGATAATGTAGTCGCCGATGCATTATCTAGGAGGTACACTCTCGTTTCTACTTTGTCTTCTAAGCTTGAAGGTTTTGATAGAATAGTAGAACTTTATGAGACTGACATCGATTTTGCTGAGAGCTATGGCAAATGCCATAAGTTTGCTTTTGAAAACTATTATAGGCAGGATGGATATCTGTTCTTTAAGGATCGATTGTGCATACCAAGAGGATCCATGAGAGAGCTGCTGATCAGAGAAGCTCACGGAGGTGGACTAGCTGGACATTTTGGAGTGTCAAAGACTCTACTTGGACTGCAAGAACACTTCTATTGGCCTCAAATGAAGAAAGACGTTGAGAAGGTTTGTTCTAGGTGCCATATCTGCAAAATGGCGAAGGGTAAGGTACAGCCCCACGGCTTGTACACTCCTCTACCTATCCCTTCTCAACCTTGGACTCATATTTCTATGGATTTTGTTCTTGGCTTACCTCGAACCAGAAATGGTAGAGATTCGATTTTTGTTGTGGTTGACAGGTTTAGCAAGATGGCTCACTTCATTGCAAGTCACAAGACGGACGATGCTGTTATTGTAGCTAACTTGTTTTTCAGGGAAGTAGTACGCCTACATGGAATGCCTCAAGTAATTGTCTCAGACCGAGATACAAAATTTCTAGGACACTTCTGGAGGACGTTATGGGCTAAGCTAGGAACCAAGCTATCATTCTCAACCACATGTCACCCGCAAACTGATGGGCAAACCGAAGTGGTGAACAGGACGCTATCTACACTCCTCAGGACCTTAGTGAGAAGCAATCTCAAATCATGGGAAGAGTGTCTACCACATGTTGAGTTTGCATATAATCACGCTAAGCATTCTGCTACTCTAATTTCTCCTTTTTGAAATTGTTTATGGTTTTAATCCACAATCACCTCTAGACTTGATTTCTTTACCTTTAAGTGTGAAGTGTAGCTTTGATGACAAAGAAAATGCTGAACAGGTGAGGAGGATACATGCTAAAGCTAAGGAGAACATAGAGAAACGGACTAAGCAATACGAGAAGAATGCGAACAAGGGCAGAAAGGAGCCGTTTTCGAAGAAGGAGACTTAGTGTGGATTCATTTACGCAAGGATAGGTTCCCAGAAGAGAGGAAGAGCAAGCTTCTACCACGAGCTGATGGTCCATTTGAAGTCATCAAGAAGATCAATGACAACGCATACCATATTGATCTTCAAGGTAAGTATACCATATCATCAACATTCAATGTTTATGACTTGCTTCCTTACTATGCAGATTCCGATTTGAGGACAAATCCTTTTGAAGAGGGGGAGGATGATATGATCGTGGCAAGCACGGAACCAGAGGCTGCAGAGAAACCGGAGATGGTGGGAAGGATCACTCGTTCGAGAGCTAAGGAGATGGCCAAGGAAGCTCACTCACTCATAGTTGACGGGTCATTCAACCTACCGAGGATCCAAGTCTTCAACATATCCACCTTGAAGACTTCACCCGGTAATGATAACTAGATAACTTAGGTGTGAAGTTTGTACTCTTTTTCCCATAGCTGAGTTTTGTCCCAATGGGTTTTCTCAGTATGGTTTTTAATGAGGCAAATGGATCACTACGTCGAGTTATCTAGAATTCATTACTAATGGGGAATAATGCACTTCTGTACTAGTACAAGTGACTTCTGTACTACTACAGGTCACCGAGACGTTTTGCTGTTTTCTTATTTCCTTTAAACGTCTTGTTGTTTTATTTTGAACTTCCTGTTGTTTGGAGTGTCGAGCCCTAGGGTTAATTATAAAACTCCAAAGCTACGCCTCTTTGTTCTTTAGCGAAGAAGTATGTTGAACAAGTATTGTTAAACTTTTTCTCTCAATTTGAATTCTTGAATGCGTTCTTGATTTCTGGGTTTCTATACACTTTGTGATTCAGAAACTCTTCACTTGTTACTATCCATATAACCATCAAAACAATCTTCACCATCTCACCATTGCTATTTATCATTCGATCATCACCATATCCGCCACTATTATCATTAACGCACCATCACCATCGAATCTCATCACTTGCCGCTTGTCTTCAGCCTTTCATCAGAGTTCTATCCTAGGGAGATCATATCACTAAGCTAAAAAAAAATATCGTGTTTTCAAACAGAGATTTCTAAGAATCATGATTTCGTTCTATGACTTGTTTCCATGTTTTCACGAGTTTTCGTTTCTCAGATTTCAGTAAACGGACCTTAAGAAGAGTTTCGATGCAACATAACTTTTTTCCTCCTAATTGGGTTTCCGATCACGGAATTTAATCATTTTAATCATTTTCTACCATAATCATTTTTTCTGCTATTAGTATTATAAATATGTCGACTGTTTTAGTAATTAATAACTAACTAGATTCGGACCCGCACGTACGTGCGGAATTGATTTCAAAAACTTAGTTTGCTATTAGAATTATTATATATTATATATGTGTGGGATAATGTCTGTAAACGTATTAAATTTTTTTTAAGGAATTTTAACGTTCATAATCCAGATCCATATCAGTTTAATATTCGATTTGTTTTAAATTCCATTTATACAAAAAGAATGATCATATTTGTATTTATTATATGTAAAGACAACTATAATTAAAAATAATAGTATAAAAAATTTATTTTCACCTATGAACATAGTATATAAAATATATAATTTAAATTAATATTTTTGAAAACTGATAAATTCTTAATATTTATGTGTAGATTCCGAGTCCAAAATATCGAGGCAAATTTTTCCATCTTCAATAACAAAACACACAAATTAATAATATACAAAATCACTTTTAAACAAAATCAAAGAGAGAAAATTACATCATTTTTAAAAAAATACATCATTTAACTTTCCGCTCATGAAAATATTAACATTTTGAAATGTTTAGTTGTTTGTACTAATTCATATCACCAGCAATCCAAATAATTGATGGCACCTTTTGGCTCGGATGGTTGACATCCAATCTCTGCAATAATTCTCTTTCCCTTGCACAATCAAACATCAATATGTTGCGACCTGCCCAAATCTTCCGTGCAATAACATCCCCCTACATCAAAGTATAAATTGTATCCTGGTTTTTTGTTTAATAGACAATTCAACCAAGAATTAAAATTCAGGAAAGTACAAAAATTTTCATTTAGCTCGATGAGTCGGTTTGAGGATCCATTTTCTATCAACAACTCTTCCAGATCTTCTATATATCATGAAAAATATTTTTGATGATTTAATAAGAGCTCGATTTTTAAGTTTTTCCATTCAAAAGGTGTGTCAGGTAAAATAAAGATCAACTCACCATAATATAAAATCCACCAAAAAAACTAAGAAAACTTAAGAATTAATAGATTAAAGTACCATTGGTTTGAAGAGATAGTGACACATAAGTGGAGAAACAACCGTCTCATGCTCCATTTGAACGTTGAAATCAGCATAAAAACTCAAATTAGATTCTACGAATAAAATATGTGCTATCAAAATTGAAACAAAAAATATGTATATATTCAAGGCTTAAACACAAATACTACGTTATATATATAGGAAAATGGTATGGGAAAAAGTTAGATATCTGTTTGAAATTTTTTATTTATTGTTAAGATATTTTTTGCCATAAATATTGCATAAATTTCCTAATTGTTCGTTGATGGTTTCCACAAATTTCGTCAGCATATATTTACCCATATTTTGTTTTAATATTTGTTACATGACTAAAAGAATATCTTTAATTTATAAGTATAACAACAAATCTTAATAAAATTTTCAGGATATCGGAAATATAATATCAATTATTAATTCTTTAAATTATGTACAATTAATTTCAAACCACAATCGATAAAAATTTATTACAGATTTTAATTTCAACTTTTAATCGTTATTTATTTTTATTAAACTTAATATTTTTAAAATTAGAATTTACACAAAAATAGGATTTTGTAGATCCGTTATTTAACTAAACATTAAAATATTTTCATAAGTTTTAAAATAATAGTTTACGAATATGTATATATTGCCTGTAATTTAATTATATTTTTGTAATACTTTCTTATTAATCGACTTAAAATCAATATTGAAGAGCATATTCCTTTTAAAGATATTTCATTAGTTATTTTCTTGTTTATAATTATTCTTTTATTTCCATAAGATATTATAAAACTTTTGAACAAATTTGAAAATCTAACGTTATCTATTTCCATTTTTAATAAACCAATATTTGTTTCCTTAAATTAACCACGTAATTTATGATAACAAATTAGATTTGACCAATTCTTACCCAATCAAGTAGTTATCATTATATTAAAAATAAATTTTTGTTTCCAGAAGTATCTCAAAATATATTACGAAATTAAATATGTTTACATATATATTTTTTTAAATTGAAGAGTTTGATTTTTATGGTAATAAATTTAAATGATTGTATATGTTTGGATACGGATTTAGAATCCATCCTCTTAGTCACATTATTCACAATCCCAATAGGAATATACTGGATCAACCCGAGATCCACATATTTTCATGTAGTGATATCTTAATCTATGTGTACTTATTAAAAATGCTTTCTTTTTAAAAGCATAGATTATTAACTAGTCTCCGTCTCATGCATGTTTCCAAGTCTTTATTCATATATTAAGTCTACGCCTCGTGAATCCAAATCTTCTATTATACAATAACAAAGTGATTAGTCTCCGCCTCGTGATTCTCAAGTCTCCTGTTATATTAACAGAGCCACCAAGAACAAAGAAGAAGTAGAGTAACAACAAATAACAATGGAGCAGATCATTAACGAGAAGAAGAAGACACTCTCAAGACAGTCTTCTTCTTTCAGACTACGAAGTCCTAGTCTAAACGCTCTCCGTCTCCACCGAGTCTTCGACCTATTCGACAAAAACAAAGACGGATTCATAACCGTCGAAGAACTGAGTCAAGCCCTCTCGAGACTCGGCCTCGCAGCTGACTTCTCCGATCTGAAAACTACCGTTGATTCTTACATCAAACCGGACAAAACCGGACTCCGGTTCGACGACTTTGCGGCACTCCACAAAACCCTAGACGAATCTTTCTTTGGAGGAGAAGGAAGCTGCTGCGACGGGTCTCCGGATTCAGATCTTGAAGAAGCTTTCAATGTGTTTGATGAAGATGGAGATGGTTTTATCTCCGCCTTCGAATTACAAAAGGTTTTGAAGAAGCTTGGACTACCTGAAGCTGGAGAGATTGAACAAGTGGAGAAGATGATTGTCTCTGTTGATATCAATCATGATGGTCGTGTTGACTTTTTCGAATTCAAGAACATGATGGAAGTCGCTCTTGTTCCTTCTTCTTGAACCTTTAGGATAAAAAAAAGGTTTCGTATGAATCTCTCTTTAAAGTTGTTCTTGAATGCAAAACAATTGTTGTTCTTGAATGCAAAACAATTGTTGTTCTTGAATGCAGAAGTTGTTCTTGAATACAAAACAATTTTAAATAGATCTTGTGCAATGTTTAGTTACGTTAAGTCATGAACATTAGACTGTGTTCTAGAGTTTGGTCTAATTGGAACTTTTATTTTATTTTATATTCTTTAATATTTGTAGGTTATTCATATAATTTTAAAGTAGATGGTCAGCATGCAAAATTTTTTGTCGGATTTATTATTCTAACCAAGTTAGGTGAGTATTCCAAGTTAGGCCACATGTTTTTCTATCGATAAAATACTTTTAGTGATTATAATATCTTTTTTTTTTTCTTTTTGCTTCCACCGGAGGACAATGAAGTTTTATAAAAGTTTTACATTTTCAAAATACTTCGATTTCATAAAAATTTACGTAGACATTACTATATTCTTTAGAACTTTATAAATACATTGACAATATATATGAATCTAATTTAAAAACTGTTGATTCGTTTTTGCTCTGAAAACTTGGTGTCGCATTCTTGATCCACTAAAAGTTGTATGTCCTTCTTAATATCTGCGCCATGTTCATACATCTCTCGAATTCAAGTATATAGAAAATAAAATGGCTGGATATGGAGCAAATTTTGAATGGAGAATGGCTGGATTCAGGATTGCATTCTACAACAATGTACTCGGAATAAACATCTATTTAAAAAGTCCATTAAATTTCAGAGAATTGTGATCACTTGAAAATAAAAATAATTTTTCAAAAAAAAATCTATAACACTATTTTATCAGCGTTGTGTTTGTTGCCCTTGATGCACACGTATAATCATCCGCACAATTCGATTAGAATGATGATAGTCACAAAGGCTATCATTTCTTTCTTATGTGTGGAATATGGGAAAGAGGTTAAAATCGGGGTTTATAGCCAAATTAATTTGATTTTTTTTTTTAATTTGATTTAGTACAACTTAATTATATTAGTGTGTCTTGACTCTTGACCCACCGAATAAAGCGTCATGACTTATCCCGCTCAATAACTTCTTGGTTTTCAATGGTTTTTGTGCGGTTGGAAAAGTTTGGGTTGGGCTTGCTCTCACTGACACGTAAGTTTGGACTTCGAACATGACTGAAATCTTGGTACCACCAAGCTAAGTTTAATCCTCTAAAACAAGTAATCCCTTCTATGATCGGAAGTTTCATTCTAGCTTTCGTCGGAATACGTCTTACCTTGTTTAAATCTTTATAAGTTTAGTCTTTTGTGTTTACTTGAAATTTTGTATTGTTTTTGCATTTTGTATAGAATTTGTTGTTCTGTAAGCACCATGTACATGTACGTAACGTACGTAGTACCATTTAGCCTCAAAAGTCAAAACTCTTGGATTTAAAATTTTATTTTCAACCAAAAGTCCTATTAATTGTCTTTCAAAATCTAAATTGAAAGATGCCACAATCTTTTAAAATTTAGGATATATATCGTTTTATTCAAATATTAGGTTTTAAGAATTAAAGATTTATGAGTTAGAATTAGGATTTAGGTTTAGATTTCGTTTTTATTATTATTTCTTTAAGAAATATATACTTTCATAATTTATCCCTTTATTTTATGTGAATTTAACAAGTGTGTTTAGTTCTTTTTTCTTAACATCAATTGTTTTTTTTTTTTTCTCAATAAAATATATATTAACTAGACAAATCATTAATACACATGAGTTCGTTTAACAAATTACGGAAGATTTATGAGTGGGTACAACAACTATTAATCAAAAATTATCAAAAAAATGTAATACAGTATATAATTACAAAAATATATAAATATACCAAAAACTATATTCATGAAAAATATAAAAAATTATGAACATGATTAATAATTTAAAAATCATAAATAATTACCAAAATCATTCAAAAGTCAAACAGATAAATTTTATAGTGAAACACAAATAATTATATCTATTGAGAAACTATAGTTAAAGAATTATTAGAGCTTGATAATATAATATTTCCTTTGTTAATTGTTCTGTTTTATGTTCTTTCTTTTTTTGAGTTACCGGCAAACACCTTGCAGAGTGAAGGTTTTTAAATTCAATAAATTTCGAATGATGCAAAATAGTAGAAAATAATTTCTTTAATTTAATTAATTGAAAACATTAATAACCGCACCCGCCCATAAACAGAACATTTGCGGGTAATTGCAGAAGAACTAATCAAACTCGAGTGTTCACTGCAGAAAATAAACGTTTACATATGACCGAACTCCATAACACTGCAAAGAACCAACGTTTACATATGACTAAACTCCAACTTAGGGTCCGACTGGTTTAAACGCTGCGGTTGCGGTTGCGGTTGTGGAACATTGCGGAAGCGGGCGATTGCGATTTCAAGCGTTATCAAGCGTTTTGAACGATTGGTTTAGTGGTTTAAAATTAGTGCGTTTGCGAGAGATTTACGACTGGTTGACATGCGGGTGCAATAGCTGTTGGAACATAATAAATGTGATATATAATATAAAAATATTTAAAAACACCAAATTTTTTATTAAACTTGATTTATAATTAAAAATTATTAAAAATACTAAAATAATTATTCAAAAAACAAATAAATTTCATATTGAAATACTTATTCCCTTATGCATTTGGCTTTTCACCAAAAATTTAATCAAGTAATTTGATAAATGACAAAACATATGCTTTAGATCGTAAATTTTTTCTCTTTTCTCTTAGATCGTGGGTCAGTAGTTTCATCGGTAGGAATGGTCAAGTGAGAGTTGAGAAAAGTCACTGGTGATTTGTTTTAATATTTTTCACAAATAATCTTATTTTCTTAAATTACTGATGAAATATTTATATTTATTTAGATTTGTTTGAACTTATGTGCGATGTGCCATTAAATTTACTTCAAGTTTTCCGGGTTATTGTTAATTGGAATATTATTTTCTTCTAATTGTTTATTTTATTATCTCTGCAATCGTATTCGTACTTCATTTTCTTCCATCCTTAATGACTAAAAGGGTTAGTAGAAGATTTTATTATCATTGATTTTTTTTAAGTTTTTTACAAAAAAAAAAAAAAATTCCAATCGCAATCGCCCGCAACCGCAAACCCTTGCAGAAAACAGTTTTTGGAATTCAGTGGTTTGGAGCGTTTGGGAACGATTGGGAACGGTTTGTGTGATTAGTTCCAATCGCTAGCAACCGCTACCACCCGCAAATGCAGCGTTTGCGGAAGGTAGCGGGAGAACCAGTCAACACCTTAGTAGTGGCATGTATATATGTTAAAAATGATAAAATAATTGCATAATGTAGTTGACAAAAAGTGTCAAGTGTAGGATGAAATCATTTGATTTGACCACGATGGCCAAACACGTTAGATAGTTGGGCAGTCGCTACAACTAAGCAGCCGGCACCTATTTTACTTCCATCAATCATCAATAATTTGTACTATAACTCTTGTTTGACTTTGATTAAACTAAAGGGTCGTTAGCCACTCCACATTCACTATTCTAAACTCTAATCTAATTCATCAGCCTTTTAAAATTAGGCTAGGTGGCCAACGAAAAAAGTTTAAATTATCTATTTTATTTTGAGATATTAATTAGAAGAAAAATGAAAAATAAAATAAAAATCAACTATTTTTCAGAGAGGAAAATGTATTTGTATATTCGGGATATCTAATCAAATCGTATTTTAGATTTTTTCCTCTATGTTTTTTTTGTGAGAAAAATGTTTTTTTTTTTTACCTATGTTAAAAATAGTACATTTTGTTTATTATAGGGCAATTGACAAAAATTGCACCATTTTAAGTTTTTAGTCCAAAATTAGCACACATAATCAAAAATTCCAAAACTAGAACAAATTTCTATATTATTAAAATATTAATAAAATTATAATAATGTCAAAATCATGAGATTGCAACAATCGTGTTCTCTCTCACTCTTCTCTTTCCGTCAATTCCAGACTCAATCAGAGATGATGTTCCACCGGCGAACCCACCAGTGAAATCAGCAATTGCGTTCTTGACATTGAAATGGAACCCAAGCATGAATCAAAGACCAAAGAGATCTTCAAGCTCTGATTCAGAAAGGCGAGATAGCCCAAGCTTTGAGGTCTCAATCTCAATCTCTAATTTTAATTTGAATAATTTAGTTGGTGTTGGATCTGGAGAGTTTTCTGATTTGTGACCTTCAACAACAATAAATCCCATGACGGAAGTGACGAAGGTTTTGTTTTTTTGCTCCATTGTTTAGAACAGATCGATTGTATTGATTTGTTACCAAAAGTTCTTTTACCTTTCGTAAAAACAGTATATTTGATTTTGAATATAATTGAATGTTTCCTCTACCATGTCAATACAATTTTTAGGATTATTTGTCTACTATTCATGATCTGTTTGTATCTTCTGGAAATTTACGTTAGTTGATAACATATTTAGGGAAGCGTAGAGTTGAGTGGAGTCTAATATGAACAATTGGTAAGTCATTTCTAGTTGAAGAAAATTAGTGGTGAGTTTTGTTTTCTTGCTAATAAAACCAAAGCATTAGTAGTAGTGATTATATGATTTCATAGTATATGGATATGGAATTTCATGTTCAAGGTTGTGTACATTATACTTCCTTGTAGACACTAATCACTAGCTTCACTTCAATTTCCTCTTTTAGCGAAGCAGAATTCTATTAAATGTAATAGAGAGAGTCATTTTCACTTTTTGTGTTAGTAGAGAAAGTTGTGATGGTTTTGGGATTTAAGAATTTTAATTGTTATATGTTTATTGTTTGTTGCTTGTGTATTGATGTGTTTCTTAGTCACATTTGAAGATTAAGGAAGCATTGTTGAGAATTCATGAAGACTTTCCTGAAATTAATTCACTGGGTTCAATTTTTAACACAGAAAATATGGTTGAAGGTTTCTCTAAGCTTCGTGATGTATCTGCAGATGACACAAGATGCAAGTATGCTTTGGATATATGCAGATGAGACTGTGTTCTTTTATCCAGTTTTACTCTATATGATGTTTAGAAATATATAATGCTTGAGAAACATTTTTAGACTTTTTGGTACTTTTATGATGTATAACATTCTCACATATATATGTTAGCACTTTTCCTTAACTGTGACTGAACTTCATAAATGATTATAGGAAATTCAGGAAGGATTTCCTTGAACTTCATGATGACTTTCATTAAAAAGTTTAGATTTTCAAACATCAGAATGTACACAACCAGGAAATCATTATGCCTCACTAATGGAGTAATCTACTAATATTTGACACATTGATACAAAATATACAAAAAAATATATTTAGAAACACATATATTTAAATTTATGAAGGGTTCAATAATATTTAGGAATCACTTCTTGAAATTCAGGATAGTCTTCATAAAAATAACAGTTAAAAAAATATTACATATCTAAAGTGTTCTTGATTAAATTCAGGATGGTTTTGGGTGCTCCACCATGGAACAACTTGTTCATCATCAACTCTATGTTTCTTCTTTGGAATAACATACTCAACTTCCTTACACCGTTTCTTTCTTCTTTGCTGAAATCAATATGTAAACAAAAAAACCCACGTTACAAGGAAACACATCAAAGATATCACACACTTCTCCAACACAAGACACAAGATAATTCTATTTTGTAAAGAAACATTTCAAAAACATCACAGACAAATACTAAAATACTTCATAAAATCCATTCACAAAGGTCTTCCTAATATTTATGAACTCCTTCCTAAATTTTCAACAATGCTTCCTGAATTTTAGATAAGGCTTAATTCCAATCATTATTTGTGTAAAAAACTCTATGATGATTAACATATGAATGAAATTCCAAAGTAATAAGCAAACAGACCTCTAACAATAACACTAGCAGTTACCATTCTCATAAAACCATTCCAAATTTGTCTAGCTTAAATGGATGGGACAGTTCTAAGATTGAAACTTCTTCAAAAAAAAACTCATACCAGTACAAGAAGAACACAAATTTGAGTTGAACTAAGTTAAGTCTTTGTTGTTTTCTAAAATATAAAACAAAAACCTCAAATAGAAGAAGTAAATGAAAGAAACAAACCTCATCTCAATTCTCAGGAACTTCAACTTCACAATCTTGAATCTTGTTGAATATCCTTTAGATCTTTACCATTCACAATAGACCCAACAGAAACACAAGTCCCCAAGATCTCTCTCACTAAACCACTCAATTTCTTATGAGTGGCCTTATGATCCTTGCGATCTCAATCACATCACCAAACATTATGTTTAATGTTCTCCACCTTCTCCAGCTCTTTTAACGTCGTCATGACCAGCTACGCTGCCGACAAAACCATTGTGACCTTCACATGACGAATATGTACCCAATAGCATTGCTGCCGACGGTTCAACACCATTATCCTCTCTCTAATTCGACCTCAAAGCAAAATTTTGAGAGATTTATCGAATCCACATTCTTAAAAAGTAGATCTAACCAAAAATGCAGGGGAGAAGAACACAATCTCATGACGATTCGTTTCGGGTTAAAGTGGACAAGGAGGAACTCGTGAGAATCAGCAATGAGAATTGGGTAATCTTTGGTGAGAACACGAGAATTGGGGCTATCCCCATTTTAGATCTTTCGTGGGAAGTTAGATAAAAGAGACGACATGAAACAAAAAAATTATATCAATTATTTCTTATTTTTTAGATTTTTCTTAATTGTTATGTTAATTAGTAAATGCTAGTTTTGGAAAATTTGAAAAGGTGTGCTAACTTTGGAAGAAAAACTTAAAAGTGTGCTATTTTAGGGTATTTCTCTTTATTATATCATATAATGTTTTTTGTCAAACTATTTCCTTTTTCCAAAATTATTAAGTCTACAAAGAAACTTTTTTTTTTTGAAAAAAAAATCTAAGATGCTGTTTTTTGTTTGACATTATATGCATGAGATATGTTTTCTGCAAAACAATCACTATATATTTGCAAAACATAAGATTTGATTTCTTTTGTGTTTCCTACCTTTTTATTAATTACTTATTATAAACTTATATGCAGAGTACTTTATGAAATTTAATCCTAATAATGTCCACTTTAAACTTTCAAGTCAACATTTTTTTTTTTTACAAATTCAAGTATGAAATTTCTTTAAAAAAATGCATATATAAGGAAATAAACAATCACAGCAGTATAAAGAAGAGATAGCTATTACATTTTTTCTTTCTAAATAGATAAACACTAAAAAGTTGTTTACATGATCTTAAAATAATATATTCTATACCATATAATAGCAGATATATATTATTAAAAAAAAAAAAAACGTAGAACAGAGAAAGAGAGTGCGCGACGAGGTCATAGTCGTGCTCTCGTTTTTGCATTTCACGTTTCTTCTCTTTCTCAGACTTTCTCTCGTCTCTATTACGTTTTTGCTCTTCACGAGTTTCTCTCACACACTCGCCCGTTTCATACTCCAAAACCATATTTTTATCGCCTTCCTCGGTTTCTCTCGTCATTCTCACAATTCTCAGGTGCACAAATCTCTCTTTTTATTGTTTGTGGGCATAATTTAGATGTTTATCATCTGATCAAGTTCATCATATTCATCAATCATCACCATTACAAATCTTCTTAATTGTTTATTTTTAATGATTATAAACCATTTTTTGATTTTTTTTCCTAGTTTTATTCAATTGAATCAGAGTCGGGTCACAATTTTATATCGGAAATTGATCGGAGTTTTATTCAATTTTGATGACTATTCTTACATTTTCAAGACTCTGTCTCCTACTTTTTTTGTTTTACTCTGTTCTGTTCTTTTCCCTGTGCAACCTTTTTTTGACTAAAAAAAAACTTTTTTTGACTAAAAGTATTTTGTTTTTAAACATTTTTATTTATTATAAAGATGAATAATTTTATCAGATGAATGTAAAAATAACTCTATATATTTTCAATTTTCTTACAGAAATGTTATCACAAATTTCAACTTTTTTCTTTTTTGTTCTTTATGTCCCACTTGCAACATATTTTATAATCTCTTTTTTTTTTGTCATGCATATAAATAAATGTATGCAGAATTTGGTAACTTTGACCTGTGTATGTCTCAAGTCTAAAATTGTGACCTGTATATATATATATATATATATATATTTTTTTGTAAACTCTTCCTTTGTATTGCAGCAATCTCCAGCAACATGAAGTTCATTGTTGCTAAATACTGATTTTTGTGGGACTTTATATGTTGCTTTGGTCTCAAGTCTAAAACCAGAGCAATTTGTTGAAGTTTATCAATGCTAAATTCTTCTGTAGTAAGAACTCAACGAAGAAACTCAAGACCTTTGTCTGTTGGAGGTAGAGAGATAATTACTCTTTAATAATATCTGTTTAACATATCATAATTGGTCTGAGAATTGTTTTGAATTTTGTAGAAATGGATTGCTTAGAACCTAAAACAAAGAACAATCTCACTGGAAAGCTTCTCTTCATAGCTTCACTAATAATCTTAGCCATTATTGTTACCAGTCAAGCCTCAAGTTTCACATCTCCAAGCGTGGTACCAACATCGTCTCATACTCAAAAAACACCTTAAAGGCTTTTTGACACTCCTATTATTAATGTTTTCTATGTGGTTTTTTGTTGTGTTTGCTTTCAGTTTTCTCAAAGAGAGGAAGGAGTGACGCATGTGTTAGTCACAGGTGGTGCTGGTTATATCGGGTCACATGCCGCTTTAAGGCTGCTTAGAGATTCATACCGCGTTACCATTGTGGTATAATTCAGATTTTACTTTCAATTTTTTTCAATAACTATCTGATGAAATTTTAATAACATTAATAAACTTTTGATCCTCTCAACAGGACAATCTTTCGCGTGGGAATCTCGGGGCTGTTAAGACTTTACAGAGATTATTCCCGCAAACCGGAAGACTTCAGTTCATTTATGCTGACTTAGGAGATCCCGCAGCGGTACCCCTTTATAACCTTTTGATGTTTGTTAAGCTTTAAAGCATAAATTTTTTTGTGTTTTCATTCTTAACCATACAATTTTCAGGTCGAGAAAATCTTCTCGGAGAATGCTTTTGATGCTGTGATGCATTTTGCTGCGGTAGCTTATGTTGGAGAAAGCACTCTTTATCCTCTAAAGTACAGTTCTATTTCATTCTATAGTTCTAAACATCACTGCAAGAATTTATTTTTTCGGTCTCATTGTTTGTAATGTTTATTTCTTTATAGATACTACCATAACATTACATCAAACACATTAGGAGTTCTTGAAGCTATGGCTAGACATAAAGTGAAGACATTAATTTATTCTAGCACTTGTGCTACATATGGCGAGCCTGATAAAATGCCAATTACTGAAGATACTCCACAAGTAAGTAACTTTAGTTTCACACTAGATGATCAGTCGATAGTAAAACTAGTTTTCAGTACTTTCTTCTAATGTAAAAATATTGTGTACATAGGTCCCAATTAATCCATACGGAAAAGCTAAAAAGATGGCAGAGGATATGATTTTGGATTTCTCTAAGAACTCTGACATGGCGGTTATGATTTTAAGGTTAGGTTTCATTAAGTACTCTTTTGTTACTCTAGCTTTGTACGTATGATCAATGAAACAGTAATGCAGATATTAATGAATCTTATGAACTTTGCCAGATACTTCAATGTGATTGGTTCAGATCCAGGAGGTAGATTAGGAGAAGCTCCAAGACCCGAGCTTCGCGAGCAAGGACGGATTTCTGGTGCTTGTTTTGACGCAGCTCGCGGTTTCATTCCCGGACTTCAAGTACAAAAACGTTACTTTCTTTGTTATAAGAAATCTACTATAATCATATATTGCAATATCGTTTATAAAATATGATTGGTTTGGTGATAGGTGAAAGGAACTGATTACAAAACATCGGACGGGACTTGCATTAGAGACTATATAGATGTTACTGACCTCGTGGATGCTCACGTGAAGGCTCTCGAGAAAGCTCAGCCTCGAAAAGTCGGTATCTACAATGTTGGAACCGGAAAAGGTCTTAACTATAACATTCTCACTACACAAGAACTCTGTTTTACTTCTTATAACCATTCATCATCTAAGTACCATAATTTGATTTCAATGCACAATATTTTAGTTACAAAATGTGAGATTAACCGTTTTGTGGTTTGGTTAAACAGGACGATCGGTTAAAGAATTCGTCGAGGCGTGCAAGAAAGCGACAGGAGTCGAGATCAAAGTAGATTTCTTGCCTCGACGACCGGGAGATTACGCAGAAGTTTATAGTGATCCGACAAAGATTTTGAAAGATCTGAACTGGACAGCTCGGTTCACTAATCTTCAAGATAGTCTTCAAGTTGCTTGGAGGTGGCAAAAGATTCATCCTCATGGATATGCTTCTTATTAAAAACAGAGCAAACATATAAAAAAGGCTTTTCTTGGTTTCAATTTTTTCTTCTTGATTGGCATAATGTTTTGAGGGATTACAATACATAATTTATATACTAACTGTATAGAGAGAAATGAATAAACGATTAAAGGCAGCGTTTTCAAACTTCCTGATATCAGAAAATTTATTGGGCCTCTGTGGCCCTTTACAAGATTGAAAAATTAAGACTACTGAGAAGTGAAAATTGTGAAGCTTGAGGAGAAAGATAACCTAAACACACTCTCTTTGCTTTTTTCTGGCCGTCGCATCTATTCGCAAATGACAAAACCCTTAAAGCCCTTAAGTTGATTTCAGTGTGCCGGCCCTAAACCAAGATCCTCTGATAAGCTTAGGTTCGATTTCGCGATAGGATTTGATGGAGAAACCCGTGAAACGACGAGTAGGTTTCTCAAACTCGAGAGAGGATGATTTGATAAGCCAATTACCTGACGCATTGATATCTCAGATACTCTTGTATCTTCCGACAAAGGAAGCTCTTAGGACTAGTGTTTTGTCTAATAGGTGGAAAAGTGTCTGGCTTTTGATTCCTAGGTTGGATTTGAAATCTAATGAGTTCCTAAGTAGCAATGCCTTTGTGGGTTTTATGGAAACCTTTAGCTTTTGCTAAGGTAATGAATTCATGTTTGCACAAGTTTAAGCTAAGTATTCAAAAGGATGATGAGAATGACAAGTCTTATGTCACACGTTGGATTGATTTTGTTGCTACGGATAAACTTAAGCATCTTGATCTTGAGTGTCTTCTTGTGAAGCGTGAGTGTTTGGAACTGATGTCATTAAGCCTCTATATTAGTCAGAAGCTTCTTTACTTAAGACTCCATAGGGTATCGTTGGCTAGTTTTGAATCTGTTTCTCTTCCTAGTCTCAAGACAATGCGTTTAGAGAAAAATGTTTATGCCATTGAGACTTGTATAGAGTCGCTTATCTCATCTTGCCCTGTTCTTGAAGATTTGAGCATTGTTAGAAAGGTAGATGATAATGTCAAGGTTTTACGAGTAGTTTCTAATACACTAACCAGTCTCACTGTAGTCTTTCATTTTGGTAAGTATTATTATGAGTTTCCTAGGTTTGTAAAATATATTAAAATGGGGTGTTTTGATTGGTGCACCGAGACTCAAGAATTTGAAATTCAGAGATGAACTATTGGGGAGTAAAATAGTAAGTGTAATATTTTGATATACGAATATAATGTGTTGTTGTATTCGATATGATGTCAAGGTATTTATACAGACAGAGTTGCCTAGCTAGAAGATAGTATCGTATCTACGAGAATTTAGGAGATAGAAGATTTACATATATCTTTATCCTAATATCCCCCCTCCCCTCACGTTGGTGGAACGAAATCCCGGACACCCAACGTGGACAACAACGTTTGAAAAATAGGCGTTGGCAACAACTTGGTAAGAAGATCAGGCGACTTGCTCCTTTGTAGAAATGTGCTTAGTAGTGATGAGCCTACTTTGGACTGCATCAAAGTGAACAAAGTCATCAACATAAACGAGTATATGAAGAATAGATCCCCACGAGTCAAAGTGAACAAAGAGTAATCTTGGTAGCTCTGTTTAAAACCTAATGCGCGAAGAGTAGTCGATAGCTTGGAGAACCAACAATGAGGAGATTGCTTTAGGCCGTACAACGATTTACGAAGGCGACACACCTTACTTGGGTCGCTGGACTTAAAACCTGGCGGGATCTTCATGTAAACTTCTTCCTCTAGATCCCCATGGAGGAAAGCGTTATGAACGTCCATTTGATGAACCTCCCAATTCTTGGCAGCAGCCACACCGAGAAGAGAACAGACTGTTGTCATTTTTGCAACCGGAGCAAAAGTTTCTTTGAAATCGACGCCTTCTTTTTGATGATTTCCCATGGCCACAAGTCGAGCTTTATGACATTCAAGAGAGCCATCGGAGTTAAACTTTAACTTGTACACCCATTTGCTGTTGATAGCTTTCTTCCCTGGCGGTAAATCAGTGACATCCCACGTATGATTAGCCTCAAGTGCTTCTATTTCTTTCCGCATAGCGTCACACCAATCCTTAATGAGAACCGCATCTTTAAAATGTCGAGGTTCATTGCTGTCTAAAATTGCAGCCATGAAAGCAATATCGTTTGCAGAAAAACCCTCATTAGACAGATACTGAGAGATTGGGTAAATAATCTTACCAGAGACCGTAGAGGAGGACAGTGATTCAGAGGAGACAGGCGTGAGAACGTGGGAGGAGTGTACAGGAGGAACGATGAAGTTTTTAAGCAACACTGACGGAAGCTTCTTGCGATGTCCTTTGCCCAATAATTCTGGTAAACCAAGTGTAGAAGGTGACTCATCAGCGGAGTGGTCCGTAACAGGGATAGGCACTGGAGGCGTTGAAGGCACGGGGGAGTCCTTGGGAGCAACCGTAGGAGAAACCGAAGTCAACGGGGGAGTCAATAAAACAGGGTCCTCTCGCAAGGGGATAGGTTGTGTGAGAACGGGGGACACCCAATCATCATTAACCACGACAGGCTGTGAGGAAGAAGGAGATGGAGGAGACAACGGCTGGTGAAGAAACAGAAATATGTCCTCCTGAAACCGAACATCACGGCTTACAAAAAATTTCTTTGTATCAAGATCCAATAAACGCCACCCCTTTGTACCATATGGGTACCCAACAAAGACACATTTTCGACTACGAGGACCAAACTTGTCCTTATCTCGAGACCGATGATGAGCATAGCACAAGCAGCCAAACGTATGAATCATATCATACGACGGACGATGACCAAACAAAACTTCATAAGGAGTCTTGTTATTCAAAACCGATGATGGTGTGCGGTTTTTTAAATGGGTGGCGGTGAGGATGCTTTCTCCCCAAAATTTAACCGGCATATGACTTAGGAAAAGACATGCACGGGCAACGTTGAGGATATGCTGGTGTTTGCGTTCAACCCGTCCATTCTGTTGGGGGGTATCGACGCAGAATGTTTGATGAAGGATGTCGTGTTCTTGAAAGTAAGATGAGAGACACGGAAATTCAATGCCGTTATCAGTGCGAAATGACCTGACCGGTTTGCCAAACTGACGGTCCGACATAGCAAAAAAATTCTGAATTAATTGTGACACTTCAGATTTAGCGGACATGAGATATGTCCAGACAGCTCGAGAGTGATCATCAACCAATGTTAGAAAATATGTAGCAACCCATACATCACAATGAATAAGTGAGAAACAATCTGTATCTTTATTAGAACTCTCATGAAAAACATCTCGTGTTTGCTTAGAACGAAAACAAATGTCACAACTATTTAAATCCTCAAAGATCCTAGGAGACTCAACAAATCCAGGTAAAGAAACTAAAACACCAAGGGAAGGATGACCAAGACGGAGATGCCATAACACACTAGACGCCTCAGGAGTCGCTGATGCCTTGTGAGACCTTGCAGCCAAAAATCCTGTAAAGTAGTACACTCCCGCACGTTCTTCACCCGTTCCAATCAAAGTCCCTAAAAACGATCCTGTAAGAAACAAAGAGTGTCAGTAAAAATCCCAATTGATCTGGTTTGCTTGAGAAGTTTCAAAACTGATATCAAGGTGCAGTTGAAATCAGGAACAAACAAAACGTTAGTAAGTATATAGGCGGAGCTCAACGGAAGTGAGCCACATTTGGTGGCACGGGAAGGACGACCATCGGGTTTAGTAACAGGTGAGGGAATGATGTCATAGACATCCACCAAAATAGAAAGATCACCCGTCATGTGATGAAAGGCGCCAGTATCTAAAACAACATCAGACAAACGAGTTTTACCCGGCAATTTTTCAGAAGAGGTGTTGGAGCGTTGAGCTTCAAGCTAATTGATTAGTTTTGTGATCTGGTTTTTGCCACCCTCATGAGAAGAAACAACTCGAGCAGTGTTAGCCCGACCTCGACCACGACCAACACCTCTTGTCGGGCGTCCTCCTCGCTGAACAGGACGATTGATTACGTCCTTGGCATCTGGTCGAGAACCACCTTTGTTGTCAAAATACCAGTTGGGAAAATCATGAAGCTGAAAACACTCGGAGACGTCATGACCTTGGCATTTACAATGAGTGCACGAGAGGGAGGAACGATCACGGAATCGTGGGCCGGAGACAACAACAGCGTGAGCAGGTACCTCTGTTTTGGCGGTGAAATCAATCGCCTCTGCTTTGAAAACTTCCTTGGATCGCACGACGTTGAGGTTTTGTTCTTCTCGAATAACCCGAGAATAGACCTGAGTAAGCGGTGGCTTGGGGTCCTCACCGGTAATGGTTGAGCGGATGTTGCTGAAACGAGGTAGGTCTAAACCGAAAAGGAATTGATGAATGCGGTCTTCTTCTCGTTCCTTAGCAATACCTGGAGCAGCAGCACATGTACATTCACAGCCAGTTTTGCAGCTCCTCCCATAACTTGGACAAACGACCATAGTATTCCAAAATGGATTGACCGTTTTGTTTACACTCAGAAATCTCGTCTTTTAGAACCTGTTTACGAACTCCATTGCTAACGGAAAAACAAGAACAAAGACTTTCCCATAACGTTGATGCATCAGCGATGAAGGAGACGGTGGATCAAAGTTTAGGGTCAATAGACGTTCGAATCCAGCCTACAATCATCGAGTTCGCGGCTCGCCACAAGCTCAGATCAGGATCAGCAGTGGATTTTTGAATCGTACCATCAATGAAACCCAGCTTATGTTTCGCTTGCAACGAGTTTCGTAACTCAGTGGCCCATTCAAAATAGTTATCTTCTTGAAGAATCACAGAAGATATCAAAGCGCCGGGATTATCGGAAGAACTCAGTTGATATGGTGATGGTGGTGATGCAACAGCTACTTGCGTTGATGGAGGAGTGGCCATAGTAGACGAGAACCAAAACTTAACAAAACGATGTGCGGCGACGGCGGTTGTGAGAAAACAACGGCAGTGGCGGCAGTGGAGATAGATTTAGCGGCGGCGGTGGTTGTGGAAGAACAACAGCGGTGGCAGCAAGATGTGTAAAGAAAATTAGGTCACAGAACTTTTAATGCTCTGATACCATGTAATATTTTGATATACAAATGTAATGTGTTGTTGTATTCAATATGATGACAAGGTATATATACAGACAGAGTTGCCTAGCTAGACGATAGTATCGTATCTACGAGAATCTAGGAGATAGAAAATTTACATATATCCTTATCCTAATAGTAAGCAATTCTGATTCCTTAGCCAATGTCTAATTTAGTGGCTTCTTTGATATTCAACGTGGTTCTGCTGAAGTTGCCTTACCACAAGCGAATCAAAGAGCCCGTAACTTTTCCACTGATATCATGAGAGTTAGAGATGAAAATCTGTCACAAAGCTTCAGAGCCGGACCAATGAAATCTGGGCCCCATGCATACGATTAAGAAAAATTATCATTATAATTCATAATATTAAAACTATAGAGTAAAAATCTGTTAATACAAACCTTTTTTTTTTTTTAACATAGCAATGTGATACCTTTTTAAAAAAAGGTAAAAACAATTTAAATGTTTTGAAAAAGACTATTTTGTGTTGGCAAAGAAAAAAAAAATAATTTTTTTGTGTTTTTTATACAAAATTATTTATTAAACTTAATGTGGGGCCCTTTAAAGTGGGGTCCATTGAAATGTTTCATTATTATGTGCTCAAGTCCGGCTCTGCGTTCGGTTGAGAATCTGCAAGTTTAGTTAGTATTTCAGAGAATTGATTACGAATTTTTGCAAGCTCATCTTCAAGTGACTGGATACCACTCTCTATTGTGTAAAAAACGGAAGTAGTCATCTGAACCGAACTTTTCAAATCATCGCTTAGGCTTTTTTACTTTCTTGTGCAGCTCTCGCACCATGATTGTCTTTGGAGTGAAAGATAGGAAGAGAAAATCAAACAAAAATCAGAAATTGTTAGAATCAAACATAAATCGTAGACAAGACACAATCTATGAAGTTAATTGGAAACATTTTACATTTTAAAATATTGTACAAATTATCTTAAATAATAAATTTTAGATATTATATATGCATACACATTATCTAATTTTTGTGAAAAAATCTATAATGTTAATTGAAAACATTATACATTTTAAATATTATACTAATTATACAAATCTATACTAGTATTTTTGCAGCAGTTTTTGCTCAAAAATATTTTTTGGAAAGTTTTTACTATTTAATGCTTATATTTATATTCAAACAAGTTTAGTTAACTTCTCTACTATCTTTATAACCAAACACACCTAAAATATCTTAAATATCCATATATATAATGTTCTATAATTAATATAGATATAACCAAACACACCTAAAATATCTTAAATATCCACATATATATATATATATATATATAATGTTCTATAATTAATATAGATATTTAGGAGATTTACTCCAGATTAAAAAAAAATCTTCTCCAATCATCTCTTTTTTATTTTAAAATTTAAATGTAGTGAATCATCAATTCATCATATAATGCATAAAGTTAATAACAAGGTGTATTTTTCCTGCATATATTTTGATTTGAATTTTTTAAAACAAACATATATTATTCAATTAATATAAAAAGTGTGTGTTCAACATACATAAATAGTAAATTTACTGTATATAGTAAATTATAAAATTTTAAGAAATTTATAATTTATTACTGATATATCTAAACTTAATAAAAAGTTTAAAATTATAAATATTTAAACATATTAAATTTTCAAAATTAGAAAACGAGTTATATTATATGACGGGTTATATGACATTATAGTAATATGATATTTCAATACGGGTTAAATCCTCATTTTAATTTTTTAACAACACCAATATAAAATATGTCGAATCAAACTGATTTAATTAACGTTGTAGTAAACAAAAATTATTGTGCGGTATACTACGGTTTATATATTAAATCACTAAAATTAACAAAATAGTATATTAGCAAAATTAGTATTAAAATAGTACATTAACAAAAAAAGATTTAAAAACTTACCCCGCGGTGTACCGCGTGTCATAATCTAGTTATTTTTAAAAAATCTTATTATAAAAATTCAATGTCAAAATTACTAATTAACAAGATTGTGACAAGTGTCATCAATTGTATCATTCAGATGTTGACATATGTCAAAATTACTAATCAACAAGATCGTGACACGTGTCAATTGTATTATTCACATGTTGACACATGTCAATTCTAAGATCGTGACAAGTGTAAATTGTATCATTCTGATGTTGACACATGTCAAAATTACTCATCAACAAAATCGTAACACGTGTCAATTCTAAATTTATTAAAACTTTTAGAAAAGAAAAATGTAAAACTTCAAAACCTACCTTAAAATTTTTTTATATAACAGTAAAATGGAGAAAATAAAACCTAATTTTATTATAAAATCTTTTAAAGAAATTTTTCTTTTGTAAACTTCCAAATGTAAAACAAAAGTTTTGTTTTTAACAGTTTCAAAAATATTAAAAGCTTTAAAATTTAGAAAATATCATTATAATGAATATATATATATATATATATGTTTTTGTAACTATAAATATGTTAAATTATAGGTTATTTAATGTGTTCATAAAGACAATTTGTTGGTAGTAGTAAAGACTAAAGATTATATTTTAATAGTAAAATATATTTCTGTGTACAAATACACTTTTAGTGGTAAGGTAGATAGTAGATTTGTAAATGGATATACATTAGTATATTATAGCAAAAAAAAACAATATTTTCTATAACTATAAGTTTATCTCTTTACTTTTATACATTGTTTTTACTTACGAATAGAATTAAATATATATTCTTTGTTAAATTAAATTTTATTTTAATAACTTGGACTCATCTACAACTATTCTCTTTAACTATTTACTTTTTTTTAACCAAACAATAAATTAAAATAAAATTCTTCGGTTAGTTACCCAAGCTGGCGGAAAAGAGTTTAAAAAGGAAACTTCAGAGATAAGAGAACGCGAAGCACAGGCAAGACAATATGCAGGCAAGACAATATGCCTTCGTATTTGACGCACGCGGGATTCAAGAGATGGAGAATAGTGGGAAGGACTCCAACGAGTTAAACCCATCGAGCAGGTTGGAGAAGAACGACAAATCTTTTAGGAGACTGCACCATAGTGAATAACTCAGCACAATCAATCTCGAAATGTTGACAAGCGATGCCTGCAGCACGTATCCACTCCATGGCCCACAACAACGCTTTTAACTCCGAATGTAGGGGGAGGGGCTCCGTCTTAGAAACTTAACCCCCAACAACAAGGTTCGCTCCTCACCAACGCAACACCACCAGCCCAATCCTGAATGCACATTGGTTGTTTTCCAAGAACCATCAATCTGACAACAAGGTGAATAAACCTCGACATCTGAAAACAGAGATGGAGCTGACATGACCACCGTAAAAGAGAGCGCTTCTTCCCAGGCTAACTTATCTCCCAAATCTTGAGCAATTATATCATTCGCCTCGATCTCTAAACTTTGAAAAACTTTTTTATTTATGGCCTTTCAGATTGCCCATTAAATTTATGGTAATTGAAGAAGTTGATCAAGATCACCTTATTGAGAGACACCCCTCAAGAAAATAAAATCCAAATTAGAGTACACCGACTCATGTGAAAAACTCTCTGACGAGACCGGAGATAAATCCCAAATTTCACAGGAGCAAGGGATTTTAAAGAAAACATGATTAATAGTCTCAACCTTAGAATCACACCTTTTATACCAAATATCACATTTGGCACCTCGATGTATTTATTTACTTTTATAGATAGTTTTTATTTACTAAAAATATTTAATTTATATTCTTTGTTAAATTTAATTTTATTTTAAAAACTCTAACCCCGTACATCGAGCGGGTCCTAATCTAGTTAGTATATAAAAGAAACAGTGAGTAATAAATGATTTTTCTGTGGCTGCGTCAGCTCAAGCGATCACCAGAAATCTCAGCGACTCTTCTTCCAGAGCAAGCGACAGTAAATCCCGTCTCCAACTACTATTTATTTCTGATTAATCATGATTTTGTCTTTGTTTGCGTTATTTTTTCCGGTCGCTGCAGCGTCACTCTTCCGAACAGGGCGCTATTTAGGGCCTAATCCATTCTGAGCAGGCCCAAAAGTGAAACAAAGCCCGAATATAAGTACCTCTCTCTTACTCTTTTCTTGTGTAAACCCTAGAAATTTCCCTTTCTCAATTCCCAAATCCTAACTCTGTCTTTGGAATTCTCCGCCGTTTTCAAGTCCACGACGACAATGTCGATGTCGAAGAGCTCTAAGATGCTCCAGTTCATAAACTTTAGGATGAGAGTAACGATACAAGATGGAAGGCAGCTAATCGGAAAATTCATGGCGTTCGATCGCCATATGAATCTGGTTCTAGGAGACTGCGAAGAGTTTCGGAAACTGCCTCCGGCGAAAGGTGGCAAGAAGACAAACGAAGAAAGAGAAGAGCGTCGTACTCTTGGTTTGGTTCTTCTTAGAGGCGAAGAAGTGATTTCGATGACTGTCGAAGGTCCACCGCCGCCGGAAGAGTCTCGCGCTAAATCAGGATCTGTAACCGCCGTTGCTGGTCCCGGAATCGGCCGCGCTGCTGGACGTGGAGTACCGACTGGTCCATTGGTTCAAGCTCAGCCTGGATTGTCTGGTCCTGTTCGTGGAATTGGTGGACCTGCTCCTAATATGATGCAGCCACAGATCTCTAGGCCACCGCAGATAATTCGACCTCCGGGACAATTGCCGCCTCCGCCTCCGCCTGCTTTCGGTGGTCAAGGTGGTCCTCCTCCACCTTATGGTATGAGACCGCCATATCCTGGTCCACCACCGCCTCAGTACGGTGGACAAAGGCCAATGATGGTTCCTCCGCCTGGTGGTATGATGAGAGGACCTCCTCCACCTCATGGGATGCAAGGACCTCCTCCGCCTCGCCCTGGAATGGGTCCTCCGCCTGGTGGTGCTCCAATGTTTGCTCCGCCTCGTCCTGGCATGCCACCTCCTCCGCCAAATCACCAGAATCAGCAACATTAGGTAGAATACTTGGTTAGCCTTTATTATCTGTTTGATGGTTTAATTAAAAATGAACTCGTTTCGGTCAGCTTGGCCTTGTGTAGTGATTGAACCTCTAAACTTAGCTGCTATCTCTACTAGTCTTAAGTTGTTTGACTGAAATTGAACTCTATATCTGCCGATGATTGCTTAGCTTGCAAAGTTATGTGTAGCTTACTAGCTTGGTCATGATGTCTCGTTCGATTGAAATTGAATTGTTCCGACTTGTGTGGCCTTGTGTAGTGAGTAGTGACTGAACTCCATAACTTAGCTGCAATCTCTACTTGTCTGCTGATGGTATTTAAATTGCTCTTCTTTTTATGTTTCCTCTGAGTCTGATTCCTTTGATCCTTTGTTATTAACTTGTTATCTTATTTGCATTATGAAGAATTCATCTTGATATGATTTAAACTTACACAGAAACGCTCATGCACCTTGAACTGATGAGTTTGAAAATCCTTATTAGAATTTTAGAAGCACCAATCCCAAGATTTGATGACCTCTTAGTCTTCCTTGGTTGAAATCCTCCCAACTAGTAAAATCTCTAAAAAATGATTGCTTGCTCTATGTTGGCCTATGAAATTAAATTTATAAACAACTTTTATCTTTGTTTGAAGAAACCAACCGCTAAGTACAATTTTCTGGATCTGGATTCTAGGAGTCACTTCACCTACCACAACATCCACAGGAATGAGTAGAACCCTCGGCTAGTCAGAACTCTTTTCTCTTGGAAGCTCGAGCTTACATGTTGAAAGAAGCTGCTGAGTTTACAAAAAAGTGACTTTGTAGAGTTTACAACACTGCTCTATGAACTTAAATGTATAATTTGTAAAAGAGGCTTCTAATGTTTTTGACTGGCAAATTGGTTCTCACCAAACTAGGCTATGTTGCTCAGTTATTCAATATGAACCAGAGAAAGTCTTTAGTTCATACCATCCTCCACCTCCACGGTCTGCAATGAGTCAATCAAATATAATTTAATTTTAATTGGGTCCACTGCACTGGCCTGGTTGCAATATGTCAACATTGTGTTTTTTTTTGTTGGTTTTATAGAAATCCTAAGTAATTACTGTTACCGAAAAAGAACGACTTACCGAAAGCAACGTCAACGAAATAATGTTTTATTCTTGGATTCGAATATTTCTATTTTACACTTTCAAATCCATTTAAAACATAATGTATATTTTGAAATCCAAAAACAAATCATGAAATGAATAACAAGGTATTTTAACAAGTATTTGTAAATCATAGAACCAATAACACATCATTTTGATAAGTATTTTAAAATCAATGATTGAATAACACATGATTTTTGTTTGGATTTTCAAATCCATTAAAATCATAGAACCAATAATCCCTCCTAGTCTTTGTTCCTCAAGAGAGCAAAAATGTTGGAAGTAGTATTAGAACTCATCAAAGTGTGGGAGAGATGGAACATAAGAGGAGTAATCATTTTAAGTCTTACTCTTCAAACCATTCTCATTTGCTTCTCTCTTTAAGGAAACGCACACCAAGAAGGCTCTTTATCACGCTCGTTTGCTCCTCCTATCGTTTAGTAGATTCGTCTGCTATTTTCGTTGTTGGTCTCATCTCCAAGAATCAAGGTAAAGATCCCAAACCAGATAACCCTCCACAGGGACAAGAGCTCATGGCTTTATGGGCAGCATTCTTGCTCTTGCATTTTGGTGGACCAGACACAATCACAGCTTTCACGCATGAAGATAACGCTCTCTGGCTCAGACATGTCTTTGGGCTTGTCTTTCATGCAATTGCTTGTGGCTATGTGGTTCTCCAGTCTCTACCCAATAGCCTTTGGGTGATTATAGTTTTAGTGTTTGTTTCTGGGACTATAAAGTATCTGGAGAGGACAACGGCTTTGTATAGTGCCAGTTTGGAACTTTCTCACGCATCCTTGCTTCTGGCACCCTAGTGGCTGCACTCATCCTCTTTGATAAGAAACCCAAGAAAGAAAAACTATTTCATGGAGCAGATGTTTTTGTTACCTACACCCTGTTTGCAGTTGGCGTAGCTTCGGATTTCATATCCATCGTCTTGTTTCTGTTCTCAGACTGGACATGTATTGCAGTTAGAGCTTGAAGGACAACCCCGACGAACCTCAAACACTAAAAGAAAGATTTTTCAACTGGTTACTTGGTTTTAGAAAGCTGCGTTGGAAGCCATAAGAGTGTCACAAGAAAGGTGTGCATAAGTGTATCAAGTTCCACCCACACTGAGCAAAGTGTGGGTGGAACTTCTCTGTTATGCAGCTTGTTACTGTGATTTTACGGCTCACGTGGAGAAACTATGCAGAGGCGGTGGCTCATAAACTTGGTGTGGCTTCTAATGGCTCACTTTGGACTAACAGATCAGTTCAAGATCAACAAAGCAGATGCCTGAGCCAAACTCATAATAGGCTAGTGAATGACAGGAATAACATTTCTCGGTGTCTAAATTTGCTCTGCTACTGTATTACCCTTTATTCTACTATCTACTCAAACCATGAACTCTTTTCTGGATAGAGATGATGACAGTGTATGCTTTTTGTGAATGAATTTTCCAATATGTACTCTTAAATTGGATAAAAATATAAGTTTTAACTTTTAAGATATTCATACCCGACTTCACATCTGAGTCAGCTATTCAGATCCGGAAACCCGATTGTCCTACTACAAAAATCACATCCACAGGAATATGTAGACCCCTCGGCTAGTCATAACTTTGTTCGCCCTGGAGCTCGAGCTTGCATTGTTGGTGATTTTCTCATGGAAGAAGCTATTGATTTTAGACACAGTGAACTTGTAAAGAGTTACAACATTGCTCTATTAACTGAATGTATAATTTGTGAAAGAGGCCTCTAATGGTTTTGACTGGCAATTTGGTTCTGAACACACTAAGCTATCTTGCTCGGTTATGTACGTAAGAAACTACTAACAGCAGATTCTATCTCTGGTTTATACACCATTCTCCACTGTACTGGTTTGCAAGGTAACAGTTCTTACTTCAGTTTCTCCTGCAATCACCACCGAGCATCTGTAATGCCAAAAGCAGAGAATGGATTCTTAAGACCGACCAACTACATACTAAACCTGACCCATGATTTGAAAGCTTAAGCTAACCTAGTTTTAATAACAAGTCCATGGTCCACAACGCCATCAATCGTTTCCAGGCTTTCAGCCACGTTAGCTGCAAATTTTCACATCGATTAACAAATATAACATCAATCAACAAATACAAGTTCTAATGGTTGCAGTAAAGCTTTTACCAAGGCTTGGAATTGGAGTTGTAAATATAACATCAAGAATGTTGTGACCATCACTGGTAACTATAGGAAAGTCTCCTCCAAGAGGACCTGCATCTCCTACGGAAGCTCTTCTCCACACCTTTTACACATACATACAAAGAAAATGACATATGAGCCGGACGAGGCTTAACACAATCGATAAGAACTGAAACACCGAGAAAACATTTGAGAAAGAAGCAAACTGGCCTCATACCTCTGCATCGCCTAAATACAAGTCATCTATCTCCTCAGCTATGGCCAACCAATTAAGCTGCACCCAAAATTTCACAGGTCATTCTGGATTTCCACATGTTCTGAGTTGCATTGTAAATGCCCTCACCGTGGGACTAAAAAAGAAATTCATTAGTAGGTATATGCTTACGGATTGAACTAAAACAGGGATAGAACCTTCAAGGCTGGCTTTGTATTGTTCTTCCTTTATCATGAAGACTGCCTCATCAGCTGCTTTCACAATAGACTGCATTGTCAATCTCTCTTTGTAAGCCCAAAGCTAACCAATGAGTTTATTATCATCAAACTGCAAATTTCAGACGAAAACTCCACACACCTTTTGTTTCAGAATATAGTCATCTTCCTGTGAACTTCTTCGCCGCCCAATAACTGCGATAACCGAACCCTCTTCTACAGCATCAGCATCATGAAATGCAAAATCAATCTACAAAGGAACCACACCTCAAACATTTACCCCAAGATGCAGAATAGATCAAAACCGGTTTAGAAACCGCAGGGAAACAACTACCTGAAAATCATCCCGGAAATATTCCAAGGGGATTCCATACTTTGCTGCTTCACCAGCGCTTCTAGCAGACCTGAACAAAAAAAGGTCAAGGACAAATCATCATGAAACATGCAAAAACACTCAACTCGCAATAAAACCATGATCCAAGAACTAATGATTAGAGACATAATCAACTGAATCAAACGAAAGATTGATTCTTTAATGGATTCTAAGACTCACATTGGTACACCAACAACATTTTGTAAAGAACCAGAACGAAGTTGCTGACCCAAATAACGTATAGCCATATCTGAAGCTTCTCCAGATCCTAAACCAATAACCATCCCACTCTTTACATAACTATCCACCTGAATACATTTACATAAGTATCAACCTTTCTTCAATTTTAGCACAATTCAAGTAATACCCATTTGAAATTGGGTTTCAATGAACAATCTTTCTCTTGATTGATCATAGAAACTTGATGTTTTAAATTTGTAAAGATTCAATTTTTTTTCCAGTTTAACTCTTACGGTGTGGTGAGCTGCTCGGAGAAGAGGAGAGACATCCGGAGAAAGACTGGCGCTTATTACTCGAGGTGCCGAAACATTTCTGAAGCTACGACGGCGCGTGGGAACCATGGAAGAGAGTGAAAATGGAGTCGATGCTGCTGCAAATGCCATTCTTTTTTTTTTTTGGAAAACGATTTGTGTCACCGAGTCACGGCGACTCGGTGGTGACTTTGCCGCTCTTATCTCGTTCAATATCGTTTTTGAGTGGCTGAGTTAGACGACGATGTTATTTTTTATTTATTTTCTGTTCACAGAATATTAAATAATAATCGAATAATTTGGATATTTCGAAAGTAGCATAAAATATCAAAAAAAAAACTTGATGTGAAGTGAAGCTATTAATAAAAATCATTTAAAACATCTTTTCCTAAATAGCATAAAATATCAGAATATTGTTTTCACAAAAAAAAAAATTATACATTTAGTAAAAATTAAAATTGATGTGAAGTGCAGCTATTAGTAAAAATCATTTAAAACATCTTTTCTTAAATGTTTTTTTGATAACTTCCGTTAATCAAAATTCAAAAGTTTGTGGTTCATTTTAAAGTGTTAAAACTTTGAAAGTAAATTAACTTCGAAATAAATAAAATATTCTATTTTTTTTGTTTTTAACAAATTAGCAAATTAGTCCGAAATCAAAATCCTAACCAAATTAGTCAAAAGTTTAAACCCTAAACCTTAAATAAGTAAGCTTTTAAAAGTAAACTCTAAATCCTAATCAAATTAGTCAAAACTTCAAACTCTAAAACCTTAAACAAGTAAGAGCATCTTCATTCCATATTTTTTTATTGAGTATTACTATATCAGTATATTGTGTCTCTGCCCATATATTTAAGATATATTGGGTGTCAAGCCAGATATTATTATAGGATTGGGTCATGTTTTTTTTATTAATTAAAGTTTATACACATAATTTATTTATTATAAAATTATTAAATTAATGTTTTCCGGATATTCATATATGACCGATGGAGATGCTTTAAAAATTGAGGTTTTTAGAGCAATTCCATTGCACACCCTGTTAGGATGTCTTTGATTTGTTTAGTAATATAATAAAAATAAAAGTTTTAATCGTAATTTTTGTGAGACACAAGTTTCTGCTGCGATCATTTTAGATTCACAGAGACCAGATACGTGTCATTATTTTATTGGTTAAGTTTTTTTTATTATTTTTTCTTCGTTTTCTTCTCACTCTCTATCGACAATCTCAAAACGATGAAATACAAAATCAAAACGATCGAGATCGGTTGTCTCGTCATTTCCAGAAACAATAGCTCTCGCCTCGTCGTTTTCTTCTTCCTGCGACTGTATTCATTGAGATCGGTTGATCAATATAGTCAAGAAAGAGATCTCGCCTCGTCGTCTTCTTCTTAGATTCGATTCAAGTCTTCGACCTATGGAGAAGGCTGTGGAATACAAGAGAGCCCTCATAGCTGCCAAATTAGAAAAGGTATTCACAATTGCTTATTCTTGATCTCATTGATTCCTTATTTTTTTTAATGGTCCTTTAGCCGAATATGTTTCAATTTTAGGATTTTGTTCTGTATCTATCTCTCGTGTTTCTTCCTTGTTCGTTTGTGTTTGGGATTCTCGATTTGGTTGTTTGATATTTCATTAATATTCTTGTTTCGTTTAAACTTGGTTACAATTTGGAGATGTGGTGCAAGAAATTGGTTTCTTATGATTGTTAAAATGTTTTCTGAGAGTGGAATTGGATTGTATCTTTGTGATTATTGTGTCAGGAGACATTAGAGGCTGCACAAAAGAGACGGACTACAAGCGATTTCGACGTTGGGAAGCCTTTTGGTAGAGAATGTTTATAAAGCAAGACAGAAGCGGGTTAGTGTGTGTCTCTTTTTACAATCAATGTTATTGTTTTTGAGTTATTCAGAGAAAGATTTGTCGGAGGTGCTGTCAATTTGATGTCTTTCTTCTTATATGCATATTTGAAACAGAGCAATCACATTGTGGCTTTAAAGGTTCTTTTTAAGACGCAGCTTCAACAGTCACAAGTTGAGCACCAACTTCGTAGAGAAGTTGAGATTCAGTCTCATCTTCTGTATTGAGTTGAGTTAACCCGCTTCTCTCTTGCTTTCTAAACATGGTTTTGAGTTGACATCACTATGGTTACTTCTACGACCAGGTGTTGTGTTGTGAGAATTTTAAGATTCTTTTTTTTTTATATTACAATGTTTGTCTCTGTGATAATAACAGTTTCACGAATACCTTTTGTTGCAGAACAGAGTTTACTTGTTTTTTTAGTATGCCGCTCGAGAGTGTTTTTAAATCAGATACGTATGCTCCTTGGTGCCACCATCGTTTGTCCTAAAGTTGATGCTTTCACCGCTGCTTCTCAAAGAAGGTAACGTTAAAAAGCTTTTTTAAAGTAGAATCCGATTGATTGTTGACATTGATTTCTTGTTTGATTTGTAGTATTGTAGAATGGTAGTAAGCTGTTTGATTTTCAATTGATTGTTGACATTGATTTCTTGTTTTAAGTCTTGTTTGTAGAATAAAACGGTATTGATTTATTATATGGTTATGTTTGAAGTTTTGAGTCTTGCTTTGTTGTTGACATTGATAGCTTCTTTTGTCACACTTAAACAAAAATGTATAGGTAATTGTAAAAGTTAAACACTTATTGTGAATTAGTTCTCAATGCTTGGTAGTTAAGAACTTACTAAATGCTTGGTAGTTAAGCACTTACTAAATGCTTGGTAATTGTAACACTTAAACACAAAAACATTTGTAAACCTAACCTTAAAGCTTTACAATAAACCCAACTACCAAACTCTTCCTTCTCCTTCAACGGTTAAATGGTCCCGGAGATTTGCTATTTATGTTGCTTCTATGGTTCTCTATCCCCCAAGCCAATTCTTCTTCTCTCCATCTTTCATAGACTTTAGGGTATGGATTCTAGCAATTCATATAGGTTTTCTCTAAACTTTACAGACCTCTTGACTAGCCAAGTTGGGGTGAATAATCAAGAATCTCTTCCATCTGTTTTCTCCTCCTATCCAAACAAGCTCATCACCTATCCAAATAAGCTCTTCACCTATTCAAATAAGCTCATCACCTATCCCTCAGTTTAGTAACACAATTTAGTGATGTCAAAGAGGTAGATGAAAACTCAAGGGAAGCTAGAATCCGATGGACTGCCCAGGAAGATATTGTCTTGATCAGTGGTTGGTTAAACACTAACAAAGATCAAGTCGTGGGCAATGGGCAAAAGGGTGGTTACTTTTGGGATCCAATTGCATTCTACTATGGAGCGAGTGAAGCAGTAGCGGGTAAACCAAAGAGAGGGGCCAGTCAATGTAAGTAGAGGTGGAAAAAAATAAATGAGACTGTCAACAAGTTTGTAGGATGCTACAACCAAGCTTCGAGTCGGAGAACCAGTGACCAGTCAGAAGATGATGTTCTCCAAATGGCAAACAAATTGTACGTCAATGATCAGAAAGTGAAGTTTTCTCTAGGGCATGCTTGGAGGGAGCTTCGCCATGAGCAGAAGTGGTGTTCTTCTAATGCTTTGAGAGGACCTGAAAACTACAAAAGAACAAAGCTTGATGTGAGTGGCACATATTACTCCAGTTCGAATACATCATCTCGTCTTGAGGAAGAAGCTAATCAACGCCCTCCAAGTGTTAAGGCATCCAAAAGGAAAGCAACGAAATTTGGTCGTGGTACATAAACGGAGGTTAATTCTGTACGGATGTTAGAGAAGGAGTGGGAGATCAGGGAGAAAGAAATAGCTGTGAGAGAAAGAATTTCCAAGCAACAACTTCTAGAGAGTCTAGTCGGCAGAACTGATATGTCCGAGCCTGAAATCAACCTCAGAAAGAAGCTAATTGATGAGATGTTAGGATAGTTGGTTATTAATTACTCAAATCCACTGTTTCATGTTTAGTTCAAGTTTTTAATTAGTGGTTGTGTTTCGCTAAATTTTGTGTTTTGTGTTTTGTTAAAGTTTGTATTTTGTGTTTTGCTAAAGTTTGTGTTTTGTGTTTAGTTAAAGTATGTGTTTTGTGTTTTTTGTATGTATCGTTTTAATCAATGTTTAAAGTATGTTTAGTGAATGTTTGTGTTTAGTTGATGAATCAACTTAATCAATGATATCTCATGCTTTAAAAGTTGTTGAGTTTGTGTCACAAGACAAGCACATTTATAGTGAATTGTATTATGTCGAAACCACAGCCAGACCATCAAGTCAAAAACAGGACATGATAGGTTCTGTTTATTTGTACTGTGTGGCTCTGGTTATTGAGGACTCTCTTTTTATGTTTCGCAGGTAACCCGAAGACAAATGGTTCTGTTCTTATAACCACAGCTAAGTGGTTCTACTCTTGTTTTCTTTTCTTGAGTTTTGCTTGTTGATAGGTTCTTATCTCATGTGTTGTTTGCTTATCCTCGGCAGGTTTACGTTCCAATCATACCCGTGAACCTTGTGATCTCACGTCGGCACAAGAGAACGAAAGTCTCTGGTGTGTGGTTCTGCTCTACCCGTGAACCTTCTGATCTCACGTCGGTACAAGAGACGAAAAGTCTCTAGTCTATCGTACATGTCATCCCGTGAGAGGTATGTGTTTGTGTCTGTCGTACATGTCCCGTGAACACATTTGTGTTATTCTTTCCCCACATGTTGTTCAATAAACTTGTATATATAGCAAACAAGAATCGGCTACTCTTGAATGTAAAAACTCTCTTATTCAGTCTGCTTTATTCTCAGGTTTCAAATATTTTCTCATCCCAACTCTCTCTTAAAAAATCTCTCATTTCTTATTATCATTAAAAACTATTCCGCTCCCAATTAAGTTGCAAACAATCTCTCTTCCAAATTCTTTCTCAAACAGCTACAATCTTTTTTTATCATCAAACAGCTACATTAGTTTTTTTCATCAATTAAATTTTTCTAAGAACATGTCATCTCCAGACTTAGATGATGAGTTTGATGAATTTTTTGATGAACACTTTGATAATCTATTTCAAGATTGCCTAGATGATTATGGCAATGATCAACAGCCAACTACTTCAAGGCGGCCAAGAGCTTTTAATGATAGAAGACGTGAGGAAGGGCATATTCGTTTATGGAATGATTATTTCAGCGAAAATGCTACTTACTCTCAAGCTAGTTTTGTTGATGCGTATTGTTGATGCACTATCCAATGAAGTACCATATTCCCAACAAAGAAGAGATGCTACGGGAGGTTGGGTCTGTCTGGATTACAAAAGTGTACAACAGCAATTCGTATTTTGGCATATGGTTGTGCAGCTGATGCGGTTGATGAATACCTCTGCCTCGCAGATATCACTGCAATGCTATGCTTGGAAAATTTTGTGGAGGGAATTATATATTTGTTTCAAGATACGTACCTAAGAAGACATACATCAGAGGATCTCCAACGTTTACTCAATCGAGGAGAGGCCCGCGGATTTCCCGGGATGATCGGAAGCATTGATTTATGAATTGGGAATGGAAGAATTGTCCAACAGCTTGGAAAGACAGTATTCTCGTGGATCTGGAAAAGCTACAATCGTTTTAGAAGCTGTGGCGTCGCAAGATCTCTGGATTTGGCATGCATTTTTTGGTCCGCCAGGTACTTTAAATGATATCAATGTTCTTGACCGTTCACCAGTTTTTGATGACATCTTAGAAGGTCGAGCTCCGAGAGTAGATTACTTTGTCAATGGACGACATTACAATATGGCTTACTACCTCACTGATGTTATATATCCGAAATGGGCAACATTCATCCAATCAATTTCACTTCCACAAGACCCAAAAGCATCATTATTTGCTCAATGTCAAGAAGCTGCCCGAAAAGATGTCGAACGTGTTTTTGGAGTCTTGCAAGCTCGTTTTGCGATTGTTAAAAATCCTGCACTTTTTGGATAAGGCAAAAATAGGAAAGATAATGCGAGCATGTATCATATTGCACAATATGATAGTAGAAGATGAACGAGATGGATACAGTCTGTACAATGTAGCAAAATTCCATCAAGGAGAAGGAAGCCGGACTTCACATGTCGATTTAACATATTCTACAAAAAGGATTAACAATCTCGGCAATGTGATTGGCGCTTGGAATCAAGTTCGTGATACAACGCAACATCGACGGCTTAAAGCTGATTTGGCTGAACATAACTGGCAAAAATTTGGCACAACTCAATATTAGACTGATGCTAATTATGTTATTCATAATGCTTTCATACTAGATTTTAACCCGCAGTACACAGCGGACATATAATTTTTATTATAATTTATATTTATGTTGTATCTATTTGTTAAATAATGGATGTTTTGTAAATAGAGAAAAATGTTAATATAGATGTTTCTATCATTCTATGTTTTTTTATTATTGTATTCAGTTTTAAGTTTGTGGTTTTTTTAGGATTGTAATATATGTTTTAATTTTTTTAATGTAATATATTTATTTTCTTATATATATATATATACTACTAGTTTTATTTTTCTAATATTGCATACATTATATAACCAACATTTATAATATTATAGAATATACTTTAAACACATTTTTAATTAAAAATTAGATACCCAAAAATGACTAATGGAAGGACAAAAATTAAAAACAAAAATGTGAAGAAATTTATTATTTTTAGTATTATTAAAAGATAGAGACACTCAAATGAAGATGTGCATGGCCTTGTAGCTCTTAAACCTAAGCAAAATATGTCAATTTCTTAAAAAGAAAATTAAATATTTAATCTATTTTTAACTGATTCTTAAAATAGTTTTATTCACAATATTATATTATATAAAAATGGTACAATAATTATGTATCGACGATCCAAAAAGAGAAACATTGAATAATTGAAAAGAAACAAAAAGGAGTCTCCTTTTAAGTTCGATCGCACTTATGAGTGTTTCTTCTTCTCCTCTGCTTTATTCATGTGGGAACCAAATACGTGGTAACCACTCAAATCATCTCACAATTTTCTCAGTTCCTCGTGATTATATTTTGCTTCTTTCGTGTACTTTCTCTCTGTGTTCTCAATAATATAGTACATTTATAAATGCGCACTCTTCTTTCACCGACCTTCCGACACGAAAAAGGCAAGTCCTTTTTTTTTGTTTCTCTGTCACTTCCACTTGTTCACCATGAATATGCTTTAATGGGTTCTTCTTCTTTTTGCAGCTTTTATTAGATTATCTTTTGTTCTTTTCTTTCTCAGTTGGTAGGGTTTATGAACTTACTTATATATTCTCTGTATAAAACCTAGAGGGGAGTGTTAGATCAAAAACCCCTTTTTTAATTTTTGTGGGTGTTTCTACTTTCTTAATTTAGAAGGTAGACAAAAATGTTGGTGAAGTTTGGGTTTTTATTACTTGTGATCTCTTTTGTGTTTTTTTCTAATAACACTTTGGGACAACAAGATGATGATGATAGTGATGATGATACTGCTGTGTACATTGTCACACTTAAACAACCTCCTATTGTTCATCTCTTTGAAGAACAAGAGCTTAAGCAAACTAGACATAATCACAAAAAGTCTAAATTTACACCAAAACCACAACCAAGGTATATACTGATAAATTTTGATTTTTTATTCTTGTCAATAGATTCTCTGTATACCTCTAGTTATATACTTTTTTTATATAGGAAGAAACGTCATGGGAGGTCAAAGATACCATCTGTTGCTCAATCTCATGACTCTTTCTTGAGAAAGACATTAAAAGGAGAGACTTATATAAAGCTTTATAGTTACCATTATCTAATCAATGGATTTGCTCTGTTTGTTAACTCACAACAGGTATTCAAAAACATGAGTTCTTGATCATTGTAGAACTTATCTTTGAGTATACTTGATATTGAGTTTCTGTGTTTGTTTCTTTAAGGCTGAGAAGCTTGCAATAAGAAGAGAAGTAGCAAACATAGTGTTAGATTACTCTGTTAGGACAGCAACAACGTATACTCCACAGTTTATGGGTTTACCACAAGGAGCATGGGCCAAAGAAGGTGGATTCGAGATTGCTGGAGAAGGAGTTGTTATCGGTTTTATCGATACCGGGATCGATCCTAAACATCCTAGTTTCGATGACAAGGACTCAAACTCTCAGCGTTCATATCCAACCCCTAAGCATTTCTCAGGTATTTGTGAAGTTACACCAGATTTTCCATCAGGATCTTGCAATAAAAAGCTGATTGGAGCGCGGCATTTCGCGCAATCCGCTGTTACCAGAGGAATCTTTAACTCATCTGAAGATTACGCTTCTCCTTTTGATGGAGATGGCCATGGCACGTAAGTGTAACTATTTGGTTATATTATACAAAAACAGAGTTTGAAGGTTAAAAGATTGTTACTTTGGATGTATATGCAGACACACAGCTTCGATTGCAGCGGGTAACCACGGCGTTCCAGTGATAGTTTCTAACCATAACTTTGGAAACGCTAGTGGAGTCGCTCCTCGTGCATTGTAAGTAAAACAACAAAACTTGGATCAATGGTAAACTCTTTCACAAACTAACTACAGCTTTTATGTTTTAGTATTTCTGTTTACAAGGCATTGTACAAGGGTTTTGGAGGTTTTGCTGCAGATGTTGTTGCAGCTATAGATCAGGTGTGCAAATCAAGAAACTAAAATCTGATTAATTCTTTCAAATTAGTCGGCTTTGATATAATGGTTATAACATTTTTTAGGCAGCTCAAGATGGAGTAGATATACTAAGTCTATCAATTACACCGAATCGAAAACCTCCTGGTGTTGCCACATTCTTTAATCCTATAGATATGGCATTACTCTCCGCTGTAAAATCCGGTATTTTCGTAGTCCAAGCTGCGGGAAATACCGGTCCAGCGCCTAAAAGCATGTCTTCGTTTGGTCCTTGGATTTTCACAGTTGGTGCTTCTTCTCATGATAGAGTCTACTCCAATTCCTTAACCCTAGGAAACAATGTAACTATTCCAGGCATAGGATTCGCAAGTAAGTCTTCTTACCATCTCAAACTAATAACTTTCGATGATTACGGATTTGTGACTTGTGTAATTTTGTTTCTCTTTATAGTGCCTACGGAAGATGGGAAAATGTACAAGATGATATCTGCTTTTCATGCCATGAACAATAGTACTTCTGTAGATAATGATGATATGTATGTAGGTGAATGTCAAGATTACGAAAATTTCGATCAAGATCTTGTCTCGGGGAATCTTTTGATTTGTAGCTACTCTGCTCGTTTTGTTATCGGTCTTTCGACTATTAAACAAGCTTTAGATGTTGCCAAGAATCTATCCGCGGTTGGCGTTGTATTCTATATGGATCCGTATGTTCTTGGCTTTCAGATCAATCCAACGCCTATGGATATGCCCGGAATCATAATTCCATCTGCAGAAGATTCCAAGGTGAGGAAATATATAAAGTAGTATTTGTTTAAAGGTTTATACATGGTTTCTAATGCTCTAGAGATATGTTTTTTCTTGCAGACTTTGCTCAAGTACTATAACACTTCTCTTCAAAGAGATGGTAGCACGAAAGATATTGTCAGTTTTGGAGCGGTTGCAGCCATTGAAGGCGGTTTAAATGCTAACTTTAGTGACAGAGCTCCTAAGGTAATGTATTATTCAGCAAGAGGACCTGATCCAGAAGACAACTCTTTCAACGACGCAGACATATTAAAACCGAACCTCTTAGCTCCTGGAAACTCTATTTGGGGTGCTTGGAGTTCTGCTTCAACGGATTCAACCGAGTTTATAGGTTAAGTATATATACAAGTGATCAAAAACAGAGGATTTTTTTTTGCAATAAAGTTAGTAACTTTAGGATTTGAGTTTTGTTCTTTTTTCTCTGTTTAGGTGAGAAGTTTGCTATGATGTCCGGTACAAGCATGGCTGCTCCTCATGTAGCTGGTGTGGCTGCATTAATCAAACAAACTTATCCACAGTTCAGTCCTTCACAAATCGCATCCGCGCTTTCAACAACTGCTCTTCTTTATGATAATAAAGGCAGTCCGATAATGGCTCAGCGATCTTTTTCCAATCCTGATCAAAGCCTCTATACCGCAACACCGTTTGATATGGGAAGCGGTTTTGTTAATGCAACTGCAGCTTTAAACCCTGGTCTAATTTTTGACACAAGTAAGTGTATATTCAAATTAGCTCACACAAGTAAAATGTTGATTTGTCAAATTCAAAATGTATAACACTTTTTTTCCTATCTAGGTTTTGAAGACTATATGTCATTTCTATGTGGGATCAATGGCTCGGATCCAGTGGTATTTAACTATACTGGACTTCGTTGTTCCGCTAACAACACAACGATCAGCGGTTTTGACCTCAACTTGCCGTCGGTTACTGTATCGACGCTTAATGCCACGCAAATATTTCAGAGATCAGTAAAAAACATAGCCGGGAATGAGACATATAATGTTGGCTGGAGTCCTCCTTATGGTGTTTCAATGAAAGTATCACCTAGTCTGTTTGCTATAGGCTTAGGAGAAACTCAAGTACTTAGCATAACCCTCAACGCGACAAAGAACAGTTCTAGTTCTAGTTTTGGCAGAATCGGATTGTTTGGAAACACAGGACACATTGTTAATATTCCTGTAACTGTCATATCGAAAATAGCTTGGAGCTAATGATAGATAAACATATTCTTCTTTTACCATTCAGTTGTTAAAGTTACATTTTTTTATTTAATGCAATGTAAAACCATAGAAATGTCTTCAAACACAAGTAGCTAACTCCAATCTTCAAGCGTTTCCTCCATCTTTGTTGCCTTTGCTTGGAGAAGAAGGTAACTTCGTGGTTTCCTCTTGAGCTCCAGATGGGTTTGTAGGAATGTTAGGGTTAACCATTGTGAAAGGTGGGTACTTTGGGAAAGGCCAGCCCTTTAATGGAAGCATGTGACTGAAGAATCCACCAATCATGGATTTTGCATTTCCGGACTCCATCTTGTTCATTGAAGATGAATCATCCATTAGGGATTGAGCTGATTTTGGTTCTGACAGAAGCTTTGGGCCGCGGAGTGAGAGTGCGGGTCGGGAACTAAGGAGGACGAAGACGAGGAAGAGACAGAGAGAAGAAGCCTTTGAGATTTTCGACATATTGTTGCTTTGGTGTTTTTGCTTTGAGCTCTTGTGTTTTGTGATTGTGTGTGTGTTTATGGGGGTTGTGGATAATCTTATATATAAGTGGCGATCTTTGAGGTTAGAAAAGAGATGTGTTTTTGACGTTGGGATTCTACTTCTTACCTAAACTAGTTTTCGAATTAAAGCTTCATGATTTGAGCATGACCATCTGATGAGAGATGATGATCTATGGGTTTCTTCAATATTCATGTTTTGGTTGACAAGAACCAAGCTTATGGGTTTGTTAGCCACAAAAGTATCAAAATATTTTATAAGAAATAGTACGATTATCATCTTCAACAAAACAATATAAAAATGTAAACATGATCGATCATTGTAGTTTTTATATATTCTTTTCCATTTTGTTTTCCTCTTACAAAACATGCATTATGCATATGTTTGGTCATCCTATTTCGGCAAAATATTGTGTAGGGCAAGATGTCAATTTTTGAGATTCTCATTATGTACGTGACTCAGTTTTTGATGTAAGAAATTATCCTAAATATATAAAATCATCACCCAAATCCTAAAATTTTCAATAATACCGCAGAATTCTAAGTTTATGATCGCTTCTTAGACTTTTTAGCAATAATATAAATGTAATAAAACGAGAACTATACTATAAATCGGATAATACTTACTCGCAGATAATAGAATTATGATATCTAGTAGTAACCCAAACCTAATCATCGTAATTCTTTTATGAATAAACACAAAAGAAGAAAGTTTTACTAAGAAGAGCCAAGGCAAACGCTTACACAATGTGATAGATCACTTGAGAATTGAGATACACACAAAACAACACTCATCAAGAAACAAAGAAGTAAGAGAAAGAAGAAGAAAAACAGGGGAACGAACGAAACACGTGTGTACGTTTTCAGGGGACGACTGAGGGAGATGCGGTGGTGGAGCAGTATTTATTAGATTGGACGAGACGACAGATTGACGCGGCGGAGATGATGAGCATAAGGATTACACCGGCGAAGGCGGCCATTAATGCTCCGGCACCGTGATCGCAGTAAGTGGCGAATCTGTCACAAATCTTCTCCCATCTCGCGTGTTTATTCCCGTTCTTCCCTACCTCCGCCATGAACGCCGCCGCGTTTGCTGCCGCCGAGATTAGAGTCACGTTCAGCTGTTTTTCCGGTGAGAAGAAGCCAAGTCAGCATAAATATGAGACTCTCTTCTAACATTTATCATTTTCCAAAAAAAAATCTGAAACTTCATAATTATTTCTAAACATAATGTTGTTAAAATTTTCGTGAAACTAAAATTATAAATTTTGTCTTTAAAGTTTTTCTCCGTTATAAATGTGAATTAAATTAAATTAAAAATAATATATATATATATATATATATATATATATATATTAACTCCAACTAGTTGGTTTTATAGTCGTGAAAATGTAAATATTTATATATTTACCATGTCAAGAATTGCGACAGAGAGAAGACGAGATCCAGTCAATTCCATTTTCCCTCCAAATATCTGTAGAGCAATCATCAACAAGTTGTGGAAGCTCACCATTGCATTAGCTACAACAAAAAAACTTTTTTGTTTCCCAACACCAGAATCATCAAAAAAGATTAGTCTCAAAATCAAGATTTAGAAAATCTTAGAATGTGTATTTGAAGAGGCTTGCTTACACAAAAGCTGGTGTGTGGTCGAACTTAGCAGTGAAAGTAGCGTTAATTGGAGTGTTTCTAACTTGTCCCACGACGAAAGTCTTTGTTTGTTTGTTTAATCCCATTACAATGGCTGCAGATAACGTGGCTGAGAAGGCAAGTAATCTCATCCCTAAGAGTATTTTGCAACTCTTATCGCTCGTAGCAGCCGATGCGAGCTTTGAAACCGCCATTGTTTTGAAGATGATGTATGATGTAATTGGTTTGTGTGTGTTGTAATGTGTGTAAAGAGAAAAGAGAGTGTTGTGTTATATATTGAGTTTTTTTTGAGTGATTGTGTTTGGTCTTTTGTCTGACCATCTAACTTTGGGAGGGTTAATTTTAGGTTTTGGTGGTTGTGAAGATTCAGTGAAAAAAATATCAGATATGATTCTCATTTTTTTTTTGTTCTGTGGCAAGTTAACTTACTCTCGGGACAGTCTCATCTACCCACTTAAACCTGTCTTGACTTTTTGACTTTTTGTGGAAATATAAACTCAATTAGCTCATTAGCTGATTGCGTTTGCGTTTAGTGTGTACCTTTTCCAGTGAACCTACAACCTCAAATATTTTAAACAAAAAGATTTGAAAAATTTAGATGCCAAAAAAGGAAAAATCGCATAATATTATTTTTGGAAAATTTTATTTTTCTGATAAAAAATTAAAGAATGGGAATTTTTTTCTTTCACAGAAACGCAAAGTTAAAGGTAGAAATTGCAGTTGAAACAATGTGTATCTTATGTGATTTTTAAAGAATTACAAACTTTACAGTTGGAACTTGGAACAATTGGAATTTTTTGTTTGCCAAATCGGATAAGTTCATTTTTGTTTTATTTTTTCTTCACAATTTTTTCTCCCACAAAAAATGTGAATCTTCCGTGATTTTTATTTTTTCATGTAAACACAAACATGGAGGCCGAAATTGCAGTTGAAGCGGTGAAAATCCTAAATAGAATTAGTAGCAATAATTCAAATTTCAGAAGATTGGTGCGTATTTTCAAATATCTTAAACAATTTTCATATGCTAAAGGCGGCTTTTTCACTCTTCTCCTTGTCAAAGATTTCACATTCCTCGAATCTGAAGGTAGATTTCCTTGTACGGTCATCTAGAACTTTAATTTCTAAAATTTCTTTTATAAAGAATTTTCTTCCGGTTTGGGCTACCAACCGTGGAATTCTTTTCTAATTAGTGTTTAGTTGACAAAAAACCCCCTAAATAGAAAAACGTTTATGCAATATTGAGCTAATTTGTAAATTTAGAGCTTACAATGAAAAATAAAATAAAACCCAAATTCCATACCGGAACCACATTTAATCTGTGTAGAGAGATGAATAATGGATATGCTAAATCATTACATCATTACGGATACATGTAAAATTTTTAATAATTATTAAGAAAATATATGTATGTTGTGATTTTTTTGTTTTATATTAATATTTTTTTTACTAATATTTAGATTCTATAATTTTAGATTCCAGTTACGATTGGCTTAACATCTCTCGTTAACTCATCATTTGATATCAAAGCAAAATATTTTATGTATTTTAGTAGACCAACTTGTAAAAAAAAACTATATAATCATATTTATTTAAACAGCTCTAACCCGTTCGATAATATGATCCGCAAGTATTTTTTTTTAAGTAAGTGAAAAGTATCTAAAATATTTAAATTATGGATACTAATTTCTTTTAGAATTGTTTAAAGTTTTTCTTTGATATTAATTTAAATTATGATTATATTACAATTACAAATAATAACTTCAAGTTTTGATATTTATTCAAATGGCAAGGGTTTAATTATGCAAATCTTACAAAAAGATGTTATTTTGCCAAATGTACTTCTAAATTCATAATATGGGGATATATGTGGATAATATTGATAAACATATTTTAATACTTATCTATATCAAGTTTTTATTTTGAATTTAAAATTTAATAAAAGCTACAACAATTTATTTAAAATTTGAGAATATAAAATATTTTGAGTAGATTATGTAAGAAAATACTAGAAATGTGAAGCGGAATAATTTTATTGTAAGTAAATTATAAAAACATATCTATTGTACATTTTTACTAGATCAAGAGATAGATATAACGAAATCCTACCCCAAAAAAAAGATAGATATAAAGAAAACAATCTGGCACATATATATCTTCGCAGATTTGTTTTTTTTTTTTTTCAAATATCAAATTTTATTTCATATATCTTTGTTAATCTTCAATTTCACATTGATAAATAATATACTTTGATATTTTTACCAACTAAGCTTTATGCTTCTGTTTACTATAAACTGGGAACCTCTTCACATAATTTCTTTCAAGTTTAATTTAAACATCACGACCTCTCTACTTGCTTTCTCTTAATTTTCTTGCTAAATCAGTTATCAAAAAAAAATAAAAAATGAAGAGCTCTATGCATTTTATCTCTACACTCTTCTTCCTAGTCCTACTTAGCTTGTTGTTGGACCAGGTATACAAATCTATCTTCCCACTAGCTATAAAAAAATCTAATGAAATATACGAATTATTTTGGTTATACTATTGAATTCTTATTGTTGATTTGGTCTTATATAGGTGTGATGAAGATGGTTGAAGGACAACCCTTACTGCGAAGCCCAAAGCATCAACTTCAGGGGATTTTGTGCGAGATAGAGGACTTGCAAGCGAGTGTGTATCAGCGAAGGTTTCCCTGATGGTCGATGCGAAGGACCCTTATTCTTCGACAACAAATGTATGTGCAGGAAGCCTTGTGCTCTTTAATTCTACCTAAACCAGATATTATACTATTGTAAATACTTTAATTTATTTGTTTAAAAAAAAAACAGAAAAGTAATTTAATTTTAATCCAACACTAAGAGTCTAAGATATCTATACATGTACTCAAAACTAGCTCTATTTTACAATATATGGCTACTAAGATTTGTTAGATAAAAGTGACACTTTTATATGTTTTTATTATAAAATATTTTAATAGAATTAGAATTGATAAGTGTTGATATCTTATCGATAAAATTGACATGTGTCACGATCTTATTAATGAGTAACTTTGAAACCAAATTTTGTATAATAAGATATTTCGAATAAATAAATATAATCTAGTTATAGTGAATCACTAATGACTGTTGGACTTGAACTTTGTCGTGACTCGTGCGGTCTCAGAGTTGGAATGGCAGACTTATTTTTTGTGGTCTTCGAGTCTAAACAGCGGTTGTATTTTCAGCAGCTGAAATTGTCATGTGCCTTTATTTTTTATTTTATAATTAAACGTAACTTTTTTTTCTTATTCTAATTATTGAGGATAAATCTCATCTAAGTTTTGGAAAAGGTGTTAATCCACAAAGAAAGCCTTTTACGGAGCATTCAAATAGACATACAACAAAGACTCATATTTATATTTATAAGGAAGAGTAGTTACGCATCCGAAAAAAATTAATTTGAAGATCAAAAACTGTATTCAGAAGCACATCTAAGCTGACTAAACTGATCCATATATCAAGTAAAACCCATATCTAATGATCCCTTAAATATTGGGAAAATGATATATATGATTGCATGAGATATACTACCGGATGCGATTATACCAACACTAATGCTCAGAACCCATGGATAACCACTTGGAAAGTCTTCGTTTTACCCAAAAAAAAAGTTACTCGCCCATAACCATGTGGTTAATTAATCCAACTTAAACAATGTTAAGTTTATAATTTTTATTACTTAATTTATATTTGATTTTGCATAATAATAATTTAGATGATAAAAGATTTTCTTTTAGACATAAAGAAATAAATTATGGTAACTACTAGTAACTACATTAAAAAATCTAATAATCTCTAACTTTAATACTAAATAAAGTAATTTGTTTCAACTCCATCGATTTACCATCACATATACTTAAAAAAAACTCCACTCGACAATTTGTGTAACAGATTTATTCAATTCGTTTAGCATATCATAATCAGCAATTTTTCTATAAATAACCAGAGTTTTTGTCGGTTCATATAACAACATACATAAAAAAAACTACAAATCTGAACCCAATTAATTGAAGAAAATGGATAAAAAACAAAAAAAGGAATATTATTAGGAGGATCTGGACTCTGTAACGGCTAGTTCCAAAGTACCGTTTTTTTTTAATTAAATACACGCTCTGACACATTCCATATACACACACATACACATTCACACTCTCACAGAGATAGAGAGAGAGAAGCTAAAAAAAAAAAAAAAAACACACACACACACAACTTTTGTTGCCTCTTTCTCATCATCTTCACTCAGATCACTTTTTCTCTGATTTAGGGTTTTTCGTTGACTGTACACTAATTCGATTTGGGAAGAGAGGAAGAAGAGAAATCCGCCATGAACATCTTCAAGAAGAAGACAACTCCCAAAGGTAAACAAAAAAAAAAGCTGAAAACTTTGTTACCATTCTTCGTTCCTCAAGAGATTTAGGTTTCTGTGTTTTTTCTTCTTCTTCATCTCTTAATTGCGAGTAACAGTATTGAATCCTGTTGGGAACAAACTCAATCTGGATGAAAATAGGATCTTTAAGCGTTTGTTGTGTTCAAAATTGGATCTTTATTTGTGGGTTCTTGTTATCCATAAAAGGATAGATATATTTCTTAATTAGATGTGTAATTAAGTGTGCGGAAAGCTCGAAATTGGAAATCCTGATTTAGGTTAGCTTGTTAATTTTGTAATCCTGCTTTTTGATTGTATTGAAAAGTTGTGATTTTTATTTTCTGAATCCGCAGATGCTCTTCGTACCAGTAAGAGAGAGATGGCTGTTGCTACACGAGGTATGATGTTGTTGTATAGGTTCCAATCTCTAAAAAAAGTTTGGTTTTTTTTTTAATTAAGTAGATTGTGTTGTGTTTGAGTAATGACCGGAATTGTTGGAGTTTTGATATGTGTCACTCTATTGCTACTTGGATTGGGTGAAAAATGGTTTACCTTACTAATTTTGGTTGAGATTTCGTTTTATCTCATAGTAAGAGAGCTAATTCGATGCATAGATATTACTGTGTGAAGAAACCTTTCTTACTACCATTTCACTGAGATGCTCGTAGTCGTATCGTGGTTAGTCTAGCTTCTTTGAGAATTTCTTAATGCATTTGCTTGTTTTGCTGAATCATTCTTGTCCCTATAAAACCAGGATTATTAGAGGTGTTGAATTTGGCAAGAACTAGTGATTAGTATCTGTTCTTGATGTTTTGGGACTTTTTTTGTAACCTCTGTTCTGTCCAATTATACCTAAAAGCACATAGAAGAATAGAGCTAAGCTTGTATTCTGTTGTGACTTACTTGATATCCGTTTCCATCGCAGGTATCGAACGGGAGATTACATCTCTTCAACTAGAGGTAAGGTTAATTATAACTGTGAGCTTGTCTGAATTCTACCTTTACTAACATTAAGTCACAATTAGGAGAAGAGACTAGTTGCAGAAATCAAGAAAACGGCTAAGACTGGAAATGAGGCAAGTTCTTCCTTTCAATCCTTTCTTTTCTCTCTTCCTGTTTCATCTAAGAACTTCAGTCTTAATTGATTAATCTCTCGACTGTTGGATTATTCACAGGCGGCCACAAAGATTTTAGCTCGTCAACTTGTTCGATTGAGACAACAGATTACTAACTTACAGGGAAGTCGTGCTCAAATTAGGGGTGTAACCACTCATACACAGGTTTGGTTTCCGCTAGTTCAACATCAGCTAAACTAGTAGTTCTATTTCAATCTGGTGTTAATATAAAGTTCCATTTTTAACTTTCATTTTAGGCTCTGTATGCCAGCACTTCGATTTCATCTGGCATGAAAGGTGCTACCAAAGCTATGGTTGCAATGAACAAGGTAATATTAGTTTGTTTCAATTCTCAATACTCAATTTCATCGATATAGAAAGCACATTAGTTTATGAACCAGTTACATACTAATCCATAACATTTAACATCATTCCTACTTATTGTATTTTCAGCAAATGGCACCAACGAAACAAGCCAAGGTGATTAAGGATTTCCAAAAGCAGTCGGCACAGCTAGACATGACGGTAAACGGATACATCCTCTTTAATCTTAAGTGCTTACTTAATCTAATGAGCAACAGGTACAGATTAGTTGGCAGGATTTAGCTATTTTTATATTTGTTTTTGGATTTGCAGATAGAGATGATGTCAGAGGCAATTGATGAAACACTTGACAAAGATGAGGCTGAAGAAGAAACAGAAGATCTCACTAACCAAGTTCTTGATGAGATTGGTGTTGGGGTTGCATCTCAGGTCAGGTTTCTCTGAACTTAAGGCAAAGTCTTTTCGGATTCTTGTGTAAGTCAAAAACTTAAAATCTGTCTACTCTTTCATTTGTTTTAAATAGTTATCTTCAGCTCCAAAAGGCCGGATTGCTACAAAAACCGCAGCTCCTCCCACATCTACTGCAGCTACTAACAAGTGAGCTCATGTCATATATATAAGTTTGTTTAGTCAAATCAAAATCACAGTGTAGAAAAAAAAAGAAAAACATTTCCTAACCGTTAGTTTAACTTGCAGCTCTGAATCAAGTGATGTGGATGAGCTTGAGAAGAGGTTGGCTTCGCTACGACGAATCTGAGATGTCTGAAAGCAAGAAAGAAAGAAAGAAAGAAAGAGAGCAGCTTCCTTCCTCTTTTTTGTTATCTCTGTAAAAAATCTGCTGAAACTTGAGCATGTTTGATACTAAGATTTGTCATCAAAAACACTTATTCAAGTTTTTCGTGTTTCCAAAAATACAATTAACACCTAAAATTAAATTTTTTATTATTTTTCTAAATTAATTATATTCTTTAATTATATTTTCATAAAATCTTTAAAATGAATTTTAAGAACTCTTTGTTCATATAATATAATAATATAAAATTGATATTATAATAACTCTCACGGCTTAAATTTTAATTATTATACCAATTTTTTTTATAAATATATACTATACAATCGAATTTTAAATATTTCAGTTACCCAATAATATAATAGATTTTTGTAAATAAAAATTACAGTAAAAACATTAAATAATTATTTTATACTTGTTACCTAGTTTATCTATAAACATGCTTATAAAACTGAATATAGAATCCCTTCCTCTTAACAGTGATTTCCTTTTGATTAGTAATCGGTTATTCAATGAACAACATGCATTGCCTAAATTATTTTTATTTGTTTCTTACCGTTTGTATTTAATCCAATATGTAATTTGATCACCTATTCATGAGTTGAATGTTTTCGCCTATGAGGATCTCAAGACCAAGTATATAACCTTACAAATTCACAAATTATAATGAACAGTCTAAAAAAAAAAAAAAAACTGTATATCATTACCGAAAGCTTTCGGCTATAGTGGTTAAGACTACAACATATAACCTCGGCTATGTTCACTTATATTTTCAAGTTGATATATTATGTGAACTGTGAAGGGAATCGTTGATGCGTAGCTAGAGAATAAATACTTTATTTTTTACGCAAATAATGTTGTCCTGCAAACACAACATTGTAAAAAGATATATAAAATATATATATTTTAACTACTAGTGTATAAATTAACTAAGATCATTAATTCAAATAATATATATATCTGTTACATATATGCTGTTTTTGATGATCTCTAAAACTCAAATAATGTCATATATAATACTAGTAAATAATACAGACATAACACATTAATTCACTAAAGGCAGAAGGCTGCACATGAAGAAGTTATGAACTAATAAGTGAAACCAGAAAGAACAAATTTTAGAGTTCTTAAAGACTACGAATTTGTATCCTTCTCTCTCTCTCTCTCTCAACCCCAGTTTCTCCGGTGATCGGCTCCGGTGGATTTATTAATTTCTAAATCTTGTTCCAAATATCTTGGAGTCTACAAATCTAATTAAGCAAAGGAGTTTCAAAAATTTTCTGGGTTTTCTAAAGCCAACCAGATTTCTATGAATTCCGATTGTTCCTTCACCAAGAAAAAAGCTCGATGGGATTTTTAAAAGGTTAGATTTTAAAACTTGTAGAATCAAGGAATGTGATTTTTTTTAATTGGCTTAGTACAGGCCTGAACTAATTTGAAGGTTCAAAAACAAGACGGTTATGTCCGAAAATAAAGGAAAAATTATAAATACCTAAAGAAAAAAAAAACGAATCGTACCTTGTTCATCAATCCTAAACCCCCTACGATCTACAAAAATCCTTGTTAGCAGTCGTTCTTCTTGTGAAACCAATCATGGACGAATCCGCCATCAAAGTAAGTAATCTTCTTCTCTTTATGGATCTCTCTATTTGCTTAAGCTCCTCTGATTCTCTCTCTATTAGATGATTTAAGTCTTCATATTTGAGGTAGTAGAGAGAATGTCTGATTAGATCTTTTTTTTTTTGTTCATTAGGGTCAGAAATCGCTGGAATTGAAGGGTGAAAAACGGTAAATTCTTTTTATCTTTTTTTTTTTTTTGGGGAACTATGAGATGATGTTAGCTAATAATAATATTATCTCCTGCAATTCGAATTGTGTATTGTAGTAGGACTAGCACGATTTCCGTAGAGGGATATGACACTAGGGTTTATCAGTATCCTCTCATGCTCGCGTTGAGAAAGCAATTCGCTTCATGCGGAAAGATCGCGCGTATCGCTATTCCCAGAGACTTTAAAAAAGGTATCCTCAAGAGTCCTCTCTTCATTAGTTTTTGGGGAGAAGGTGCGAGAGACGAGGCATTGAAGCTTAGTGGAAGTGACCTGGGAGGATGGCCTCTAGTAGTTTTGGGTATTGATTATTTTACTATATGTTTAGTTACTCGACCTGTTACTGCAGAATTAGTACCTAACCAACATACCCACTTTAATAGATTCAATTGGTAAAAGGAAGAAGAACATATAGATGATGTATTTGTATACTATATATATATATATATATTTTTGGTTTGATATGAAGATCCTATTGTTTAATTGAAGATCCTATGCAAATTCTAAGTCTACTAGCCTTTGTTCAAAAAAAAAAAAAAAAAGTCTACTAGACTAATTATAGGTTCGAAGATAGGACCTTTCTTTAAAGTCAAATACCCTAATATTGTTAGGGGTTATTGTCTGGGTCTTATTTAGTCAAAAACTTTGAAATTAGGCATTTCTATATGTGATATCGGATTTAGACATTTTTTTAAAACGAAAAGACAATTTTGGCTTCCTATTCTGTTTTTCTTCCTTCTCCTCTTGCGATGAAATCCTCGCCTCTTTTTCTTCTTCCTTCTCCTTCATCAACACCATCTCTGTCACTTATAAGTTATAACACACCTCCAAAATACAAAAACGCCCTACCGCTAACACCATCTCGGATCTAATGGATTCAATCTGTTTTGTGTTTTATGAAAAAATATCTAAACCCTAAAAAGTTTTCACTATCTTTTGAATTCAAGGGCTCCAATCAAAAATCATCTCATCTCATCATTTTCACTAGATCTCATCATCTCCACCACCATCTCTTTCACCGGATCTCATCATCTCCACCACCATCTAATCTATATTGTTATTTAGTGAATCACCCTGTATTGTTATTGGAGATCAATTAATGGAATCGTAATATATGCTTACTCTCATCTTCTCAAGGTTTTTATTATCATGAATATGTTTGATTGTGATAGTGAAAAGACGTTTCTTCTTCTTTATTTTTTTAGTCGTGTGAGATGCAGGGCAAAGAGGCTCGCGGACGGTGATTTCATGCTCTAAAGAAAGCACCAAAAACAAAATTTTGGAAAAACTTGTACGTAATCTCTTAGAAATAAATTAAAATGCACGAATTAAAGCAACAAAAAACCAAACCTCAACTACAAAACACGTCAACATATCACTCCTTCCATCTTATTTAGAACATATAATAGTTGTTTTTTCTAGCGCGGTTGAATTGTTTTAAAAAATTTTATGTATTTTTTAGTATATTTTACTTTTTGTCACAACAAAAGAGTGTGAAATTATATATGCTTTCAGAAACATGAGCTTTCATATATCAATGATTTACAATAAACTATAGACTAAAAAAGATAATTTAGAAGAACTGAGTTGGTTATTTCATATACATGAGATTGAAGAGCCTCAAAATTTTCATCACGTTTTGTGAACACATTTCGCATTTAAAGTTTTTATCTTTGTTTCACTTAGCTATTTTCCTCTCTTTAGAAAATTATTTCATTGGTTTGGAGCTAGCTATGAATGTTTATGGATTCATGTAGCTTGAAGCTTGATAACAGATCATAACAGAAAAACTGGAAGACCTATTATTTAAAGACCCGAAAAGCTACCTATAACGATGTAGTATATTTTTATTATAAAAAGCAGGCAAATTGCTCATTGGAGTTGTTACTTAGAGCCTCAACATAGAATATATACTGAGCGAACCATCAAAACCACCAACTATGAAATAAGTTGCCCCGACTTGAGCTATAACGATAAAGCAGATATGTTATGGTAAGAGACCGAAACTATATACAAACCATGTATGATAGCGTCGACACATGTGTTATGAGGAGGGATACTAACATCATACATTGATACATAAACAAACATACATACATCTGATTTAAAAGAAGTAAAGAACTGAACAAAAATCTGATTAAAGAGACATACCCAAATTTAGTGAGAGTATTTCACCCAGATCCTCTAGCTTCAGCCTTCCTCTTTTCTGCAAATTAACAATTTCAGTGAATTAGATATAACTATTAATACATGTATACAATACACATATATAGATGTCCATACACATGTTATTATACTGATTCAAGCCGAAGATGAAAATCATATCAACAAAGAAAGGGTAAAGACCTTCATAACCCAAAAAAATGACTAAAACCTAGCCGCCATTCAGCAGATTGAACACTGAACATTGAAGAGAGAAAGGAAATTGTGAAAAGAAATTTCATCTAGTCCTATATAATCCATGTAAGTAAAGAGAAATTTCAGAGTGAAAGGAAATTGTAAGAGGCATGAAACGGGAGGAGATGATATTATATAGGACTTCAACTTACACCTATTGAATAAAAAGTAGTGGGACTTCAATTGAAAGAGACAACATTGAAAAACTTGAATTACCGTTTTAGAGGAAGACGTTACGATTGAGATGGAAGTCAGGAAAGACAACAAAAGGATGTGGAGGATTGCCGAGGGACGCTTCAGGTCGCACAACGGCGGAAGGCAGAGTGGAGCTTCCTAGAGAAGGGTTTTATTTCAACATCATATAAAACATGTATTAATATTGGATTGGGCTTTACATAAATATGAAATTGGGCTTTTAAAGAAATATAAAACAAAGGAAAAAGAATTGCTTAGTGGGTTATGTCAAAAATTTGGCCTTATTAAATAGAGAGAGTGACTGATGTGGCAACACCAAGAATCAGTAAAGTTAACTTTATATATATATATAAAGTTAACTTTATTCACTCCTGGTGCTGCCACATCAGCTACTTCTTCTTTAATTTTGTGGGTCTTACAGATTTTAATAAGCCTTTTAAACAATTACAAAAATGATAAATTGATCCATTAGATTTCATCCAAATTCTGTAGGCCCAACACTATTTCATCCAAAGTCTCTAGACCCAGCACTATATCTAAATCATATTGATTCAACCTGATAAATCTTAGCGACAACAGTGTGAAGGACGATCCACCTTCACACGTTTCTCTCCTCCTTAACCCTCGATCCATGTCGTTGCACCATCCGATGTTATAATGCATACCATTCAATTTTAATTTCTCCACTCCTCTAAACTTTCACACATCCTTTCATGTCTTCCGTCACCAGTGAAACGGCTCCGATTTAATTATCTTGTTAGGTTTAGGGATTCTCATTAGGGTTTTTATTGTTTAGTAGATCTGTTGATTTCTTAGGATTCATATTCTTCTGTGTTCTTCATTTTTGGTTGTTCTTCATATTAATTCTTGATTGATCACCTAGAATTAATAACATATGAAAATAAATTGATATGAGAATATAACTGGAAAATCTTTGATGAACAGAATTTCTTTTTACAAAGAGATTTGATTTTACAATTTTGTGAACAAAAGAAACTTGTTTTCAAAGCTGGTTTTAAACTTAGATAATATTTGATGTGAGAACTGATTTTCTTACAATTGAGTTTAGAGTTAGAACGGTTTTTAATTGAATGAATCATGTTTGTTTGATTGATTTGATATTCCATAATTTCTTGAGATCATTCTTTAGGCCTAGCTTTTATTCCATCTGAATTTACAAAACTTTAATTCTGTTTTTGCATTGAAATTTAAATACAACATATTAACTTTGATGTAAATGATATTTCTCACTAATGAACCAAGAAAGCATACAAGGAGTATTTATACTCTATACAAATGTATAAGAATAGTGAGCTAAAGGAGACTCAACTACACTTAATAAACTTATATACAAATAAGTCAATATACCCCCTCAAGCCGATAATTCTTGTGTTAAATAGAGGCTTGAAACTGACATTCTTCGAAGGAGGTGATGGAAAGGACCAGGTGTAAGGGCTTCGTAAGTATGTCAGCTGACTGGTTCTCAGAGGACAAGTGGAAAAGTCTGAGAAAACCATTCTTAACCTGATCCCATGTTGTGTGACAATCAATCTCCACATGCTTGGTTCTCTCATGGAAGACGTCATTGTTTGCAATGTCAAGAGCCGATTGATTGTCGCAGAACAACTTAGCCTGGGAGACTAGTGTGATACGCAAATCCCGAAGTATCTGACGAAACTAGAAAAACTCCTTGGTTGTTTGTGCCATACTCCGATACTCTGCTTCAGTGCTACTTGAACTCACTATATCCTGCTTCTTTGATTTCTAAGAGATCAGTGAAGTACCAAGAAAGATGCACATACCAGAGATTGATCATCGTGTATCTTTACACGTTCCCCAATCAGCATCTGCAAAGTCGTTGAGACAAACTTTAGAAGACTCAGAGAAGAAAAGTCCTTGGCCTGTGTTATTATTCATATATTTGAGGACATTTCGAGCAGCCTGGAAATGAATGTCAGTAGGACATGAGAGAAACTGGCTCAACTTGTTAATAGCAAAGGTGATATCTATTCTTGTAATGCATAAGTACAACAACCTGCCAATCAATTCTCTGTAAGGTCGATCATCAGATAACAGAACACACGTTTCCTTAGTAAGGTCAACCTTGGGATCCATAGGAATAAAGTTAGGTTTGCAACCCAACAACCAGCATCAGCAAATAAGTCTAAGCAGTACTTTCTCTGACAAACAGAGATTGCATCAGCATTTCTAGCTATCTCTAAGCCTAGAAAAAATTTGGCCGGTCCCAAATCCTTGGTCTTAAACTGCTTCACAAGACAAGCTTTGACTGAAGCAACAGCTTGATCATTATTACTCGCGATCAAAAGCATCATTCAGTAAAGCCTTTGAAAAACATCGATACCACTGGCGAGAGGCCTGCTTCAATCTGTAAATAGATTTGTTGAGTTTGCAGACTGCGTTGGGTGGTAAGGTGCCGGAAGAAGGTGTGTAACCCTGTGGAAGACTCATGTATATCTCTTCATTGAGGTCACTATGCAAAATGGAACTTGTAACATCCATTTGGGTAAGGCTCCAACCCTTCTTAGCCGCTAAATCCAAGAGTAACTTCACACTAGCAAGACGAGCCACAAGTGAAAAGGTATCAAAGTAATCAACTTCCTCCTGTTGTGTAAAGCCTTTAGCGGCCAAACAAGCCTTGTATCGCTTAATAGAGCCATCTGCATGGTATTTAATGGTGAAAACCCATTTGCATCCCACTACGTTCTTACCTTGTGGCAGTGAAACAACATTGAAAGTCTTGGTACGCTCCATGTTATCCAATTCCACATTCGTAGCCTGCGTCCACTTCAGAGATGCTATAGCTTGTTGAAAATTCTTAGGTTATGTTTCGAGAGTAACAGATAGAATGTAGGACTTATATGATGGTTTAAGATTAGAATAGGTAAGATAAGATGATAGAGGGTAAGGAGTGGTTAGCTTTGTAGTGGAAAAAGGAGATGAAGGAGAAGATATTTGAGTGAGAGAACAGTGATAGTCAGAAAGATAACATGGTGCTCTAGTCATTCGCTGTGGCCTGACATTTAATGGTGAAACAATGGTTGTCTCGGGAGTCACAGTCTCATCATCAGAAGAGTCACCAGTAGGGGTTGGAATTGTGGATGTTCGAGAGGCATGAGAGGAACTAGATGAATGAAATGCAGGAGTATGAAAGTAGTCGATACTATGAAGAAAGTTTAATGGCAAAACAGATGCATTAAACAAATCAGACGAACGAGGACCATTTTGACTATCAAAGAAAGGAAAAACATGTTCATGAAATATAACATTGCGAGAGATTAAAATCTGATTTGTATCTAGATGGAGAACTTTGTAACCCTTATAACCAAACGAATATCCTAAGAAAACACACTTATCTACTCCAGAACTAAACTTGTGTCAATCGTTGAGAAGAGTAGAAACAAAACAGAGACAACCAAATGAACGTAAAAAGGTGTAATATGGTTTCTTTTTGTTAAGTAATTCATATGGAGTACGATTTAATAACAAAGGAGAAGGTGCCATGTTTATGAGAAACACAGCCGTAAGAAGACAATCTGTCCAATACTCTTGCAATATTAAGAAGGTGTTGATGTTTTCTTTCAACAACTGAGTTCTGTTGAGGTGTATAAGAACAAGAAAACTGGTGAATCATCCCATGTGTTCTAACTAGATCAGTAAAAGCAAGTTCAGGAGAATTATCAGTTCTTTTTTTTTTTATTTTTTTTTAGTATGATACTGAGTGTGAACATACTCAATAAAAGTAGGGAAAAATAGAAAGAACATCACTTTTATTTCTTAAAAGGCAAACCCAAGTAGCTCTAGTACAATCATCAACTATTGTAAGAAAATATAGAAACCATTCTATAGATTCAACAGAAAAAGGACCCCATATATCTAAATGAACTAGATCAAAAGGTACATAGGCCAAATGATTATTAGAAAGAAAAGGTAAACGTTTCTGCTTGGCTAGAGGACATATAGAACAAGGAGTTTCATGCTTAAGACTAGACATAGGGAGATTACTAGTGAGAAGCTTTAACTTGTTAGGGGATGGATGTCCAAGGCGTTGGTGCCAAAGATGTCCATCGACTTCCAAGGATCCAGTGAAATGAGCAGATGCAAATAACGAAGATGGAGAGATGAGTGCAGTTGAAGAGTTAGATACGACGAATCAAGATGCAGAACATAGAGATTATGCAATAAGTAGCCTTTACCAATCATCAAGGCCTGAATAGACTCCTGAAGATAACAAGAATCAGGAAAGAAATGAGCAGAGCCTTGATTATGTTGTAAAAGACTACTAATAGAAATGAGATTAAACTTGAAAGTAGGAACATGCAAAATATTATGCAAAATGAGTGTCTTTGTCAACTGAACAGAACCACAATGTGTTATATCCACCTTAGCCTCATTTGGTAACGTGACGCCAGAGACAGTAACTGTGTCACTAAAAAAGGTCAAGTCAGAGCAAACATGACTAGTTGCTCATGTATCTATGATCCAACTACCATGAGGAATGTGTTTAGCGAGAGAAGATAAGCATTGATGTTGAAAAGTAAGGCGGTTGTTCTCAAAATGTAAAGAGGAAGAAGGAAAGGAAGAAGGAAAAGATATAGAATTACCGGATGAAGATTGAATAGCCATAGCACCATGTTCTGTGATAGACGAGACTTGAGAAGATGAAACTGGATTCTCTAAAGTTTTAACCTGAGCATTAAGTTGTTGAATCAAAGTTTGTATCTGTTCACCAGTTAGAGTATTCACATCAAGGTTGATAGTAGCAGGAGTGGACTGTGGATAAGTAGAAGTCTGCTCCGTCACCACATTAGAAACAGAATGTGTCTGAGGTCGAGGAGGATTAGGCATATGTCCCCTTGATTGAGTCGTTGGTGCAGTGGGACGTTGATTTGCCGCTTGATAGTTAGAGAAAGTACTCTTGAATCCTGGTATGTAACCATGCATAACCATGCAGCTTAAAACATTTCTGCACAACATGTCCAGTCTGACCGCAGTGTGTGCATATAGGTCTATTCCCACGAGGACGATAACTGTTCTGAATAGTAGCATAGGCCACATTGTCAAAAGGAATAGGATACGCAGTGTTGTCTTGGTTAAGAGCAGATGCTTGGAATATCATACTATCAGGCTTCGGTTGATGGTCTTCTATCTCTCATTAGAAGTTACCATATTAACTCAATTCAATGGAGAGGGTAGTAAAAAAAAAAAAAAAAGGCTTGGGTAACTTCTCCCTCGGGCACGAGGTTTTAATTTTTTCACAGTATTTCGTTGGTTCACCTCAGCTTTACTAATGTATTAAGAATTGCATTTTATCGAAAACTTACAGCGGCTTGCCAAACAAAAGCTTCTTCGATGCTCGGTATAGGCTTCAACATCAGGATGTGTCGGCAGACTGGTAACTCCACATAATTCTTGTATTCCTCCCATAAAGTCACCAAGAGAGTATAGTAGGATGCTACATCTAATGAACCTTGCTGAATAGAATTTAACTTCTGCTCTATCTCAAAAACTCTTGGGGCATCATCTTGTTTAAAACAAACTCGCAGTAGATATGAACAACAAACTCGCACCAATCTTTTTATCAACTGAGTTTATAATCCAGGTAGAGACAATCTCATTACAACGTGACCGAGAACCAAAATCACGGTGATCATCAAGAGGTTTCTTGATCGTTCCGTCAATGAAACCAAGTTTATTCCGAACATTAAGAGCTACTCGAACTGACCTTCACCAAGAATAGAAATCAGCTCCAGACGTGAGACGATCGGATACAATACTCATCCCCGCACGATCTGAGCTGTGCAAGAAGTAAGGATTCTCATATTGATCTATAGACGAATGGTTCGTAGCTGGTGGCGCCATGGTTGAGATCTGAGAACGGGACTGTGCGATAAAAAGCAATAACCCAAGCTTAATGGAGTAAAAGAAAAGCGATCAAACCCAATATGATCCGGGTAACGAAAGAAGAACAATGAATTAGAATGATTCCAACTAGATTCGCGATGAAGGACGAAACAATCTGAAGATTAGATGCATTCATCTGTGAGAAAACGAAATCGGAGCTTCAGAGAGATGATATGGAGCAATGAGGAAGACGAATCAAAGATTAATCGAAGATGAGAGAGCTCGAATCAAAGATAAGAACTGAAATGAAGCTCAAGATCGCCATCGATGGTGTTTTTGAAAAAGTTTGTTACGCGAAAGAGAGAATGAGAAATTAATCTTGCTCTGATACCATATTAACTTTGATGTTAAAGATATTTTTCATTAATGAACGAAGAGAGCATACAAGGAGTATTTATACTCTATACAAATGTATAAGAATAGTGAGCTAAAGAAGATTCAACTACACTTAATACACCATAATAATCTTATATACAAATAAGTCAATAAAACATATTATGTTTCGCATAATTGATAGATTAAATCTATTGTGTACATCTAGAGTCTCTATGGATTCGACCCCTAAAATATTACTTACCATTAAGATATTACCATTTGACCATATCAGTTTTTTTACTTTTTTTTTTCTTTTTTTGTGAATTTTCAATCCTAGGTAAGATTGACAAGGTAGTTTTCTCATTGACTGTTTGGGTAAGGCTTTCACGACGTTCTCCTTTTTTTTTTTTTTTTTTATAACTTTGATAAAACCTTGTTTTATAAAAACATCTATATTATCTGAGTCGATCTTTATTTTATGAAACATCCATATTATCGTTGAGTCTTCAATATCTCAGCCTTTGTTCGAGTAGAATAATCATTGGTCCGCATTGGTGAAGCTTCTTAGTTTTGACTCGAGCCGAGCGATAATTTACGGTCCGGTTCAATTGTGACGTGACCTGACTGCTAATTAGTTTAATGGTTTTTTCGGTGATGGGATAAAATTTTATAGAGAAAATATTAATGATGGTTGTCTCTTCTTTACCATTAACAAGTTCAACAAATGAGATTATTTCTCCTTTATTTTTGTGTAGACTCGCATGTGGGATATGAATTTGTGGGATTGGGATGTGGACTTCATTGTTATTAGATTAATCCCATTTCAATTAAAGAAATATTTAACAAAAAGAAAATATAAAGAAAAATCACGGAAAAGCAAAAGGGTCAATTATTGAAATTGAATGGCTGAAAATTATTTCAATAGTCTTTATTTTTTTTTTTTTGAGTGGAGAACTTTGATCTGTCTTGACGTCTTATAAACATTCACTCTTTTACGAAGAGACAAAAGACAAAACATATTGCGAAGAGATGGAAAAGAATGGTTCTTCAGTTTCTGTACTCATGCTTCTTTTTCTTATTAGCTTCTTCTTTCACCATACCGAATCTGCTTTGCCTGTTGATCATGAACAACTCTCAATAACTGGTTAGTGTTTCAACACACATGCACACACATACACACACATACACATACACACATGTATATTAATTTGTCCATGTGATAACTGTTTACAGTTTTACTCTATATATTGAAATAAAAACACGTATATGATCATATTCTAGAAACAGTTAATAGATGAAGTTCATGAAATATATATAAACCACATAAACTAAATCTCAGTAAATAGCTAAATATACATACACTTTTTGCTGTATGTACATGTACATAATTGGTTATATTTCTCTTATTTCATCTTGGATTATATCTTTTATATCACATGGTTATAAAACATATATATCAGACGTTCAAAACGATTTATATTATTAGTCAATTCATTATTTTGAAAAAAAACTTAATAATGCAAAATGACTTTAATTTTTAACAACAAATATAATAATAAGAAAGAATGTTTAAAAGCGTTGAGTCTATATTTGACAAATTTAGCTTTGATTAAGAGTTAATTAGCGGAATATATTTGGCCTAACTGATTGCTTCTTTCAGGAACCAAATAAACGCACAGTCGCACACGCTATATGTCGAATAGGCCTATTAACTATAAGAGTCTCAGATTCATTGGGATATTTTAGAATTTTGGTTGGGATTCAGTTTAAATCTTCTAAATATTTTAGAATTTTGATTCAGATTTATTTCGATTCGATTCTGGATATCTAAAACATTAAAATATTTGAATTAAATTAAGTTAACTTTGATAAAAATAACTAAGTATTCGGGATATTTTGATAATTTTGAGTGTTTTGTTTATCTTAGTTTCAATTTAGTTTGGTTCTGTTCCAATTCTTTGGGTTATAGGATTCGAGAACCCATTCGGATATTTTTCGGTTTCGGTTCATTTTGGTTCCTTTTTTCGACTCAGTTTTGGTTTCGGAGGTTCTTAGTTTCTAGGTATTTTTCCCAAGCCTACAATTAATCTTCAAATAGTATCATGCTCAATAGCTTTGGATCCATATAATATCTAATGAGTACCTTAGCAATCTTCCAAGGCGTGGGATACAACTCTAGTAGGTCCATGAACTGGTTATATATCAAACTATAGCTTAGGCCAGCAATGAAATTTAGGAGGCTCAAGTCAATATTTGTTTTCAGGATTTTCTGGATATTTAAAAAAAATAACTAAGTAAATTTCAAAAACTGAAAAACATTGGAACTTATTGCTAGAAAAATAAAATTTTGGAACCTGTTTATCAATCAATGTTTTGTTGATGGGCTCACAAACTTTATGTGAGCTCTAAGCCAATGTTTCACTTTACTTGAAACATGACGGACGACTGTATAGCTCGCATAACTTCCTTGCCAAAAACAGTTACAGATATATCACTTAACCGGCCAAATTAACCTAGCCATCCAAACCCTTCACGTTATCCATGTGGTTTAGAGGCTCGATACATTGTTATATGGAAGAGCTACGTACGTGCAAGCTCCGATCCTACGCACACTCTTCACACCCAACTTTAAGATCAGAATGAAACATCACGAGACACACAACTATACATAGATAAAAGAAACACAAACGAACATAAATTCAATTTAAATTCCACATATGTAGTAGTATCATTATCATGTTCACAATAAAATCAGGCTCCTACACCCATATCACACACAAGATTTGAGAAGTTGATAAAACACATGCAAATTTTTAGGATATCAAGATTTTTGGATAGTTTCAGATTTTGAGCTTTTCTCATAAATACTCTACTTAAACTCATTTTTTATGGATTAATGAAGATATTTATAAAGAGCTTTTTGATTAAGACTGACAAAATCGTTCTCAATATGAATACCCCGTAGTTTGAAAAAAATTTATACTTTTAAAACTAAAATGAAGGGAGGAGAATTTTGGCGGTTTATAAGCACAATGGTGCCATAGGAACACCCTCATCAAGAAGTGGACGCGGTGGTGGTCACGGTATGGTACTCATATTCATATTTATTTGTTATTATTATTTTTTCCTGTGAAAGTAATTATATTCACATGTTTAAGATCAATGGAATTATAACTATAAAACTAACTATATTAAGACTAATTTACTTTTCTATACTTTAGATTTTCTTATTGTCAATAACTGAATATTCATTATGTATAAAGATTGATGCATAGATATTATTTTATAGGGAGGCGATTGATGAGTATATATAAGCCAAATGGAGACATCTATACAAAACCGTCAAGCAGTGGACATGGTCGTGGTCGCATTCATCAACATTCCTCTCCTTAGCTTTTGAACTGTTCACAAATCTTGAAACTTATCTTTTATGAATTGTGATTTGTCTTTTATATCATTTGTCTGTGTGTTTAGTCGTTGTTTTGCTTTGTTTGTTTGTCTTCGTTTCACAGTGTCATTCCCGAGACTTTAACCATACGCGTTTGTTAATGTTTTTTTTGTTTTTTTGACTAAAATGAACCGCCGAGAAGAGTCGGTACTTTTTAAAATGTTTAAAAAAAAAAAAAAAAATCTCTCCGGCTTTTTAATGTGATTTAGTGGAACTAAAACCATTCGCATAAAGAGTATAGGATCAAGAGGTTTCACAAATTAACTACGAGAGAAAGAGAGAGATGGCAAAGAAAAGATTTTCGAATTTGGGACTTCTGTTCTTGCTTCTATTGTCTATTGTGGTGTCATGCTCTAACGAATGTGCTCATGCGTCTCCACACGAGTTACGTCCATTATCAGGTCAGTCTTGCTTGACACATGTATGATGTATCTTAGTAATTTTCATAAATCGAACATAAATATCTGCAACTTTAAGTTCGTCGTGACAAGATATGGAAACCAAATGAAGACGGGTGTTGTTCAATATGGTTTCAATTTTGTATTGTTTTAGCTAACTTATGTTTTATATAAAAGTAAAACTAATTCAAAAAGCTAATATCCTTTGATCGTTAGTATTTTAAAGAAAATTTAATTCATGGAAGGATATTAATTTTAGTTATTTTAAATTAAATAGCGTGGAGAAGGAAGTTGATACCAGTACGGTCATCAAAAAGTCCCCGAAGTCGTTCGTTTGCGCCGCAAAGGCCCCCATCGCGGCCACCTCCGCCTCCACCGTCACCATCGCCGCCACCATCGTCACCATCATCATCCCCATCAATTTGATTGGTAAGCAAATAATAATTGCCAAATTAGCATATAGACAAAAAATCAAATTTTTAAGGTGTGACTGGTTTCTCATTAGAATTTTGATTAATATTAGAAGAATTATAGGAACATCGTAATGAAAACAGAGTATACGTTTCATTTTAAAGTGCTGAACCAACATAAGTGCATTGTTGTAGGAACTATCGCCTAGAGATCGGATCGATATACGGACTAGGAGGACTGTCGTGGCGTGGAGCATTTCATTGTTTCCTATATGGCAGATTGAATTAAGAGCATCTCATCTGGTTGATACTTGGATCTAAGAAGCTAGATGACCAAACCTGGTGCCCATTTTTCTTCTTTGTTGATTTTAATTATATGTCTCTGTTTCGCAACTAATGTGACACAAAGTCTCCATACTACAGATCAGGCAATCCGCTGTGCCCACTGACAGTCCGGTCTAAATATTTAATGCAGTTATCTGCAAGATAAAAAAAATTGGTTATCAGTTTTGTTGACAATTTTAATGAGTTCTGACATCTACTACAAATACAATAATTGATTAAAAATGGATATGCAATGTACCCTTAGATGTGGAGTCTTGATATGTACATGATGGTCGTGAAAATCTTAGTGGAAAGCTCTAGTTACTCATATTTTCTGCCAAAAATCCGTAATTAAGTTTTGCAAAAGAATTACAAATTTAATACTTTCTAAAAGTAAACTATGATGTACTCTTTCTGTTTCACAAAAAGTGTCATTCTAAAAAAATATTTTTGTTTCACAAAGAATATCATTTCACATTTCCAATAAATGTTTTAATGTTAAATTTTCTTTTTTACCCCTAAAATCTAAAGTTATTTTCATTAAATTTAGATTATTAATTATTTATTAAATAAAGACAAACATATATAATTCAAACTTTTCTTAAAAATAACATTCTTTGTGAAAGTATTATCTTGCACAGTTAAACGAAAAAAAAAAAGACTTTGTCTTTCTTTGCACTGTTAAGATTTTATGAATGGTCAGTTTAAAAAAAAAAAGAAATATAGATGAACAGTGCAATAAACTCATTTTTTTAAATATATATGACGTAATAATTTCCATGCACCACCGATTTTCAAAATTAGGATATTACAAGATAATATTAATGCTCAATCTCACGTTTTGGTCTTCTTTGACAGTTTGACTTAACTAAAGAGTGTCCAAACTGCTATCTATTACCACGCGTCTTTCGCTGTCCTTATAGGGAACTTAAAGTCTTAAACTATTCGCAAAGAGACACAACACTATGTATAAAAGAGTTGGAATCCAGAAGATAATTAGCAATCTATAAATGTGAGTAAGTGAGATGACAATGAAGGGTTCTTTGAATTTGAGACTTGTGTTCTTGCTTCTATTGGTTCTTTTGCTTTCATGCTCTAACGACTATGCTCTTTCTTCTTCACAAGACTTACGCCCATCATCAGGTTAGTCTTGAGTCGAGACATGTATTCCCAATGGTTTTTTTTAATCGATCGAGTACTAAAAACGTTCATAAATACAAATATGATTCTCCCGAGATACCAATCAAATTTTTGAGTATATTGCGCTAGTTTTAGGAAATCATTCTCAAAAATTCGTGTGCTCTCATTTCATAATCTAATTTTTCGTTCAGTTTTTTTGGTTTATGAAAAATAATACCAATTAAAGACCAAAAATGTTTTGATGAGATTAGTTTGGCATCGTTTCCATTTTGGTTTTGGTAGGTTTTAGTAACATTTTTTATTAGATGGTTTATTTGTGTTTGCCCAAAAAAATTAAGATTGTTTATTTCTATTGTTTTACTTTGATTTCAATTTGCATTGTTTGTAACAGGAAAAAATAAACAAAAAATTGGTTTATTCATTTCTTTGCTTTAACTTATCATAATAGTTTCAATTATTTACAATTTATTAGACACATGTTTATAGATTTGGTCATATATATATTCTTTTGTCAAAAAAAAAAAAAGATCTAATAACAGCATTCAATTAATTCTCAATGTTTTTTTTAATTAATAAATCAAAGGAGGGAGAAGAATGATGCGGCGGGTTAAATCATCAAGTAGTGGACATGGTGGAGGGGGTGGTCCAGGGGGAGGTGGTCCAGGTGTAAGTGGTAATTTACCGTTACCGTACCATCCCCCACCACTATTACCACCGTTATGTCAGCCGTCACCGTCAGTACCGCCACAATCAAAGGCATTATCACTACCATGAATTGAAGAATATTCAAAAAGAATTGAAGAATATAAGCTAAAAAAAACCATAAACAAAATCCAATCAAAGTGGTCAACCTATCAAATACTTTGAAGATTGTTCTTTTTGTGGAGACGAGATCTAATGCAACTTAAAAATAGAATTCATATTCAATATATGATTCATTATAAATAATGTGTTTATTTATGATTTATTCAACATTTGATTTGGTTATTCGAAATGAGGATAGAGCATTCTCCTGTAAGTTTTTTTTTTTTTGGGTAATTGTTTTAAATTCTTTCAACGAATATTTTTTTTTGGACAAACACTTGTTTTCATTTCAGTAAGATAGAATCCAAGTGCAGATACAAAAAGAGTTTGAGAACTCAAATTTTAAAGTACAACAATAAAAGGCATTCCCTAATGTTTGGCAAAGAGAGATAAAAGGATAGATAAGTTTAGCCGACAAACGTTCTTTGAGAACTTTGAGCCAAAAGCTAGATAGTGTTTTGGTACATGTGAGATCAAAGATTATCGACAATTCTTAAACGAATGTAAAATGATTTTTACAATATAATGATTTGTTTGGTAGAAGTCGAATTATCTTTTTAAAAATTGTTCCTACAAAACCTTTTCATACACCCACTACAACTTAAAAAGGATCTCACATTTACACCAAGTCAGGCTATTTAACCTAAATTCCACAAAATAGTCAGCGGTTATTTTTAAATTCTTAAAGATTATAATTGATGCATTTAGGGAGGGTAAGAGCATCACAAATCACAAGAACAACCGAGCAATCAACGAGCTCGTATTAGAAATACTCCTCCATTGCTGTCCTTTTCGCCATTTTTCGCCACCACCGTCAACAGTTTTTATGAAACGACACAAATAGAAGTTTGAGTTTTGGTTTTCTATTTCTGTTGAAATATGTTGTAACATTTGCAAACATTAATAAGTGATGTAAGGGAATCTCGATAAAGAGAACTAATTCCAAATTCATTTCTGGTATCCATATTCCATCCTAATTGAGTGGCTGAAAAAGGTCACATTTGACTTCGTTATCTGTGGTTCTTTCCCATCAACAGGTTAGTGCTTATGATAAAAGAAAAATATATTAAATTTTGATGATTTTAATAAAATGAAAACATATATATTTATATAATTAAAGAAGTTTCTGATTTTTTGAAATGGTTTTGGTTCAGTTTGCCTTAGAGTTTAGACCATTTAATTTGGATTCCTTTTGCTAGATACAATATGATAATGAATTGTTGAAAAGACAACTTTGTAACTTTCTAATTTTAAATTGAAAAGGCTGGGGAAGGAAGTTGATTCCAATGTGGCGATCAGTCGATGAACTAGGTCTCTAGGCGCTCCACCATCGCCGCCGCCACCCCCTTTTGTACCACCACCGTTGGCAATCTCTATGAAACGTATAAATAACTTTAATTCCAGTGAGATGATATAGTATTTTGGTGAAATGTTTTGTAACATTTTTCACGGTATAAAACTGATAGAATGAAAGCTAGTAAAGAATTATATACAATGTTATGTTTTTTTTTTCGTCAACGACAATGTTATGTTATTAATACCGAGTATAGTTTTAAACTTTCAATAGCCAGAAATTTAGTACGCATTATTAATTTTTTTCTAGAAAAAATGATAAACATATGTTAGTAACAATTAATATACTACGAAATATAAATGCATATCATAAGAAGTGTTTTTAGTGATTCTCTAAAACAATCCGACCTGTTTTTTAAATAATTATAATATAATTAAATATCCTATAATTATTTATTACAATCAAACAATAAACTAATAATCAATATGCACATGGGAAGACAAGCCAAACCAACTCAAATTTAATATAAATATCATATTAATTATAACCAGTTAAAACCAGCAACTTAATGTGCTTCTAAACTAGGTTCCAACATAAATTACATAATCATCAACACACAATCAAGATCCTGAATAATCCTCTTCCACATCACCATGATTCCACCTCACCTACCTGCACACCACAAACAACAATTGAGATACGTGAGTATTATCATAAATACTCAGTGAGGCGATGCTCTCATCTACTAGGATATACACACAAACGAAAAGCCAAACACAAACAATGCACAAAAGCAAACAAACCAGACAACTCTGAATGCATAGGTGACTCTGCGACCTTGCATCGACCGACACACTTATTGCATCGGTTGTTGCAACCAAATCCCTAACTGCGTCGACCGATGAGCTCCTTGCATTGACCGATGCAACACCTCCTGCGTCGACCGATGCACTCCTTGCATCGACCGATGGAACGTTCATCTTCTCCATCAAATCCCTAACTGCATCGACCGATGCACACCTTGCATTGATCGATGCAGTCTGGCGAAGCATCGCCGAACATGATCTCCACCAACTTCTCTTGGCTCTGTGATGTCGAATACATCCTCAAAAGGCCACAAAAATCAAAGCAAACAGTCACAAACAACCACATAAGCAATCAGCAACCAAAAACACAGATAACACACATCTAATCGTTTAGATAAGCGATGATCCCGCACTCACCTCTAAAACAAGCAGATATGACGAAGAACAGCGAGATTCAAGCCTTACAACAACCTCTACTTGACACCCTCAACTCAGATCTCCTTCTCCACGTTCCAAAAACACAAACAGACTTAGAAATCCCCAGAAACCTCTCAATAATTTTTTAGAATTTTTTATCCTCTTTCTCTTCTTCCAGAAACGACAAAAATGGTTCAAAAACAAGTGGTGTCGAGTTCTCCCTTAAATACTCGAACCCTAGGTTTCCATCAACTAAACCGCTTCAAACCGGAGAAAATAGAACTAACCGGAACACCAATTGCGCGGTTGCGTTGATCGATGCACTTACTGACATCAATCAATGCACAAACAAAATTTCCGGTTTGTGGGTGTTACACTCTGGAAGCATTCCTCGTGGACAATATGTGAGGGTGAGAAGACAATAGACACTTCCTTAAATACATAGAAAATGTTTGTCGGAATTCATCAAGTATATCAATTTCAAGAAGATGTCAAGATATAGAATCATTCCTAATGATACAAGGTTTATTTTTCCTATAAAAATTGTATTGAAATATATCTGTATTTTGTAAACACTTTTATATTTATATATTTGATCTGACGAAAGAAAACATAAGAAGACGATTTTCTTGTTTGTACTTTTTTCATTCATCACAGTATTATAATAAGTTTTCAGTACATCATTTTTTTGTTATCATAATTAAATAAGCTTTATATATTACAAGAGAGTCATTGTTACCTACGTGTCAAGCCTATGATTTTTCTCAGTATTTAAGTTTCATCAACTAAACTCTTTTTTTTTTTTTTTGCGACAAAATACTTGTATTCATTTAATAAAGAGAGAACCAAGTACAAAGAGAAGGAGAGATCAAGGATCCTAAAGTTTAGAACATAAAGTATTCTTATTTTGATTTACCAATTGTCAAACTTATACAAATGCTACAAAACTTACTATAGTTTTAAATATTTTGAATTAAACTGTATAAACAGATAGTAAATGTATTTCAACACCATATAAAGTTTTTACTAAAAAATAAAACAATTAGTATATTAAAAACCTAGTATTATATGTCTTAACTTTTAGTGACATAATAATGTTTTATCTGTAAATTATAATTCACTAAATTATATGACTTAAAACTGGTACACGTTACACTCTTCATGTAATATGGGCATTCATTCATTTAGCTAGCTAGTATAAATTTTCTTTCAAAGAAAAAAATGAACACTACTTATAATACATTATTTTTTGTGAAAAATCTTATATATTCTAAGAAAACAAGTCTGTAGATTAATCAGCAAATAAAACGTTATTATGTAATCCACAATGGTCTTTGGATCACAGTTGTCCGAAGTTTCATGATCATGAAAACTAATAAAATTTTAGAAGGAATAAGAGAAGAGAGTAACCATAATATTTTCCAATTTATGAACACAAACACACACACACATATATATATATATATATATATCACTTTCACTTAGATAATCTGAGATATTATTATCATTTTTTGTTAATTATGATGATTGAGAACAACTAACCAATTAATCGTGACAAAAACTGTAAATGTGGATGAGGCAATAATAAAGTGCAGAAAGTAAAAAATACAAAAACTTTGTTAATAAGGTTCGGTTTTTCCTACTCAACGCGACCACGTCTAGATTTGATTCCACTAGAACAAGAAAGCAAATACCACCTTTGTTCTTTATTACATATAGTAAATGTATTTCTAGGATCACAAACCAATACATCTTCATAAACCAGTAATCCTAGAAATGTACTAATCTCCTTACCTCCTATTCCTGGGATTACTAGTTTAATTTCTCCCATTTCAAATTTGTATTTTTTATAAGTTGAACTTTGAAGTTTAAAATATTATTAAAATTTGTTACCGTATAAATACTTCACTTTACATACATATTTCAAGTTAATTTTCTATCTGATTCGAAAGTTGTACCAATCAATTTTTATTGTAATGTTGATGATAAATTGATAACTACACTGTTGGTGGCTTTTTTCAGAAAAAAAAAAAGGAAAACACTTGTGGTGATGGCTCATACCGCATCTATGGTTGTATATGTGGCATCCCTGGCGACAATGACGGCACATTTGGGATTCTTGGCGGTGTTGCGTGGGATGTCTGCGGCGGTGGCGGTGATGCATGGGATATCTGCGGTGGCGGTGGTGGCGATTTGTAAATATAATAATGAGGACTCGGTGGGCTGGATGAATGTGTCACTCGTACCATCTTTGTTCTCCACTCTAAACAATATAATTTAGGAAATAAATTTTTAAAATAACAAAGAAACAATTATAATCTGTATCTGAAAACACTAACCGGTTATTGAGGTTTGTTGAGAAGGCAAAGCATATACAGTATGGTAAAGAAAGGTGCATAGAAGAATAAGAAGAACAACAAGACCCAATTCTGAAAAAGTATTGCTTTTCATCTCTCTTTCTCTCTCTCTCGACGATTCTCAAAAAATATCTTTCACTCAGGAAAATAAGGGCATACACAATAATGCCTTTTTGGCATTTTTTCACAAAAAAATGTTTTAGTTTAAATATTTTGGTAAAGGTTACGTATGTGATGTTGTAGGCCAATGTAGGGAAATTTCCAAGTAATTAAAAGTAAATCCAATATTTCTTTTTTAATCAGTAGTAACTATAAGTCAAGTCTTTAGATTTTGTCCACATTCAAAAATATTTTTTCTATCTTGTCGTCTTTTACTGGAATCTTCGGCCGACTTATCAAAAGTATACAAATATCTAATACAAATTTGTGTATTTTCATTTTATTGCCCTACAAAATTTGATTAGACATTTCACAAGAGTGAAAGTTAAACTTAACGCGACAAGTAGTCTGTAAACTATATGCCATATCACAGTAAATAAGTTTGGTGATATAGGCGTTGATTGGAACAAATGTTAGTGAAGCATTAGCATTATGCAGCATGAACAGTATGTTGCATAAGCTGTATGCTATTATTTATTTAACAATGATAGATGATTGGTACAACTATTAGTATTTACACATAAAATTATAAAATTAGACATTTTAAATATACAAATATAGTAAACTCTAAGTGATTAATGTGGGTAAAATTGTATTTTAATAACTTTAAAACCATTATGCTTGGGAAATGCTTCGTTTGGGAGCATTGAGCTGTAGAGCATTTAAAAGCTTTTTATGCTCTTTTTATGCTTTCTAAACAAAACGTGATTGACTTTTTAAAATCTATATGCTCACTTATATACACTACCAATCAACGCCATAATTGTAATATAACGCTATTAAGTACTCTTTTTCTTCACTAGGGAACACGACTACACGAGTCAGTGTTGGAGCAGCTACTGCATTGTTAGATGATTGACTGTAAGAAATGTGTTAGAATTAACACCATGCATATTGATTAATGGTCTACGATCCATTAAAAGTGTACTGTTACGAGTTCCTTTGGTCTGTAATAATATATATCAGTCCAAACATTTAATGAATAGTGAATTAATTGCCTTCGATCCAACTTTAGTTTAGTATGTAGCATAGGGACCAACCAGACAGTGTTTTAGACATTCTCTGTCTATAATCTTTGTGAAAATGTTTATCAGGAATTACATTTATTTAGTTCGAATACAGGATATCTTTAACAAATATGGTAAGATTATTCATCCCTCAGATTTTGAATTACAAGAGTGAAAAATGAATTAAGCGCAGCAAAATCATATACATAAAAGTAAAGTTTTGGTCTCTCTTTATTAGTTGATTTTCATTTAATGATTTCTAATTTTATTTATTATTTTTTTTTGTTTCTAATAGATTAATTGGTTTAAACAATATTTAAGATCCAATTAACACAAGACATTTAACTCACATATTAAAATAAAATTATAACTGAAAATAAAATAAATTATGCATTAATTATATTCCATCATTCAATTTTATTCAAATACAATAAATTATAATTGTAACTCCATAATTCTAAATGTAACTTTAATCAATTCTTATCATATAAATAAGCATTCTCTCGTATTGACATTCTTTTACTTTATCATTTTCACATTCTCTCATTCTCTTCCGTAATACCTCAAATCATTTTTTTTTTTTTTAGATTTCTCATTTTTGTTGTATGGATTATAAAAAACAAATGAAATATCATTATAAATTTTTAATGCTAAATTTTAATTTTAGAGACTACATGATATATTCTACATTCTTCTTATTTTTAAAAATTCATCTCCATTATCTAATTTGGATTATCATCTTATAAGTAATCATTCTCTCCTCCTCTCCCACCAATATCAAATGTTGTTATCTTTCATTGTTGTAAGAGTTTGATTATATATTTTAATTTAGAAAGTATTATATATTAACATTGTTTTCAATTTTTATTTTAATTATATAAAAATAAAATATTTCTTTTATATTTCTTGTCTTTCTAATCTACTCATATTTATTTTTTAAATTTCCATAGTTAAATTTAAATTCACATATTTATTTTCTAAGTCTCTCATTCTTTCATTCTCTCATCCTCTTCCACTATATCCCAAACATTTTTTTTATGTTCTTTTGTTATTGTTGTTGTATGGATCAAAAAAATCAATTCAAATATCATTGTAAAAGCTTAATTCTAAATTTTAATTTTAGAGTTTGTATGATTTGTATATCTTACATTGTTTTTTATTTTATGTTTTAAAAAGTTTATCTTCATTGTCTATTTTAGATTAGCATCTTATAAGTCATTGTTTTTCATACTCTTCTACAATATTCACCACACAATAAGGTCATGAAGTTGAAAAGATCCATCTCTAATTCTCTATTATGTACTCTGGTTATCTCACATATCCATATGTTATTTTTAATAATTTACAATGATTCTTATAATTATCCATTTATAAAGTCTATTTTGTTTTGTAAAGTCTATAAACTCTATCCATAAAGTCTATAAACTCTATTCATAAAGTCTATTTTGCCTTTTGATCCAATAGATAAATATGTAAAGATCAATATAATATTTCTGTTATTTAAATTGAGGTTTTTGAAAAAAAAAAGAACTTAATTAAAAAAATTAGGTCTTTTTGATTTAAGAAAAATGAAAAATGATTTCAAAAAGAAATCATGTTTAACTGGAAGAGAAATATAGAAAATAATATAATTTTAAAATATATTTAACTAAATCATCTAAAGGTGAAAAAATTAGTATAAAATCTAGCACTATAAATTAAATTGATTAATGAAAAACAAAAAACAAAAAAAAAACAAAAAAAAAACCATAAAGATAGAAGTTATCGTTGGAGTTTTAAAAAATCATTAGATTGAAGTTCATATAATTAAATAAGAAAACTAATTTAGTTTGTCACTTCAAAAATAATATTTTCAATTTGGAATTTGGAATATTATGTGTGAGTGTTGAGTTTATATCAACAAAACAAACAAATTATGTGTAAACTTAAATTCTGATTGAACCACTTGGTATTCCTTTTCTTTAAGTCAAAAATAAATATTTATATATTATTAAATCAGTTTTAAAGACATGTAAGTCTATTTAACTCTACATTTAACTCAAATGTAACTCTTACCCAATAGTTTTACATTCATTCCTCTAACTAATATATTTATTTTTCAAGAGAAAATATTTTTGGTTAAACTTTCATATATACATTATTTGGGTTACCTAACTTATGGTCATATATATATATATATATATATTGCTTTAAATTTTAAATGAGGAAGATTTTATACATAATAATTTTATATGTAGTTACTAAATTTTTTGATAATTTTATTAGATTTAATTTTACTATACTACAGCTTTATGTTTACAATGTCATTAAGAAAAACTCTTTAAATCAATGTTGAACCTCTATAAAACATGATAAACATAGATTCACTCATATTAGGAAAAGGTTTAAATTTCTATATTATTATTTATATTAATATAGCTTATTAATTTGTAATAATTTTTGTAGTATTTGTTAATTTCTATTCTATAGAAAAATTTATATATTTTAAATTTTGTATAATAAATAATCATACCAAAATAATGTTGACAGAAGTGTTATTTTGAAAAATTATTACAAAAAATTTAAATTCATATTTTAGTAGAAAAAGTATATTTCTTCGATTATATTATTGTTAATAAAAAAATAATATTTTAATTTAAAAAATTTCTAAAATATAATAAAACCTATTATGCATGCAACGACGTATTGCATGGACTAATTACCTAATTAGTCTTTAAAACTACTGTAAATGTTATCACATTAAATAAGTTTGCTTTACGTACCCATCTCTCACAGATTCTCCGAAGTGCTAAACATCTTCAGTATTAAACACTATTCAACTAGTTTTGATCCATGTGATAATTTCACAAATAAATCACATATGACGTAATAACGTAAATACAATTAATTGACTTTTCCACCACCTATAGTTGTCACATTGTGTATATATATATAGTATTATTTTTACGAGATTTAACTTAACTATATAATTATGATATTTTATATTAGAAAAATTGATTGCCAACTATTATAGCTACATATTCCAACATAAGTCACAGATCTATGGTAAATCATTGTATTAATATTCAATCAATATTTTTAAAGTTACTTGGTGATATACACAAACAAACATAACTTATATGGCGATCGAACAACATAACCATTATTCAAGTGGAGTCGAAGACTTGGATTGAAAGAGAAGGTTTGCTGTTACGGTCATCGTCAACTTTTTAATAGAGCCGTTGAAACTCATTTGTCTTTTATGCTTAATCTGTGAATTGTAAATTCAAGAGATGTTTTTGGGTCTCGAGTGATGTGCTTGAGTACCGATCTATGTTGATCGTCTTACTCTTTGTGGATTGAGCTATTGTTTCCAGATTTGAGATTACATCCTCTGTAATCTCTTATCCAATTCTAATTGCATATCGTTTCTATTTGAGAGTATTGATTGAGGTAGAGATAACTATAATCTATCATTGGTACGATGAAACTGAATCAATCAGGATCGTGATGGATCAGTTTGATGAAAATGAGATGCTTATGAGTACGGAGTACCAGGAAGATCCAGATAAGGCTTCTTTGAGGTTCTTACGCGGTGGTTATAATCTTCTACGACAGACGGCGGCTGAGCAAGCGGCGCGGTTTGATCAATTAGATTCGATGCTATCTGAAATAAAAAAAACGATTACCGCGTTAGCTCGATCTATTGAGAAGAGTCCGATTCAACCAGAATCTTCAAATCACGCCTCTCAGGTACCATATGATTCTTCTACACCTTATCCGCTGGGTACTGTTGAACGAAACTTACTGATCGAGAATAGATCTGGATTATTAAGGAAGATAAATATGTCGGTGTTTGATGGTTCTCATCCATATGAGTGGTTACCAAAGGTGGAGAGATTTTTTAGGGTTGGGCGTTATTCTGATTATGATAAGCTGGATATGGTGGCTTTGAGTATTGAGGAAGATGTTCTGAAGTTGTTTAACTAGGAAATGAACCGTAGAGATTTTATTCATGGACCGAGTTCAAATAAAGGTTATTTTTACGATGTGGAGAATCAATCGAAGCAGATCCAGGTAATAGGCTGTTTGCTATTAAACAAACTCGCTCTGTAGCAGCATATGTAAGTGAGTTTGAAGACTTGTCCGCTCAAGTACTCGGCTTAGATGATTCCCACTTAGAGAAGATCTTCTACAATGGCTTAAAACAAGAGATGAAAGAAGTGATTAAGATGAAGGAGCCGGAAGGGATTGATCATTAGAAGGCAGCTGTGTTGTGTATGGAATCAGCTCATTTTGCCAGTTGGTTAGTGAGAAACATGGTAAAACTGAAGTGACGGCCAAACCGTATGCTCAACGTCCTCCTTTACAATTTCAAACTACCAAACCTTTGATGGTGCAAGGCAGGGTAACACAGGGAAATCAGGGTGCTATACTACCTCGATAAGGTCCTACACCACGACAAAGGCATAAAGCTGAGGAGCTAGATGCAATGCGTAGCAAGGGCATTTGTTTCTGTTGTTAAGGGAAATATACTCTTGGTCATGTATGTCTGTTGAGAGAATTACAGATATTAACGGTCGTAGATGGCCTGGAGCTTGAGGTGATGGATGAGGAGTTGTAGACCGAATTTAAAGAGGAGTTAGTACAGACTCCTGAAGTGAGATGTCGTTCTATTAACTCTTTTCTTGGTCTTCATTCTCCAAGGACTACGAAGTTAGTTGGATACATTGGAAAATGTCGTGTGGTGGTGTTACTTGATTCAAGAGCTTCACATAACTTTGTAACTCCTGCTGTTGCTGCTCGATCTAAACTCAATGTTAAAGCAGAACGTGTAACGCCCCGACCGCCACCTCTTAGTGGACACCATGTACACTCCTAGTCCATGGGCCCATTTTTCTTAATGGGCCTCACGTCCTCTTACTAGGCCCGTTAGCCCACCCATATCTGATGGTCGGTTTGCTACGTCCGAGAGGTTTTTTAAAGACTTGTTACCGTCCCTACAAATCATCACATGATCTTTCTCTGTGTTTTGTCCTCACTCGCACAGTTCCGACAGTCACTTCCTTGAAAGTCACCGATCCTGAGACTGCTCCAGCTCAAGCATGCTTAACCCTAGAGTTCTCTCAGGACCCTTGACCGAACAGATAAGTGCACTTTTGTGACATAGGTGGCCAAATCAATTCTTTTAAACCTCTCCGCAAGTCTCTAAAATTGAGGTGTCACAATTGGTGACAGCTTTTCCTGTGCGAGGGTTGTTAAAGGGTGGGAAACGCCTGGCGCACCAATAACATACTAGTGGATTTGGATGTAGTTTCCTTTCCACGGTAAGGGGTTAGGATCGATGCCCTGCAGGGCCAGCTTGGGGTCCATGTGGGCGGCTAGTAGGGGGCTAGTGGGGTCTATAGGACGGGTAGTCACAGAACGTAACTTGGAAGTTTTACTTGGTAATGGGGTGTCTGTTCATGGTACTGGTGTTTGCAGAAACGTTCATTTCTACTTATCAGGTGTGGAGTTTAAAAGCGAATTTATCTCTCTCGATTTGGGTGGTGTGGATGTCATACTTGGATGTCAATGGTTGGAGAATCTTGGTAAGTGTGAAGTAGATTGGAAGTTACAGGAGTGACAATTTAACAATAAGGGCCAAAGGGTAACTCTGCTGGGAGATCCTAACTTACACGATCCTGCACTTTCATTGAAGACGTTGGACTCGCCATTTGATCAGATTTGGAGTGAGGAAACGATAACAGAGCTGGCTAGCACTCAACTGTTTCAGTTAGCAAACACTCTCTCGCCATCCATCTCATCGGTTTTGGGTAAGTTTGCTCTCGTTTTTGCTGTTCCAGAAGGTTTACCTCCGGTTCGTGGCTTAGAACATGGGATTACTCTATATCCGTAAGACCATATCGTTATCTGCATTCAACCAAAGAGGTGATGGAGAAGATGGTTGTGGATATGTTATCTTCAGGAATCATTCGCATCAGCAATAGCCCTTTTTCTAGTCCGGTCTTGTTTGTAAAAAAGAAAGATTCCTCTTGGAGGTTCTGTGTTGATTACAGAGCTCTGAATCAGACTACTATTCCTGACATATTTCTGATTCCAGTCATAGATTAGTTGCTAGATGAGCTTCATGGTTCAGTGATTTTTTAAAAGATTGATTTGCGTTCTGGTAATCATCAAATAAGGATGAAAGAGGAAGATATCATGATGACAGCATTTCAAACTCTGGAAGGTCATTATGAATTTCTAGTGATGCCTTTTTGCCTTACAATGCACCAGCAACGTCTCAGGCTCTTATGAATAGAGTGGTTAAACCTTACTTGAGGAAATTTGTGGTGGTTTTCTTTGATGACATCCTGATATACAGTAACACTGTGGAGGCTCATGAACAACATTTGACATTGGTGTTACAGAAACTTCAAGACAATATGTTGTTTGCAAATCAGAAAAAATGCTTGTTTGTGGCTCATCGTGTGGAATATTTGGGGCACATTATTTCAGCTGATGGCGTTGCTACATACGTGGTGAAGACAGAAGCTATGCGCAATTGGCCTGTTCCAGCTAATATAAAAAAACTTTGTGGTTTTCTTGACTTAACTGGGTACTATAGAAAGTTTGTGCAAGGGTATGGTGTATTGGCGAAGCCGCTTACTGATTTGCTTAAGAAGGATAGTTTTCACTGGAATGAGGACGCACAATTAGCTTTTCTTAAGTTAAAACAGGCTATGTCATCAGTTCCAGTATTGGGACTACCAAATTTCGAAAAAACCTTTATTTTGGAGACGGATGCTTCTAGCATAGGAGTTGGCGCAGTACTGATTCAAGATAAGAGACCCTTGGCTTATTTTAGTCATGGTCTATCAGCAAGGGAACAACTCAAGCCAGCTTGCAAACGTGAACTTATGGCGATTGTTATGGCAGTTCTTAAGTGAAAGCATTATTTGATGGGAAGGAAATTTGAGGTTCACACTGACCAGAGAAGTTTAAAGTTTTTGTTGGAACAGAAGGAGGTGTATTTGGAGTATCAGAGGTGGTTGACTAAATTGTTGGGTTTTGATATGGATATTATCTATAAACCAGGAGTTGAGAACAAAGCAGCGGATGGACTCTCAAGAATTCCTCATTCGGTTTCTGCTTTGTGTCTGGCATTGACAGTCCCGATGGCGGTACAATTACAAGACTTATACAAGGAAGTTGATGGTGATACGGCTATCCAGCAAATGCTTTCTCAGCTGCGTTCTTCTACTGATGTCCTAGGTCATTATCACATTGTGGAAGACAGACTGTGGTACAAGCAGAGGTTGGCGATTTCACGAACGTCTACTTACATTCCATTAATCTTTCACGAATTTCATGATAGTAAGCTAGGAGGTCACGCTGGTATTTTAAAGACATTGAAACGGATTCAAAATTGTTTTCACTGGGAAGGCATGTTCAAGGGTATATGTTCTGGAATGTTCAATTTGTCAGACTCATATAAGTATTCTACATTGGCACATGCTGGATTACTTCAACCTTTACCTATTCCTACTGCTATTTGGGAAGATGTGTCATTAGACTTCATTGAGGGTCTGCCTACTTCTGGTGGCGTTAATGTGATACTTGTTGTGGTGGATAGATTGAGTAAAGCAGCTCATTTTATGGGATTGAAACATCCATTTAAGGCTGCTGATGTTGCTCAGAAATTTGTTTATGAGGTGGTGCGTTTACATGGGTTTCCATAGACGATGGTATCAGATAGAGACAGGATTTTTATGGGTTCACTTTGGAAGGAGTTGTTTCGATTGGCAGGAACCAAGTTGAAGTTCAGTACGTCCTATCACCCACAAACAGACGGGCAAATGGAGGTGTTAAATCGTTGTTTTAGAGACATATTTGTGTTGTTTCTCGTCTTGTCATCCGAAGACATGGTTTAAGTATTTCTCTTGGGCAGAGTATTCATACAACACTCTTATCACTCCGCGATTAAGTCCACTCCGTTTAAGTTAATTTATGGCAGAGATCTCCCTGCATTGTTGCGTTGTGAACCAGGTTCTACTGCTAATTTGGATTTGGAGAAGCAACTCCAAGAGAGGGAATTGATATTGACACATATTAGAGCTAACTTACAACAAGCTCAAGATATCATGAAGCATCAAGCCGACAAGCACCACAAGGATGTATCTTTTGAGGTTGGAGACTGGGTGTATTTGAAGTTGCAACCTTTTTGTCAGCTGACCGTGGTGAGGTGTTCTTGTCCTAATCTCGCTGCCAAGTTATTTGGTCCCTTTAAGGTTGTTGAACGGATTGGAGTGGTTGCCTATCGCCTCAAGTTGCCGGAGTCTTCTAAGATTCATGATATTTTTCATGTAGCCTAGTTGAAACGTGTGACTGGTGATCCACAAGGGATACAAGCATCTGAACCTCCTGCAATTGTGGAAGATGAGTTTCTGTTCCCTGAAGCTATTGTGGATGTTCGCTATAATGAAACAGGGGGTCAAGAGTTTTTGATACACTAGTATGACCGTCCGATAGAAGAGGATTTGTGGATGCTGTCTAAAGAGTTTGTTCGACTCTTTCCTGACTTTCAGCTTGAGGACAAGCTGGTTCTCCGGGGAGGGAGAATTGATAAGGTGCATCAGACTTATTTTCGAAGGAAGCCATTGGAGGACACATCATCAAGTTTGAAGGCGCAAGAAGAAGGATCTGAAGTGACACGTCAACTGAATTCAAGTGGAGTCGAAGACTTGGATTGATGGAGAAGGTTTGCTGTTACGGTCATCGACAACCTTTTAATAGAGCCGTTGAAGCTCATTTGTCTTTTATGCTTAATCTGTGAATTGTAAACTCAAGAGATGTTCTTGGATCTCAAGTGATGTGCTTGAATACCGATCTATGTTGATCATCTTACTATTTGTGGATTGAGCTATATTTTCCAGATTTGAGATTACATCCTCTTCTCTGTAACCTCTTATCCAATTCTAATTGCATAACAGAGCCGTGTACACGTTATAGAAAAAAAAACCTTCGTATGTGACATCCAATTTTGGAAAAAATTTAAGGACATATATTTATAATATTTATCACTCTTATATAGTTTATTCCTAATAGAAAAATAGATACTTTTATAAATTATATACGAAGATGGGCTTATACTATGTATGTTACAACGTTGAAAACTCAAATATCTAGAGAATTTAGAATCAAAATATGGACTCATCTACAATCTGGTTTTAAACATGAACTTATACCATATTAATTAATTAGTTAAAAAGAATCAGACAAACTAGTTAAACAATAAACATTACAATAGATTTTTGCCAGCTTTCTTTGCGTCGTTAATCCTGATCTTTTGATTCTAATGTAAAATAGTACAGTGGTTGATTTTTACGTTAACGTGTTTTCATCAAATTGTTTTTGTCAAAGTGTCAAATTAAAATTAATTAATGGTTTTATTTCTATTTCTGTTTACTTTGTTTTGGTTAGATGCTTTTCACCCCAATTTTTTTTTGAATCGCAAGTAATCATCGTAATTGGTAACCTTATTATTAATAGAAAGTTTGGTTAAGAACTATTTGTTTTATTTTGTTTGTTTGTGTATTTATTTATTTTTATAATAATGAAAATGGCGTTCATTTTGTTAGCAGACAATTTTGTTTCGGTTAAACCCAACCATTTCATTTTTCATCGCTTGTGGTATTGGTTAACCTTCGCACGGCTCTGATTGCATATCGTTTCTATTTGAGAATGTTGATTGAGGTAGAGATAACTATAATCTATCACCTCCCAGGAAATCAAATGCACCGCCACCATCCTTGATGCCAAATGCACCACCACCTCCCCGGATACCAAGTGCAGCGCCACCGGCCCGAATGCCACATACGCTATTACCACTATTGCCGCATGTGCATCCTCCATTGTCACATCACATGCCTGATCAATGCGGGTATGAAAACAATAGTAAAAACATATTTCAAATTATACAGTCAGTTTTAAGTTTTCAATTATGTATATACAATGATAACTAGTTATAAAATAATTAGATGGATATAAGATAATTATAAAAGAATATAGGTTTTTTGTCAGGTAATATAACTTCGAAATTACACATTCAAAATTCTAAACTTAAAGAATATTTTACAAACCTAAACTTTTATGATATTTTCGTTAAATTGTTTAAAAAAACAAAAAAAAAAAAAAAAACAGAAAATGTGGTACTTTTGGAATTATTTTTTAATAATAAATTTTACTAAGTTAGATATTTTTGAAATTTTAATTTCTTATAAAAATTCTAATATACTTGTTTTTATTAGTTAAATTTTAACTAAAATATCCTTTATAAAACTAATTATATCAGTTTTCTTTTAGATATGATGCTAGTATAGTTATAATGCAGCCTACATAACGAGGAAGGAAGCTGACGCTGGTGGTAGTCACATAACGAAGAAGGAAGCTAATGAGTATGATCAGATGGCTTTTCAGTTCTTCATTTATCAAAGAAATAATAGTACTGTTTTTATAAGAAAATGCGTCTGCTGATGATATGAATCTTGCATTATTCATCACCATATATATATATATTGTAATAATTGCTAAGTTACATCATAATCCCAATAGCTTTTAATCCCAATATATAAGATAATGTGTTTTTTTTGTTTTCTTTTGTCAAAGTGAGATATTGTGTTGCTCAATAGTTAATTATTAACTAAGTAAAGTCCGAACTCAAAAGACTCTTGACACAAAAATTCCAACCTCTGAAGAGTTTGAGCAAAACCTTTAAAATATAAGATAGACAATAAGAAACAAGAGGAAAATGTAAATAATTCAAACAAGTGACGAGTAAAGTAACAATAATGTTTGTATTTTGTGTGTGTCTTATTTCTTTGGTTTGACTTCTTGGTACTTCAATCATTTCTGGCCCGGCACGACAAAAAAAGAAAAAAAAATCATTGGCCCACGTGGGTATGTAAATAAATGACTACAAAACAAAAGAAAGAGACCAAAGTAGAAATATAAGAGAGAGCAAGGGAGAGGGAGAGGGAGAGGGAGATGGAGATGGGAACGAAGTGTTCTTCACAATGACGTCGTCATGTGGTGGTTTTGGTTCTGCTGCTTTTAGTCTTCCCTTGCCTATCGGCTCCTTTCTCAATTACCGGTTAGTGTTTCATAGATGCAACGGCGGACCTAAATAAAAGTTACGGTTAAACTGACTTGGGTAAATTGTTGAAATGAAGTTTTATTTTCTATAATTAAATTAATAATAATTATATTAAATGTACGGAGGATATTAATAATCATACAGTAAAATTTCTATAAATTAATAATGTTGTGATTTTGACATTTTTATTAATCTATACTGATATTAATTTATAAATAAATTAAGGAAATATTTATTATTTTATAGTGTAAATTAATAATTATTAATTTATAGATATGTTTTTAATTGTTTCAATTCTTAAAAATTATAAATATAGAAAATTTGGATGTTATAAATTTTATGGTTTTGAAATTGAATTTGTAATATTTAGAAAACATTATTGACAATAAGTTACAAATACTATATCGTATAAACACATTCACTTATAAATATGACATACATAAATTCAAATTTATGAATAATGATATCAATTATCAAATTTTAATAGCTTATAAAATTATAAAAAACTAAAATGATGGATCTAAAACTAAAATCTTTTAAAAATTTTAGCTATTTTTATGACATGTTAGAGAGCATTCTATATCATTATCGTTTGAAAATATATCATAACAATTGGTTTAAAGATGTGAGCTCTAGAAAAAAAAAATCAAATTTTAAAGCATACAATATTATAAGCATATATATATATATATATATATGTGTGTGTGTGTAAATTTACATAATTATTAATTTATGATATTATCGGGATTATATTTTACAAGGTGATTCAAAAAAATTTGAATTGCGGAGAGGTTTAAAAGAATTGATTTGGCCACCTATGTGACCAAAGTGCACTTATCTTTTCGGCCAAAAGTCCTGAGAGAACTCCACAGTTAAGCGTGCTTGAGCTGAAGTAGTCTCAGGATAGGTGACCTTCCGGGAAGTGACTGTCGGAACTGTGCGAGTGAGGACAAAACACAGAGAAAGATCATGTGGTGATTTGTAGGAACGGTAACAAGTTTTTAGAGCCTTCCGGACGTAGCAAATCGACCGTCAGATATTGATTGGCTCATGGGCCTAGTTTTAGGACGTGAGGCCTATTAAGGAAGGTGGACCCACATACATGGATTGGACATGGGGCCCACTAATAGGTGGCGGTTGGGGCGTTACAAGTGGTATCAGAGCCGAACCCAGAAAAGTGTGGAGTCGAGTGGGCTCACACAGTCAGTTGGTGACGGTCTTGGTGCGCAACGAGGACGTTGCAATCTGTCAATTCACCCCGCTTTCAGAGACTTGCGGAGAGGTTTAAAACAATTGATTTGGCCATCTATGTGACCAAAGTGCACTTATTTTTTTGGTCAAGGGTCCTGAGAGAACTTCACAATTAAGCGTGTTTGAGCTGGAGTAGTCTTAGGATGGGTGACCTTCCAGGAAGTGATTGTCGGAACTGTGCGAGTGAAGACAAAACACACTGAATGATCATGTGGTTATTTGTAGGGGCAGTAACAAGTCTTTAAAATTCCGACATAGCAAACTGACCATCAGATATAGATGAACTCACGAGCTTAGTGAGAGGACGTGAGACCCATTAAGGAAAGTGGGCCCATGGACTGGAGTGGACATGGGGTCCACTGAGAGGTGGCGGTCGGGGCGTAACAAGTGGTATCAGAGTCAAAAATTATAATTTTTCTACTTTAAAGTAAGATATAAGTACAACATTGGAGCAAATATTACTTTATAATAGAGATTTAACTCTAAAATAGAATGAGGTACAGTTGGAGATGTGCTTAGAGTATAGATGTATTGTGAGACAGTGTATGATGCAGGGGATACACTAATGGTTTAGCACACATATCTGTTTGAACTATTATTCTGTATTAGTTAACTAAGAATTTCATTTCCAGTCAACAAAACTTCAATTTCAAGGTTCATATTCATTGTTCAAAGTTCAAACATTTTTGCGGTGAATAAATTTTATATTCATACATAAAGAGGAGATTTGTTGTAATAGTCAATTTATTAAAAACCAAATCATATATAAAATACACACCGGAAGCTCAACATAGTTCTTGTATTCCTTCCAGAGAGTTACAAGATAAGTATAATAGGTAGTCACACTGGATGCACTCTGCTGAACATTGTTCAGACGTTACTCAATCTAAAACACTCATGGAGCATCATTCTATTTAAAACGAGCCTGCACATTCTTCCACATACCTTCAGCTTTAGGGATAAACAATAAGCTCTGACTAATCTCTTTGCTAACTAAATTCATTAACCAAGTACAGACCATGTCATTGCATCTGGACCAAGACCCAAAATCCCTATGATCAGAAGGAGGCTTCAAGATTTTATTGCAAACATTCAGTCCCATATGCATTGAACGTCGCTAAGAATTCATCTATGCTCCGGTAGAAAGACGATCTGAAACAAGAATGAGCCCAATGTGATCCAAGCTATGAAGAAAATAAAGATTCTTATACTGATCCATTGAGTACTTCATATAAGAATTTGTAGATTCTATCAGATAACAAGTTGATGAACTAATTTCACATAGAAAAAATCGCAAATCTGAAATGCGGATGTTAAATCGGAGATCGATGAACTCAAACACCTAACCGATTAAGCAAAGAGATCAACCAAAAGATTGCAACGAAGCACGACAAAGTACTAACCAACTCAACAATGGCGAACAACAACTCCGCGAAGAAGAGTGCGACGAAACAGTGACATGAAGTACTCATTGAAATGATTCGGTGCTCAGAAGATGCTGAAAGATAGGTCGCTAGACACGGAATCGAGAGACGAAGCTGAGACAGAGATGGATTGAAAAGATCTAAAGAAGCGCAAATTCATCGAAAAAAATTATTTTAAATGTTTTCTCAAGAAACTAATGAGAAAAACACATGTTGCTTTGATACCATGTTAACAATTTTGTAAATGACAAAGTAAATTTCTCATTAAAATGTAAATGTAACTATACAAGTGTATTTATACTAAAGCTGAAATTAAGTAAAAGGAACCTTAACGCCAAATAACTATCTAACATATATGCTAAATACTATCTATCACTTATGGAAGTATTTGAAAAACAAAACAAAACAATATGCTTGAAATTGCCGATTACGTGTAAGGAAATTTCTAACGCTATTATGGATGTGGTGATCGATTGGTTGAAACTTGGAAGACAATAGTCGATAAGAAACTCCATTAGTAACTAAAAGGAAAAATATATAATAATATAATATACGTATATAGTTTATATATATATATATATATATATTATATATATTAGTTCATCAATTTTATTTTTGTTCTATCATCAACACCCGTTTTCCGAAAACCAAATATTCCGACATGATAATATATATATATATATATAAGGTTTGGTTTTCCGCGGCGGACGGATGTTGACGATGGAACAAAAATAAACAAGTGTGGGAAAAGTAGAACTTGTTATAAAAAATAGTTTAGGGAATTGTTCTTTTCTATATGATACAACATATATATACGGATAAATATTAGGGTTTAGGGTTTACACTAATGCGTTGATAATGGGCATCTATATAACAATAAAGTTATTGATAGCACTTCTTCTTGGATGACCATTATTAAAATATAGTTTTAAATGCGCTTGTGAGATGCTGCCTCGTTAAAAACCTTACCAGGAAAATCCAGTGAAAAAAACCATGGTTAAGGAAAAAAAGAGTGCAGCGCGTTTTTACTCCCCTCTTAAGTACATAACTTCAAGTCTTGAAGATGACTCGATCCAATATGATGAGTGGCTATTTAAAAGTAGTGGTTTGAAGTTCTTGCAACAAGCAAATTTCCTATTCTAATTCTAATAGATTTTGGACAATTTTCTTCTTCTTTACGGATTATGAAATTATCCTCTTTCTTCATGTTAACAATAAGAATGTAAACATGAAGCACTTCATTCTTCTAAAAGCACTAGTAAATAGTTCGCCAAATCTTCACGTGAACAAATTTGTGGGACATGTATATCGCCGTACATCACCATTCCTCTGCAGGCCAATGGTCTCATAAATGACTCATCTTGATCATTATCTTTGTCTTTCACGATCTCATCAGTGTATGTTAAAGACTTTGAAGATGATAATCTTTCACCATTTGAATCATAATATTCCTCTTAAGATGTTTATCTTTCGCGTGTTCTTTTGTTGTCTCATTAAAAACCTTTCATACAAAACCTAATGGGACAAAAAACATGATAAGGGAAAAAGAGTACAACCACGTACATGATCATATTTCTCCCCCTGAAAGCATCATTGTAAGGTTATTCATTATGATCATATATCATCTTTTCTGAAATGTTATAAACAAAGCTCATATGATCATCATATATTCTCTCTGGTCATTGAACTTCAAGTCATTTGCCCCCCTTTCATTGAAAGATAAGTTTTTCATTTATCTGAACGTAAAGCTCAAATCTTCATTTACATACAATCTTCCAAACAATCATATGATACATAGGAGTTATTTATACTCTCCTTGTAAAACTATCTCTTTCAACTCTTCTCTTTTTATAGAACTACAAGACCATTTTTCTATGTAAGATACTTTCATCAACATATTTTACACTTGTTCTTGTAACTTTCGTTTAACAAACACAAATTTTCTTTTAACGAGGTTCAGCAAATGCTTGTGTCCTCAAACTTTGTTAAAAATACTTCTTAAACACAATTACAATTAGTGTTTAATCTCGGATTCACACAAACCTAAGATTTTCTTTTAGTTTGTTCTCGATAAATTTTCAACCCATTATAAGATCCCTAAGATCAACAACAATGATCTACACTCAGGATTCTCTCATAGAGATGAACTCTCACCATTTTCTCCCCAAAAGTGTCAAAAGTCATCAAGACTTTTTCTCACTTTTACAATGTTCTCGAGAACTATAATTATTGCTTCTAGCAATATAATCACTTTAAGGGATACTTATGACAATTTGAAAATATGCTGGATAGACTGAATAAGTCTTGCTCTTATTGTCAAACTCATAAGGGATCTAAAATAATTGCTTCCACCAAAGAAGAGTATATCTCTCATAATTATTTTTTGAGAATCATTGTACTATTAAATATACTTTATTTCTCATATCACTTATGTTTCACTAGTTTTACACTTTCTAGTGTAAGGATTACTAGTCCACATAGTTTCTCTTTAAGAGAATCTATAACTACTTTCAAGTTAAATCTTTCCATGATTAGCCAATCATTCTTTGTGTACACTTTTCAATAAAAATTTCTATTAGCCACGGTTTATGATTCTCGATTTTTATCCATAACATTATCAACTGCAATACTGCATGCAAAAATGTTTACGACGTCGATTTGCTCTTTTGGTTCCTTTTCATTCTAGACATGACTCAACTTGTTGAGATTTTCTTTTATTATGATCCTAGGTTCCTGAATCTCTTTCTTACTCATGTCTACATCTCTTCTAGAAATTTTTCATAACTCTTTGCTTCCTTGGTGCCATATTAATTTATGCTCCTTTTCTTTTCCGAGGATGCTTATATTTGGAACCATAAATCTATCACACTTCATGCTATCTTTAGACTTACTTGCAGTTGATCTTATTCTTATAGGATATTAATATTAATTGGAGCATAGCGTGTAAATGTGACTTTGTTACTATCATGGTCAGCAAATGCTTCTTGCATTTTTTTGCTTAACTTTGCAAATAAATTTTCTTTTCAATTTCAAGCGCACATTTCTTAGTACGAGGATCAAGATAACTTTTTCCAATATAATTCTTTACTAGCTGTTTCTCAAGATATTCAATCATCAAGAGAGATAAATATCTAACATATTTCCAACATTCTTTCAAATCTCATCTTAATCACTGTGGTGGAGCAACTCAACATGTATAACACATTTGGATGGGACATATCTGGTTTCTGACCTAAACCAATTGTAGTGGGGAGTACTCATGATTATTCGTTGGCCCAATGCGAATTTATTGACATTTATGTCAATTACTTAGCATGGTTTCACCATCATTGTCAATTTACCAAATACTCTCGCAATCTTAAGGTTGAAACTTCATAACAAGAGAATATGGTGGATGATCAGTCCACAATATCTCTTTGAATACATACCAACATAATTGACACTATCCAAATTTATGGTGTTGGTGAAAACCATATAATAGGCTTGCTTTGCGAAGCAGCACACATAGAAATCACTTCAGAAATCTCTGATTATTATTTCGCATCACTACTGAACCAAATGGCTTAACCAGTCATGCCAAATAGTGAGATTTTTACAAAGCATTTTATCGATAATGCATGTAATCTCTAAAATACTTTTATTGCCTTGAGTAATGAAACAACCCGACCCGTTGTTTATAATAATATAATTAAATACCCCATAATATTTAATTACAGCCCAAACAATAAACCAACAACAAATCAACATGCACAACGGAAAACAAACCAAACCGACTCCAATTTAATATAATACAATATCAATCATAATCAATATAAACCAGCAACCTAGCATACTTCTAACGATGTTCCAACAAAAAAATAACACAAACACAACATAACACAACAACCGAGACCCTAGATCATCCTCCTCCTCATCGCCATGATTCAACGCTACACATTACCTGCACTACAAACATAATGAGATGCGTGAGTATTACCTTAAATACCCAGTGAGGCGATCCTCCCATCTATAAGCTATACACACAAGCTAATCAAGAGTACAACCATAAATAAAAACATAACAAACTAGCCATTAAATAGAACACCCAATAACACATTCACCACACCTACACATCATCACACAAAACAAGTCAAACAACCCAATTGCTTAGATAAGCTCATGGTTCCGCACTCACCTTAACAAGTGATTCACGAAAATAACTACAACCAAAAGGGAAGCTCTCCAATATCAAAGAACAACCAAACTCGCTCCTACAACCAATCACTACAACAAACAAACATTGAAAACAAACTGCCAGAACAATCAGAAAAGAACAACCTCACATGTGAAACCACGAAATCAAAATGAACCGTTAACTTTCCAATCCCTACGGTGAAAAACAAGGTCTAGACGTCCAGAAACTTCCCACAAAATTTCTGCACGATCGGATCTCAGATGGAACCGCAATCGATCTCGAAACATCCGCTGGTCTCAATTCGCGACTGAGAAGAAACGCCCCACGAAACTGCAAATATCTTCTAGAATATTAACTCAAATTCACTTCTGTAAAAAGGAAAGTGTACGAAAATCTCTTAGCTACAACCATACCAAAAATCAATACATTTAGAAATGATTTGAGCAGTCGGATCCTCCTTCTCCCAAACCCAAACAGTTCTGTTTTCTCTCTTACTTTACGGAAAAAGCTTGATCTCCATCTCTTCCTCTACACCATATAACCTAGAGTTCTCTCTCTTTTTCTCTCTCTCTGATAACAGTGTTGACAATAGCAAAAGAAATAGAGAGGAAGCATGAGTTATGTGGGAGATTAGGGGTTTTTAATTAAACCAGGATTTAATTAAACCGATAATTAAACCGAAATTAATTAAATCCACTCTTTTGAATTATTCAACACAACCCAAAATATAATTCCGGAACACGGATGTTACAGGTAATAATATTTATGATTTCAAAATATTTTTTTCATTTGTTGTCTCAACATGATTACTTTCTAAATTCTCAAGATTTGCTCTATTATATGAGTGATTAAACTCATTTTGGGTGTGAACATAATCTTATATTTGTTTCATCACCTCTGTATGTGGGATTCATGAATTCTCCCCCTCGAGATGATAACACTTCATATCTATCAATCTCGATTTGAATCCCACTGTAATCAATAACATTCTCAAATTTGGTTATGTATTATAACTTAGACCCTTTTAACTTTAAGACTATTTGGGATATTATAACACATAATTATCAAATTATGTTCTTATAGGTAATAGTATATATACTCTTCAAGAGTTTTCAAAACTTTTTCTACTACTTTTTATTATTGTAGTAGAATAGTGAAAATTGTCTCACACTAGATTCTTTCATCGTCATATATATATAAGATAAATACCTCATGTACTTATTAGTAATTTCTAGTGGAGAAACTAGTTGACGTCGACCGCGACTTTATATATCATATCCACATCAGAACCACTTTTATAGAACCTTTCTTGAAACGCCCCGACCCGTTTTTTATATAATAAAATATTAAATAATAAATAATAATAATAAGTAAATACTCTAAACTATTGTCTCATACCCACTAGCCACCTAACTACAATCACACCGAACAGCGGAAATAAGCAATACCAATGAATGACAAATAATCCATTAAACCAATAACCAATATTAATCCTTAACAATGAAATAATAATCCAATCATCATAAAACATAAAACCAGCAATCCTAACAACATTCTAGGACTCAACTCTAACATCTTAACAGAAGCCAGAAAACAAACAAGCGAGCCTCGATCACACTTTGCCTTTACATGCACCACAAATTGAGATGCATGAGTATTTTATAAAAACACTCAGTGAGACAATACTCTCATCTACTGGGCTATACAGACAAGCAATTGAGATACTCTAACCATCAAACAACAATCAACAAACAAACCAGGAACTGCATCGACTGACACCAACCATGCATCGACCGACACCAACAGGGGTTGCATCGACCGACACAAGGTTGCATCGACCGACACAAGCTTGCATCGACCGATGCAAGGCTAGCCTGCATCGACCGACACTAACACTACATCGACCGATGCATGCTCGACATTTAATGGAAAACCCTAGTTGCATCGACCGATGCCTCCACATGGCATCGACCGATGCTCCTAGATCAAACCGCGCTGTCCTCGCACTTGCATCGACTGACACACAAAGTGCATCGACCGACGCACATGCCGATCATCGTATTTCCCCGAAGCTTCTCGCCGAATCACCGTTCCTAAACCAACCAAACTTGATCCAAGCCACAAGAAAGCTTCACAAGGTCCTAATTATCATTCTAACAAGCCAAAAAACACATACACAAGCAGATCAGAGAAATCTAGAGCTTAGGTAAGCCATAGTCATGCACTCACCTTTGCCAAGAAGATTATAAAACTCAAACAAGCAAAACAACACTCCTAGGAAGGTCCTACAATAATACCAGCTACAGATCTCTACAGGAACAGCCTTAAAATTCCAAAATCTCACCAAGAACACTTAGAAATCCTTCTCTCTTTTATTTTCTCTAAAAAACGGCCAATCTCGTCAAATGCGGACAATACTCGAGTTAAGGGTTTTTCCCACACCCAAAACGCACCGTTTAACTTAATCGCTCCCCAATAAAACTGGCTTTGCATCGATCGACACCACTAGTGCATCGATCGATGCATCCCCTAAACCGGGATTCTGGTTTGTAGATGTAACAATTCTCCCCCACCAACATAGATTTGTCCTCAAATCTCGAACAACCATCAGCCAAGGACTCCTGCGCAACCGTCTCCACGGCCCGCACTCCTCCGACTGATCGACGAAGGTCATCTCCAAGTGATAGACTCACGTTTCAGGCATTATTGCTTTCGATTTTTGGACTTTCTTTTTACTCATAGCCCTCAACCTTGAGTTTTTATTGGCTCCTCATCTGGCCGAAACCTGCATGCCATAATGTTGGCTCCTCATCGGGCATAATCCCGCATGCCATAATATATAAGGAAGTTCAATATTTGTCTCTCGGGTGGCCATCCTACAGCGCGCCCCCGGATCGTCATCCGAAGTCAATATACTAACCAAACTCTCAAGCCACAAAGTCATAGAATATGGTAGTACTAGGAGAACTAAAGTCCCCCCAAGAGTCGCAAGCAAAAAATTGTCAACACGTCTAAGTCCTATCCCTATCTAGGTCCCCTTCCCGTGGTTTGCGTAAAACAACACAATGTCCTACCAACCACATATCCCCTCACTAGGATACCTCATGACAACCCAAGGATCATCTACATGCCACAAGGGCCAAAAAAATATCCTAAACAGGACCACCACCAAGGCCAATCAAATGTCCTAAACAAGACCGCCACCAAGACCAAACAAATATCCTAAATAGGAGCGCCACCAAGGCCAAAAAATGTCCTAAACAAGAACATCACAAAGACCACTTGTCCCGAAGGACCGTAACAAAGACCACTCATCCCAAAGGACCATCACGAAGACTAGTTATCCCGAAGAACCGTCACGAAAACCACTCATCCCGAAGGATCGCCTAAACAGGCCACACGTCCCGAAGGACCGTCACGAAGACCCACATCCCGAACGACCACCTAAAAAAGCAACATTGGCTAAACAGCCCGCCACAAAAGCCACACAATTGGTTAAACAGCCCGCCAAAAGGCCACACAATTGGCTAAACACCCCGCCACAATGGCCACACAATTGGCTAAACAGCCACCCATAAAGGCCACACAATGTCTCAAAAGACCGCCACACATGGGCACACAATGACTCAACAGTCTGCCACAAAGGCCACACAAGCCCCTCCAAGGCTCACAACTACTAAAAATAGACAAATCCTAACTCCCATTAAAATTTGCATTTTTAAAACTTTCCCCTTTTGGAAACTTCCCACTTTTAGAAACTTCTATTTCAGGAAACTTCCCCCTTAACCACTGCCTCACGAAAATTTTGTACTCCGAACACCACCTCATCTTGTTACTTAGTCGCACAACCAACCACCTCTAAGCGACAAAGTAACAAGAGAGATGGGCTGGAATACTCCATTCCTGCTCCAGCCACAGACTACAAATGGGACCAGGCTAGACAAGCTCAAGTCGCTGGCCTGCTTCTCCAACCACTTCTTAAACCTTGCCTTCATCCTCGCCTCTGGCTGCCAAGTCTGCTCCTCAACACCATCACAGTCCCACAGGACTCTCATCAAAGAAACCTTCTTCTTCTGAAGTTCTTTGACTCTCCTCTCGAGAACCCTCACTGATCTCGCCTCCAAAGTCATGTTAGGTTGAAGATCCTTAGGAATCTTAACCAACAACTGATCATCCTCGCGGAGGCACTTCCACAACATTGACACATGGAAAACCTTGTGGAACACATGCATAACCTCAGGCAACTAAAGCCTATATGCTACCGGTCCCACCCGCTCAATCACCGTGAACAGACCCATATACCTCGGACTCAACTTAGTCTCTGTCAATGACCTGTTCAGACCCTGCAACATGGCCATCTTGAGGTATACTTTGTCTCCCACTTGAAACTCAAGATCTCTCCTCTTATTGGCATAACTCTTCTGCCGATCCTGAACTTCCTTCATGTTCAGCTTGAGAACCCAAATATTCTCTGAGGTCTCCTGAACAAAACTAGCACCATACATGCTCTTCTCCCCCACCTGAATCTAGCATAACAGTGTATGACATGACCTCCCATCCAAAGCCTCGTAAGGAACCATCCCAATATTCACCTGATAATTGTTGTTGTGAGCAGTTATTACCATATTAAAATTCCATACTAATTTCAGAACTATAATTACCATATGAATTGAGGTTGTGAGATTATTATTGTCACTGATAAAAAATTACCACGTAGGTTTTCTTTACTTACGTAACTTTTCTTATGGAAGAGCTACGCCAATTTTAAAGCTTAGTTGGACTGCACAACTATGTATATTGAGTACATACATATACGTACATATATCTACACTACTTAATTTGTTTTTTGCATGATGAGTGTCTATAAGACCAATTGTAACATAGATTTGGGGGATCAATCAGCGGAAAAGCAGGTGGTGGTTTAAACAAGCCCTAACTGTAAGGATTATATAAGTTTAGGACTTAATTGTAATTATAGATTAACCTAATCACTCTTGTACTCACTATATATATTGTAAACACAACAACTAATAAACATCAAGCATTATATTCTATATGGTATCAGAGCATAACGATACCTAAATTTTTTATCGCCGCCTCTCTCTCTTTTCTTCTTCTTTGCTCTGTTTTCATCTTCTGATCATGTCTGACACCACCTCGCCGGCATCATTTTCCGAGACCATTGTTGTCTCTTCCTCCCCAACATTGATGAACATCAATATGTCCAACGTGACGAAGCTTACCACGACCAACTTCTTCATGTGGAGTCGCCAAGTCTATGCTCTCCTCGATGGTTACGACCTCGCCGCGTACGTTGATGGATCTAGCACTGTTCCTCCTCCGACGTGCACCACCAACGACGTCACTACTCCGAACCCTGCTCATGCCTTATGGAAGTGTCAAGATCGTCTGATCTATAGTGCCCTTCTTGGTGCTATATCTCTTTTGTTCAACCGCTCCTTTCCAAAGCTGTCACTGCCGCAAACATCTGGTCAACACTATCGTCCACTTATGCAAACTCCAGCCATGGTCATGTTCAACAGATTCTCACTCAGCTGAAGCACTGGACCAAGGGATCCAAATCCATTGATAACTACTTTCAAGGTTTCACCACCCGCTTTGATCAGCTTGCCCACCTCGGCAAACCGGTGGAACATGAATCTTAGATTGAGTTTATTCTTGAGGGTCTCATTGATGATTACAAGACTGTAGTGGATCAGATCGAAGGCCGTGACACCTCTCCGTCATTGGTGGAGGTTTATGAGAAGTTGCTCAACTATGAGTCGAAACTTGCAGCGAAGGGAACAGCGGCTCCGGTACTTCCTGCATCTGCCCATAATGTCTCGTACCGTGGTTCCAACTCCAACAATCTTCATCATGGTCGGTCTAACAATCGCAACAATCATTTCTCGTCGTACCGTCCTAACTATACACCGCGATCGTACAATGGCAAGTGCCAGATCTATGGCGTTCATAGCCACAGCGCGCGTCGCTGCTCTCAGTTTCAGCTTCACGCTGGCTCCTACACTCTCGGTGCGTCTTTTGTTGCGTCTCCGACTCCATGGCAACCATGTGCGCATATGGCTGCTGCCAACACGTACAATGCAGGCAATTGGATCGTTGATAGTGGTGCGACACACCACCTCACCTCTGACTTGAACAATCTGGCGCTCCATCAGCCTTACACTGGCGGTGAAGAGGTCACTATCGCTGATGGTCCCGGCTTACCCATTACTCGCACTAGTTCTGCCATCCTTCCTACCCCAACTGGTTCTCTTACATTGAAATATGTTTTATATGTATCTGATGTTCTCCATTATCTTTCTGATTGCTATCGAATCTACTTGGCTTCAACTACACATGTATTAACTATAATAATGAGATATATGAATAAAATGTTTAAATCCTCTTGAAAGCATACATATTTTTCTTATCAAATAGTAGTGGCTGAATGGATGATGGCATATTTTGATCTGATAATGCATATACGCAGAAAATCGGTTAATCCGGTTTGGAACGTTTAACACATTTCTTCATTGTAAAATTTTGGTTCTTCTAGACTTATTTGGATGGTGTAGAGTCTCCACTTGTATAGTTACGGAGATCTCCTTCAGGAAGTTTATAACAGTCATGATAAATAAAAGAATGTTAATAACAATACTAATATAAAAATGGAAGTTTACAGTAAATGATGATTTTTTTTCTTTTGACAGCTAATAACTGATGATTTGATCATCTATTTGATGAATATGATTCTTTTATTAAAACATTTAAAGAACTAATCATGGTTAACGTAGAATAATTTCGAGATTCATAAACTTGATGTTTATTGTGTGGATGTTGACAAATCATTAGGAAAAACCTTATCTCTATGGAGTATGGACTAAATACAAATATATGTTTAGAAATTTCCATACCAACGAACTGGTACGATTCCACAAACAAGGCAGTAAGACACTCATCTTCCCTTCGATACTGTAAGAAACGGCCAAAATTCACAGACTTTACTAGTAGACTTTGTTTTGTCAGAGGATACGGTTCTGTGTACCTCGATATTTTTACGAGTCGGCTACAGACATGGACAAAATCCACAGCCTTGACTAGTGGACTTTATTTTGTTCTTGTCGTCAAATGACTAGTTGACTACTATACTATTTATAAATAAAAAATAAAAAATCGTTTTGTTAAAGATGAAAGGTCATCAGAAAACAAAAGGGTCATCGTTATCTTAAAAAACATTGCACTTGGTCACCGTTCGTTGATAAGATTAACTTGACTTATAGTTGTATTTTAAAATCTAACACCTTTTCGTATTATGTCGTTTATCAAAATGCCAAATGCATTTATGTGTCTTGTTTTTACCCCTAATTTCTTCTGTATAATGCATTTCTCTTTTTAAAATAACGTCAAAACGAAAAGTGTAAAGTTTTTTTTATTTCACTTACGAAAGCGTTCATATCATGAAGTAAAATTATTTCAGCCACAAAAACATGATTTGAATATTGCACTTCTAGGTGAAAAAAGAGAATATTGCACTTCTTATTTTAAAATATTAATATTTTACTATTACAAAATAAAATTCAAGTTATTATTTTTTTCTTTTTGAAGCTTTCAAATAAGCCATAAAACTAAAAATATATTATCACTAAAAAAATTAAAGTGTATAAACAAAAGAAAATGTAAATAAATTATTTTAAAAATACTAAAAATATATTATTCGTAAAATATATTTAAAATATATAAAGTAAACCAAATGTAAACTAATATTTTTAATAAAAAATCATTTGACGATTAATTAAAATCAACCGACAATACAGCCATGCTTCATAATGAGATGTTATGATTATGAACATGAATATAAAGATCACTAAATATTCAAATTTGGATTACAAACTTGCATGTATACATGAAATCATAAACATCTATATTTGAAATTAACTCAAGTTTTTAGCTAAAACATATATTATACACTAATTGTAAAATGTAAGAATAACAAACATACAATCAAAGCTTATAGAAATGGAAGACAGTATGAGCATTTTTCTTAAAATTAGAAAACTGAATAGTAAAACTAGATAGAAAAAAATCAAGACTATTGAAGAAATAAATCAATAATCAATTAAAATCCAATTAAATTTGTTCATATATCTTTTAATTGGTATTAGCATTATATATACAAATTATTATTTTAAAGTGAATAGTTAATATAAATATATATTAACATCTTATATATTTTAAGTTTATCTTTTACTTAAATAATGAACAAGAAACAAACATATAGAAATTGATACGCACTGTTGTTTTGAACATTTGAAAACAACAAAAAAGTAGCCACATGCCGCAAAAAGAAAATCCCAAATGGTGTTAGAAAACAAATCTTAACATAAAATATATATATATATATATATATATATATAATAAATAGTATAATTTTTCTTTAGCTAATTTGAGCCTATAAAACTCATAAAAGCTTGACTCAACAAAATGGAGATAGAGAAAACAAAAGAGAAATTTATTAAGAGTGCAATGAACAATGAACATATTTTGGAAAATAACATTTTTATTAATTTTTTTTTTCCTGGATGCGATATAGACAAACTAAAAGGCTATATTGCCCTCTAAAATCTAAACAACAATATAGATTATTTGTTTTGACATTAAGCTTTGCATCTAATCCAATTTCACCCGCTGCATATGAGAAATCCCTTCATCTCTAATATGAGATTCATCTGTAATATGAGATGCTTCTGTCGCCGTTGGAGATGCTTCCTTTTTAAGCTGGGTATGAGATTCATTTTTTGTCATTAGAGTCTTTTTAATTGATGGATCAGATCAAGAGGACAATAATTTGTCCTTTGCTTAGCTTGTCTATTATTTCTCATTTTTTTTATATTTCTGAGGAACCCCAACAAGTTGGTGGACATAACTCTCAAAGGTTGAATTTTCGGTGAACTTTCTGCTCTCATCTTCTTACCCTATTCATTTTGACTTTCAGTCTTCAAACACTTTGGTCCGGTAGACCAGATCCAGTCGAACAGATTTTTGTCCACCATTATTATGTCATTTGTTATCTTGAGTTGACCTTATTTGGTTTGGACTGGTGTTTTGTGTCCTTTGCTAACAAAAAATTTGTCCACATTGCATGTCTGCAGATCCGGTGGACTAGATCCAGCCGACCAACAGACCAAGTTTTTGTCCACCACTATTAGGTCCATTTTGTCTGCGTTTTGTGTCCATTGCTAACAAGAAAATTTATCTACATTGCATGTTAGTAGATTTGGTGGACCAGATCCAACAAACAAGGTTTTTGTCCACCACTATTATTTCATTTGTTCTCTTAAGTTGGCCATATCTGTATGGTCTGGTGTTTTGTATCCATCACTCACAAAAAAGTGCCCGCATTGTAGGTCTGCAGATCTGGTGGACCAGATCGAACAACCAAGATTTTTGTCCACCACTATTATGTCCTTCCTTCTCTTGAGCAGACTATATCCGTTTGGTATGACTATTTATGTCCATTGCTAACCAAAAAATGCCTTCATTGCAAATGAAGATCTAATGGACCAGATACAACAATCAAAGTTTTTGTTTACCACATTTACTTGTCTGCAGAATGATGAACAACATGTTTCTAAGAAACTAATGTCAATCACAATTTATTTCTAAAACTAATCAAAACTTTAATTGTAGAATGTTAAAAATCAATGATTTAATGAAAAAGAAAACATTCATTAATAATATTTTGGGTACTGAACAAAATACTCTACACCCTATTTTACTCTCTCTTTATTTTAGGAATATTTTTATCTTTTTCATATGTGGCATAGAATTGAAATATGGCATTTTAGAGAAAAAAAGTTTCAAAGTGGCATTTTACACAACTTTTATTTAAAAAATGGCATTTTTAATAAAATTCCCAAAGCAAAATCTAATAAACGTAGAGAGAGAAAGAAAGAGACATGGGGAACAAAACTTCTACAAGATTGTGTCAAGTGTTCATTGTGGTTCTTCTTTGCAGCTCCATTTACCGTACCGAATCAGCTATTCCTTCTCATCATGAGAATTTCAGTGACCGGTTAGTATAACTTGATTAATTATTTGACAACTGAAATATTTACTATATAGTATTTGTACTCTATGAGACTATGACAATAAATAACAAATTATATAAGAAAATAACACTCATTTCATTGCCCAACAAACAAGATTAGCACTGTAAAAATGTACCTAGTTCATCTGGATTTCAAAATTAAACTGGCTGTAACGTACAGGTTTTATAACCTTTTTAAAGAAGTTATAGTACTTCCGGCCGGTTTATTATAGATTGAAATTTTAGGAAGCAGCCAAAGTAGATTATGTTTATTAGACAGTGTTGTCTTTAAGCATGCCACCAGTAGACTGGTTAATGATATCAAGGGCAAACCCACGTGAAGGGAAAGGGATCCAATGACCCGGTTAAATATTAAAAATAAAATTTTGTAAGTTTGTTTAAATGAATTTTTGGGTACAATTGGTTAAAGTTCTCTTCAAATCCCTTCCCACATGGGATCGAGTCACATTTACTACACTTTTATTTGATATCTTGTTCATAATACTTGGTTTTTTCTTATTTTTTTTTTAAATAGTCTTTTTACACTGTTTGATTTTTTATTTTAAAAATAAAACTAACTCTTATAATTTATATGAAAAAAACAAATAACATTAATATTATAAAACAAATTAAAACTTTATTTAATATTTTACCCCCCCCCCCCCCCCTGAAAAAAATTTCTACGTCCGCCAGTAAATGGTATTAGCGTGGACTGTGTCTTTCTATACTTTAAGAGTCCCCATTGTCAAACAGTTACCAAGATTTAACTAATAAATGTATAGAAAGGCGCATATATATCGTATTCAACTATTTTCTTTTTCTTTGGATCGTTTACATATGTGGAGTTGGTGAAAAGTATTTGACTAACGAGTCAACACCAAATCGAATCTTGGTTTCTATATAGTCTTTATAAGAAAGAAAGAAGGAGAGACATGCATGTACGATGTATCGTATTTGCGTTTTCTACATTTTTTTTTTCTACATATTTTATGAATAAATACTTCCGCGATGTTATAACATATCTAATTTTAATAATATACGTGCAGGGAGAATGATGGCGTATAACCCGGATGGTAGCATATACTTAGAAGGTATATGATAGTATTAATACTTCTTAATGTAATCAGCTATCAATCTCGTTTTCTTGTCAAAAAATTACTCACTTCATCATTTTGAAATTTCATATAATTCTGATATACTTGCACGTTATATTATATACATGGCTAAGTTCAATGTATATAAAATATAAATATATATTGTAGGGAAGAAGTTGGAGACCTATTATAACCCAAATAGTGACATATTTACAGGATCATCACATAGCGGACATGGTGGTGGTAGCATTGATCAAGTTTCTCCTCCTTAGTTTTCGGGAAATTATTATCATTCAAATAATTCGAGGCCATCATATAGGTTTTGCAAAATAAAAACTATATAGCTACAAATGTAACTCTTTTAGTTTGTTTGTTTTTCAAGGTTTTATAATCTCATCATCAATGCATAATTAAGTGTTAAAAAATTTCATAATAGAACAAAAATAGATTTTCTTCCGTAGTTCTTGCTCGATCGTGACTCGTGAGAATTACAAAATATAGATTTTCTCAAAAGAGAAAGTATCAAAACCCCAAATGTCTCTTGAGGCCCGTTGTAGAATTAAATTAAGACCAAGTAATTTTGACCCTCAAACTAGTCTCATAACTAGTCATAATCACGGTTACGGTTATCACTGTTACGGTTAATTAACCACTGGTTATGATTAGAAATTTTGTTTAATCTTAACCATAACCATTTCATAAACGGTTACGATTAAATATGGTTCCGGTTGAATCAGTTACGGTTATATATGGTTACAGTTATTTGATAATATGATATTGTTGATATTACTTGATGATATAATATAATTGATATTATTTATTTATAACTAATATGTTCTTTTAGTGTACTCATATAATTTATATCATATGATTCATATTAAATAAATAGTTTTTAGTATATTTTATTATGTTTGTAAAACAGTTACGGTTAGCAAATTACGGTTTAACTATGCGGTTAAACAACGATTTTATAAAGGTTACGGTTAATCAACGGTTATGATTAACAGAATTTAACCATATATTTACGGTTAATGGTTACGGTTTTTAACCATTATATATGATTACGGTCTGGTTATGGTTCGGATACAGTCCGGTTACGGTCCGAAATACGGTTATAGTTTAATTTTGACCATGCCTACTCATAAATATAATACAAATATTGAATCTTACGAATTACTTTTATAGTAGTTTTTATTCAAATATATTTCTTTCACTTTTTTTCAGCTAATTCACATATAAAAGGAAGAACATCTGCTCTCTATCTAAATAGAAATCTACAAAAGTAGTAGAGCAAATTCAGATTATATAGATCTTTAACTCATATATACCTAGGCAATATCAAATACCACATATACAGTACAAGTGTTTTTACATAACTTAAACCAACTATTCTATAATTAATTAATTGGGCTAACCTAAAAAAGATATGGAAGATTCCATAACCTAGCTAGCTGACTGTTAGTGGTTCAGTATTGCTAAACAAAATTCAAAGAGATGCAAGATTCGAAAAACAGCTTGTTCCAAGTAATTCAAGGTAACATGGAAACTGATTAGAGTGCACAACGATCTTGGAGGTAAGGTGAGGGGAAATCGTGCATCACTCGGAACACAAATTCCTTCAACCAACAATGCTCTGAAAATTGGAGTTTTTATGGTTTAGCAGAAAAATCCGACTCAAGGAAAAGCAAAGTGAAACAATATTTTTCATATCCAAATACATATTTATGATCGAAAGGTTAAAATAATTTTTTTACTGAACTATACCATTATTTTTTTAATTATTTTCTTTATCAATTAATTAAACAATCTTTACGTAATTTAAATGGTTCTTTTAGACTGTTAGGGATGGTGTGGTACCAAACCATATTACTTTGATGAAGGATATGCACACCAACAAAAAGACCGGCCAATTACAAGATGGTAGAGCTAAGCTGGTTGTTGAGAGTGCGATGATGCGGAAGGAGGAAATGCTACAATTTCTTGATGGATCGGAGTCCACTGTTGAATTTAGAAGAGATAAATTAAACGAAATCTTTTACGAGGTAACATTTATTTTTTTAAAATTTTGTTCTTTTTTGTTTTGTTTTAAAATATTTATATAATTTTAAAATGCATGTGTAGGAAACTACTAAAACCAAGGGACGAGATTTTGGACTAGGAAATCTCCCCGAAACAAGTTCGTTTTCTCCTTCAACGGGTTTCTCATTTGCTCCCACTCAAGAGTTCCAAAAGCTATGCAAGAGAAGGATGCTCGCATTGCAGCTTTGGAAAAGGAAATGGAAGAACAAAAAGCGGAGAATAGAAGAAGAGATGAGGAGTACAAGAGGAGGGACACAGAGCTAGCAGCGTTCATGAATGAGATGCGGGCACGACATTCCGCTTCTTAGGTTTTCTTGAATCTTAATTTGCTTTCATTTTGGAACATTTATTTGTTTTTAGTTTTTATAATATTTTTCATGTTTTCTGAATTTAAATATATAAGCATTTCAATTTCAGTATTAAATTTGTATAATTATCCTTTAAAAAAAGAAAAAAAAAATCCGTCGGAAATCTGTCGGAAATGACGGAGTTTCTCGGAAACTATCTGTCTTAAAAGACGGAGTTTCTCGAAAATATTCCGTTAGAAATCTGTCAGAAACAACGGAGTTTCTCGGAAACATTCCGTCGAAAAAATGTTGGAAACAACGGAGTTTCTCAGAAACATTCCGTCGGAAAGCTGTCGTAAACGACGGAGTTTCTCAGAAACATTCCGTCGGAAAGCTGTCGTAAATGACGGAGTTTCTCGAAATTTCATCTTTAAACCGTCAGTAACCTGTCAGTAACATGCTGTCGGAAATTCGTCAGACAGTTTTATTTTTCTGATAACCTACAACCGACGGACGCTTTTGTCAGTTTTTTGTTGGTAATCCGTTTTTCCGACGGCTAACTGACGGGTTTGCTTGTCAGTTTTAACCTGTTTTCTTATAGTGTAGAGAGATGGCTTCTCCAAAAACAAGTCAAGACTCATCTTACTTCTGCTCCTTTGCGTCCTTCCTTCCCTCACGGAAGCATCTCTACTTTCTCATGAACAATCACTTTCAATTACCGGTTAGTGTTTCAATACAAATAAATGAATGCCTAAAAGTATAGAACTAGTCTAAATAGATGGAACTATGGAAGAGTTCATAAAATAATCTAATCTCACGTGTTCAGATGTCAAAACGTAAATTTTTATATTGAATTGTTGTATTAAATAATTTTAGTTTATGTTTATTATAAACTAGATTTATAACTCGCGCATTGCGCGGGACTATAGTTTTAATTATTATTATTAATACGAATTGTTAAATATAGTTATAACATTTTTCATAATTAATTATTTTTTTGCCATATTTTCTGATATACACTTGTTATCTCTTGCATTTACTCTCTTTTCACATTCTATTATTTAACTTATAATATATCAATTATGAATACATATCATAACTATTTTTCATCTTCCAATATTCTTTTTTTTTTATCGGTTGAGTGATCATAACTTACTAACGTAGACGTAAAAAGTCTTAGAGAATATACCCACCATTTATCGCGAAGTTTCTTTGAGAGTGTTGTAATAAACATAAATTTTGATTCCTAGTAATGAATCTCATTATTGGACTCGTTTCTATCCATAAGCATCACATTACATTTTATCTTAACTGTTTGATAAAAAAATTATGTTCAAATATATAATTTTTTCTATTTTGAAATATGTACAGTCTACTATGTTTCTATATAACGTTCTTTTATTTTGGTTCTACTAAATCTACAAATTCATAAGATTATTCTAACTTTTAAATATGTGTATTTTTCCAAAAATAGAACTCTTTTTAAATTTTAATTAAAATTCTACAATCTACCACTACTATTATAATTGATTTTATTACAAATACCTTTCTCAAATTTTTTTCTTAGTATTTTTCACTATTTTTTTTGGTGTGTGTGATGTTCAGAATAAGTTTTCTCTAATAAGTTTTATTTCAAGTAATCTTATACATTTCTCTTAAATATATACATTATTTTAATTTTTGAGCACTTGATTAATATTTTCACCTTTTTTGGTAATACCTTTCAAAACAAATTTTACCATTTTTTAATTTTTAAAACGATAAATAATATAGATCACTCAAACAATTTTAATTATTTATATTATTTAGAATTATAAATAATAATATAAACCAAATCCTTCTGGTTTTAATTTAATAACAAACATAGTCTCAAGTTTTAAATACTAAAATACATATACATATTATTAATTATATTATACTATTATTGTTATTAAATACATATACATATATTATTAAATACATACATATATTATTAATTATATTATACTATAATTGAAAATAATAATATACACTAACTTTTAATCGATAACATGAATTTATAATCTAACACCAAGAATTGAATAATCTTTTGACTTTAAAACCCTTTAAATTTTTGTCTTTTTTAGAAAACACACTTATTTTTTTTTATCCTAATAATTGTAATTTTTGGAAGTAATTGTTGTTACAATAAATATATGATAGATTTATTTTCCCCTTTTTCTAGTCTTTTATAAATGTTTAAACAATTAATATATGTTATGATAGGAATATCAGATTTTATATTTATGTAATATCTATTCATATTTTATTTTGATATTTATTTGGATTGTAATTTTTTTTCATTTCGTTTTGGTGTAGATTTTAGTTTAAGTTATTATAAATTATTATTTTAATAATAATTAAAATATTACAGAAATGAGTGAATTAGTTAATGCATTAAATTTAGATTTTGTGGTACTTTGATAATATGAATTAGTTTGTTAAAATTGAAAATAAAAAATGATGAAGAAGAGGAAGGAGAAGAAAGAAAAGCCAACTTTATATATATGAATTATAAATAAACTATTATTAGAATTATATAGTTTCGTTATAAATGAAGGCTATTTCTACATCCAAAAAAGGTAAAATCTTATAACACAATTCATCGACTTTTTCATAACTTTGGAGCCCTAACTTTGACTTCAGGTTAGCTATATATGATGTAAACTGCTAAATTAATAGCTACATATATACATATTAATATATACACTCCTTAGAGATTGAAAATGAAATTGTGACAAATTTTCAAAAAATTTGCGACATCAATTTAATAGCAACTATATTCTTATTTTAAGCTACTAAAAATATCATTACGAGATTTTTGCTATAACTCATGTATATACATAATTTTTATACTATTTTAGTTACAGTTTGTGTATTTTTAAAAATCTTTACATCAAAAGATGTAAAACAAAAAAATATTACATATATATATATATATATAAATATATAATCAAACTCATTAATGATCAATCGTTTTATCGATTCGATTAAATCAGTTGTTTGACAGATTTAACCACTGCATGCACCAGGCCTGGATCTGACCGCCTATGGACCTGGAGCCGACGGTTTCCCAATTCAAATAGCCGTAAGATTGGATCATATCACACCATGAACAGTTGTCACCACTAAACCTGCCGCATGACGGCATGAACAGTTTTTGTTATAAATCTAATAGCAATTTCATATATTTAAAAGTTTGATGCACTATATTTGTCAAATATGTTGCCAATGAAAATAGAGCATGATCACAAATATGACTTCAAGTTGTTACATACTGATTGCTTCAACTATTGATTTGCAAAACACTGAATGCTACAATTTCATTATCATTATATGTTTTTAAAAGAAATATATTGGAAATCTTTAAAATCTTTCGGACATAACGAACAGGCTGTCAGATAAAAGTTGACTCAAGAGAATAAGATTTTATAAATTTAAAATTCAATATATATTTTTATCCTTCAACGAGAAATTGTAAAGTAACTTAAGAGCAATAGCAATGTATTTACAAAAACATATTATTTTCTATAAAGTGTCTTCTCGAAATAAATTTCAATTGATAAAAAGAGTGATCAATTTTGTCCCCCACAAGAAGCCAAACTAACCAATACAAATGAGTGGTGGACAAAATTACTTAATTGTTGGGGGTTTTCTTTATCTTTTCAACACTTTTTGGAACGTTCCCTTCTCATTCAAATTTATAAATAGCGAAAATTGCATCTACACCTACTTTCTCAAACTCTAATAACATCCAGATCCACTTTCTACTATTACTATATTTTTCTCCTTCAAAATTACATATTATTCCCTCACCAAACCAAACACATCTCAACTTTCTCTCTATATATATTTTCATTATTTTTTTTGTTTTCCTCTACTTTATTCTTTGGTTTCCATCTCTTCTTTTTATTATTTTCTTTGTTGTAACGCTTTAGTTAGTTATTATCAAAAAATTAAATATTCATTTTTATACAATATATTGTAATTATATTTTTTATACATTCTAAGATGTATATTGCTATATTTTTTTATAATTAGTATATTATACACTGTCCATTTTTAGTTGAACATTTGTTCACTAATAAGTGGATAACCAGTTACAGTAAGTTATGTTTAATGTAACTGGTCATCCACTTATTATTGAACAAATGTTGAACTTTTAAGTTGAATTGTCACATTTTTAGTTGAATTTTTTTTGATGAAATAAGTCTTGTCCATTACAAAATGTATAAAAACATTAATAAAACCACTTAATGAATTTTACTCTTGTTTGCATCAAAACATTTATTTTTTATTTTTTTATGAATATCCTAACATATCCACCAAACCATGACCACATGGATATATATGATCAAGATGTTGCAGTCCTGAGTCCATAGCCCAATAATTTCCTTTTAACTTGAACACCTTGATCATATATATTCATGTGGTCATAGTTTGGTGGATATGTTTGTATGTTCATCAAAAAAATAAAATCAAAATTATTTTGATGCAAACAATAGTAAAATTCATTGAGTGGTATTGTTCAACTATTTTTACAATTTGTAAAGGACAAAACTTATTTCATCAAAAAAAAGTTCAACTAAAAATATAACAGTTCAACTAAAAAGTTAAACATTTGTTCACTAATAAGTAGATGAGCAGATAAACATTTTTATTTTTATTTTTTTTATGAACTTCCAAACATATCCACCAAACCATGACCACATGGATATATATGATCAAGGTGTTGCAGCTCCGAGTCCATAGCCCAATAATTTCCTTTTAACTTGAACACCTTGATCATATATATCCATGTGGTCATAGTTTGGTGGATATACTTGTATGTTCATCAAAAAAATAAAAATAAAATTATTTTGATGCAAACAATAGTAAAATTCATTGAGTGGTATTGTTCAAGTATACTAATTCAAAATAAAATATGGTAATATACATCTTAAATTGTAGAAAAATATAATTATAATAGATTGTATATAAATAAACAGATAATTTTTTGATAATAACTAGTTAAACTGTTTCAACAAAGAAAATAATAAAAAGAGAGATAGAAAACCAAAAAACTAAAGTAGAGATGAAAACAAAAAAAAAAAAAACAGAAGAGGAAAAGGACCAAAAAAATTGTTGTGTTTAATTTAAAAGCGATAGGAGTAAATATGTTCACGTTTTATGTCAAACTAGCAAACACACCCACAAAAGTATACCACTAGCAACAAGTGGATGTAGATAGATGTGAGTTCGAGGAAAATGGGTTTGCTTACAATTCTCCCTTATAAATACTAGTCTTCAATCAAGTAAAGAAAGAAAGAAAAAGAGATGGAAAATAATACATTTTCTTCAAACTCTACCTGTTTGCTCATAGTGCTTTTGCTTCTTTGTACCTCTCTTTGCCGTTCAGAATCTTCTATTCCTTCTGATCACCATGAACCACTCTCGATCACAGGTTAGTGTTTTAACAATTATATACCACGTATAACATAAGGTTTTCCAAGTGTTAATTGATGGGAAAAAATCATGAAATATAGGGAGGAGAATGATGAGTGCCATAGGAACACCATCATCAACAAGTCCGCACGCTCCAGGCGGAGGCGGGAATGGTATGTCCCTTTTCTTTCGAATTCTTTCGAAAAAAGCTTAAGATTGAAATATAAAAGAGATTGATGAGTTTATTCTCGGTTATCATCTTTTTCAAATGGTATTAATCTATTAGTATTACTTAGGGTGTTTTAAATATACCTTTTAACTCCTATATAGTTAACCTAGATCTTAGTGAAAACGTATAATAAAGTTTTCTCAAATTATGGTAGGAATTTTCTCAAATTATGTAAAGTTTGGTGTTTTTTTTTTGGATTCAACAAATATTAGTTTTTTAATTCTTAGACATGCATTTTAAATTTGAATTTAAGGACTAGTTGGAAAATAAAAACTATAATCATTACAATTTTATTTAATACATTATTTTAATGTTTTTACTATATATATATTTTTTTTAATTAGCTTCTTTTATTTTTAAGCTTTTTTAAATTAGCTTTAACAAGTTTTTTATACAATTTGTAGGGAGAAGAAGACTGATGAGTGGAACGGGTGTGCAAGGATCAACAAGTGGACATGGTGGTGGTCACATTCACTAGATTATCTCGCTTTCACCTATTAAGTCTTTAACTATATATTTATGTGTGTGTGTGTTTTCTTTTTGTCAAACAACTTGCATTCATTTACTCAAAAGAGGTAAGGTTCATATAAACATAATGCTAAAAAGAAAAAAGAAAAGGTATTCCCCAAAGCCATGGTACAAAGAAATACAACAAAGATATGATTAATCGGGAATAATTTCTTGAGAGCTTTGAGCCAAAATATTGTCAAACCAGTAGAAGCTTGTGATATGATCGTGGCTAGCAAGGAGTCAGAAGCTGCAGAGAAACCAGAGATCGTGGGAAGGATCACTCGTTCAAGAGCTAAGGAGATGGTCCAGGAAGCTCATTCACTCATAGCTGATGGGTCATTCGACTTCCCGAGGATCCAAGTCTTCAACATATCCACCATGAAGACTTCACCCGGTAATGATAGCTATTTAACTTAGGTGTGAAGTTTGTACTCTTTTTCCCATAGCTGAGTTTTGTCCCACTGGGTTTTCTCAGTATGGTTTTTAATGAGGCAAATGGATCACTACGTCGAGTTATCTAGAAGTCATTACCAATGGGGAATGATGTACTTCTGTACTAGTACAAGTGACTTCTGTACTACTACAGGTCACCGAGACGTTTTGCTGTTTTCTTATTTCCTTTAAACGTCTTATTGTTTTACTTTGAACTTCCTGTTGTTTGGAGTGTCGAGCCTAGGGTTAATTATAAAACCCCAAAGCTACGCCTCTTTGTTCTTTAGCGAAGAAGTTGTATGAACAAGTATTGTCAAACTTTTTCCTCAATTTGATTTCTTGAATGCGTTCTTGAATTCTGGGTTTCTAAACACTTTGTGATACAGAAACTCTTCACTTGTTTCGTTCCATACAACCACCTAAACATCTATCTCCATCAAACCATTGTTTTCTTCCTTCGATCTTCACACATCATCACCCAAAACCATTCGTTCATCATCACCTCCCGTCCACATCACCTATCACTCAGTTATCAGCCTTCATCAGAGTTCTAGTCCTAGGAAAATCGTATCATGTGGTATCAGAGCCAACTCTGTGCCAAAGGCTAAGCGATTCAAAACCCTAATCTCTTGTGTTTTTGCTTAATTTCGTTTGTTTAGTTTTAGGGTTTGAATTTTTGTTAATTTGTTTGTGTCTAGATCGAGTTCTGTGAGTCTAGGACTTAGTTTTGTGTTGTTTTGAAATTAGACTGCAATTAGGGTTTGATTATTTCGAGTTTGTTAGCTATAGGGTTAGGTGTTGCTCTTTTTTCTTGTAGTTTTGTGTCAGAAATTTTGAGTCATATAGTTTATTTTCGTTTTCTCATTCAAAGAACAATTTACTGCGAGTTTCTTCTTTAATTTGCAGGTATAATGGAGCTTTCTCCAGAAGCTATGGAAGCTTTGAACCAAGCCATGTCCAAGCAAATTGCAGAAGCAAATAAGACAATGTCTACTCAGTTTCAGCAACAGATGGAGCAGCTCAGTAACAAGTTTGAGAAACAGTTCAAAGACATAGCTCAAGCATCTACTGCATCAGAACAAAGTTCTTCAGACCCGCCTAGCCCTAATGAAGCCCTTCGTTTAGCTAAAGGAAAGGCTCACGTGGAAGCTTCCTCCAAACACACACGGATCAGAACCGTTCAGTCACCTACTGGGGGAAGAGAGACTTGTTTCAATCAGAGAAGAAACACTCAAGGTACAGAAAGAGAGCATCGCAGAACTGGTAGAAATCCTACACGCCCACGACGAGCTGAACAAGTAGCTGGGCATCGAATATACATTGAGTCAGATAGAGATTATTCTGAAGAAGAAGAAGTTTCAGATCATAGTCAAGAAACAATGAGGAGAAACAGAAACAGAGATCATGGAAGGGATTATGATCCTTTGAGGCAGCAGCTGAAGCACCTCAAAATTCAGTATCCTTCGTTCCATGGTACCAATGATCCAGAGACTTATCTAGACTGGGAAAGGAAGATGGAGTCGAACTTTCAAGTTCAAGGTACCTATGAGTTGAACAAGGTTAAGATAGCCATATCTGAATTCAATGGTTATGCTTTGTTGTGGTGGGAGCAGTTGGGACTCACTAGACATCGACAGAGAGAGTCTGCTATCACTACATGGGAACAACTAATCACTCAGATGAGAAAGAAGTTTGTGCCTACACACTACCAGAGAGAGATTCTTAACAAGCTTAGACGTCTCATTCAAGGTACTAAGTCTGTTAGAGATTACTACCAAGAGCTGGAAACGCTTATGATCAGGGCTGATCTAAGAGAAAGTGAAGACATGGTTATGTCTAGGTTTCTTGGAGGGTTGAACAGAGAGATTCAAGACAAGGTAGAGTTGCAGGACTATGAAAATGTGCAAGAAATGGTACATAAGGCAGAGTTGATTGAATCGCAGATCAAAAGAAAGGGAGTGAGGACAGCATTTACGCCTAACATGTCCAAACCAAGAGAATTCAGTAAACCCGCCTTCACCAAGGACAGCAAACCCGCGACAGCCACAGTCAAAGAGGAAGTTAAGATCGATTTCAAGCCTAAGAGTAGCACCTCTACAAGTCACATCAGGTGTTTCAAATGCCAAGGAATGGGGCATTATTCTAGAGATTGTCCTAACAAGAAGATGTTTCTTCTTCAAGAAGGAGGAGAGATTGTGCCAGTAGTCAGTTCAGAGAGTGAACCAGAGTCTGAATTCGGTGAAGAAGGAGAACCAGCAGTCATGGGAGAGATGTTGGTAGCCCGCAGAGCTTTAAGTGTTCAGATTCATCCAGATGATAGAGGACAGCGTGAGAACCTCTTTCACACACGGTGTATGGTTCAAGACAAGGTCTGCACCTTGATCGTTGATGGAGGAAGCTGTACTAATGCAGCTAGTGAAGAGATGGTACAGAAGCTTAATCTCAAAACCACTTCACATCCAAGACCTTACCAGTTGCAGTGGTTGAACAACAAGGGAGCTTTGACAGTTTCGCAGCAAGTGATGGTGAAACTAACGATTGGAAAGTATGAGGATGAGCTGCTTTGTGATGTGATTCCGATGAAGTCAAGTCATATCCTCTTGGGAAGACCATGGCAGTTCGACAGAAAGGTGTTTCATGATGGCTACACCAACAAGCAATCGTTTGAGTTCAAGGGACGCAAGGTTACTCTTCTACCACTTACACCCAGCGAAATCTACAAGGACCAGCTTCACATGAGCAAGGATACAGAGAAAGTGTCTCACAGCCTGTACATCAATCACAGCGAGTTCAACAAGCTATTTGATCCAGAGATGACCACATTCATGTTTGTTTATAAAGAGACACTCACCAGTACTAAATCAGCAGAAGAGCTTCCACGCCAGATGATAGAGATTATAGAGGAGTACAAGGATGTGTTTCCAGAAGAGATACCTCCAGGCTTGCCTCCAATACGAGGGATAGAGCATCAGATTGATTTGGTACCAGGTTCAGCTTTACCGAACAGACCAGCTTACAGAAATAATCCAGTAGAAACTAAAGAGCTTCAGAAGCAAGTAGTAGAGCTGATGAGCAAGGGACATATCCGAGAGAGTCTCAGTCCATGTGCAGTACCAGTTTTGCTTGTACCCAAGAAAGATGGTTCATGGAGGATGTGTGTTGACTGCAGAGCTATTAACAATATCACAGTGAAGTACAGACATCCAATTCCAAGATTAGATGACATGCTGGACGAGTTATGTGGGTCAACAGTCTTCTCAAAGATCGATTTGAAGAGTGGGTATCATCAGATCAGAATGAAGGAAGGAGATGAATGGAAAACAGCCTTCAAGACCAAGCAAGGGCTCTACGAGTGGCTAGTCATGCCGTTTGGTCTCACCAATGCTCCTAGCACCTTCATGCGTTTAATGAATCATGCTCTCAGACCTTTCATAGGCGTCTTCGTGGTTGTGTACTTCGACGACATCCTCATTTACAGCAAAGGTCTAGAAGAACACTTAGAACACATCCGCCAAGTTCTAAATGTTCTTCGTTCCCAATCCCTCTTTGCTAATTTTGCTAAATGTTCATTCTGTACTACTGAGGTTGTTTTTCTAGGCTTTGTTGTCAGTGCAGAAGGAGTTAGAGTGGACGATGAGAAGGTCAAGGCTATCAAGGAGTGGCCAACACCCAAAAACATGGTAGAAGTCAGGAGCTTTCATGGACTAGCAGGATTCTATAGGCGATTTGTTCAAGACTTCAGTACTATTGCAGCGCCACTTACAGAAGTTATCAAGAAGGATGTAGGATTCAGATGGGAGGAAGCACAAGAGAATGCATTTTCAGCCTTAAAAGAGAAGCTTATCACTGCCCCTATTCTTCTACTTCCTGACTTTATGAAAACTTTTGAGATTGAATGTGATGCCTCCGGAGTGGGTATAGGTGCTGTTTTGATGCAGGACAGGAAACCAGTAGCTTACTTCAGTGAGAAGCTAGGAGGATCGACATTGAACTATCCTACCTATGACAAGGAGCTGTATGCCTTGGTTCGAGCTCTTCAAACGTGGCAGCATTATCTATGGCCCAAGGAGTTTGTTATTCACACTGATCATGAGTCCCTGAAGCATCTCAAAGGACAACAGAAGCTCAACAAGAGACATGCCAGATGGATGGAGTTTATTGAGACTTTTCCCTACACGGTTAAGTACAAGAAAGGTAAGGATAATGTAGTCGCCGATGCATTATCCAGGAGGTACACTCTCATTTCTACTATGTCATCTAAGCTAGAAGGTTTTGATGAAATAGTAGGACTTTATGGGACTGACATCGATTTCGTTGAGAGCTATGGCAAATGCCATAAGTTTGCTTTTGAAAACTATTATAGGCAGGATGGATATCTGTTCTTTAAGGATCGATTGTGCATACCAAGAGGATCCATGAGGGAGCTGCTGATCAGAGAAGCTCACGGAGGTGGACTAGCTGGACATTTCGGAGTGTCAAAGACTCTACTTGGACTGCAAGAACACTTCTATTGGCCTCAAATGAAGAAAGACGTTGAGAAGGTTTGTTCTAGGTGCCATATCTGCAAAATGGCGAAGGGTAAGGTACAGCCCCACGGCTTGTACACTCCTCTACCTATCCCTTCTCAACCTTGGACTCATATTTCTATGTATTTTGTTCTTGGCTTACCTCGAACCAGAAATGGTAGAGATTCGATCTTTGTTGTGGTTGACAGGCTTAGCAAGATGGCTCACTTCATTGCAAGTCACAAGACGGACGATACTGTTATTGTAGCTAACTTGTTTTTCAGGGAAGTAGTACGCTTACATGGGATGCCTCAAGTAATTGTCTCAGACCGAGATACAAAATTTCTAGGACACTTCTGGAGGACGTTATGGGCTAAGCTACGAACCAAGCTATCATTCTCAACCACATGTCACCCGCAAACTGATGGGCAAACCGAAGTGGTGAACGGGACGCTATCTACACTCCTAAGGACCTTAGTGAGAAGCAATCTCAAGTCATGGGAAGAATGTCTACCACATGTTGAGTTCGCATACAATCACGCTAAGCATTCTGCTACCCTATTTTCTCCTTTTGAAATTGTTTATGGTTTCAATCCACAATCACCTCTAGACTTGATTCCTTTACCTTTAAGTGTGAAGTGTAGCTTTGATGGCAAAGAAAAGGCTGAACAGGTGAGGAGGATACATGCTAAAGCTAAGGAGAATATAGAGAAACGGACAAAGCAATACAAGAAGCATGCGAACAAGGGCAGACAGGAGCTCGTTTTCGAAGAAGGAGACTTAGTGTGGATTCACTTACGCAAGGATAGATTCCCAGAAGAGAGGAAGAGCAAGCTTCTACCACGAGCTGATGGTCCATTTGAAGTCATCAAGAAGATCAACGACAACGCCTACCAGATTGATCTTCAAGGTAAGTATAATGTATCTTCAACATTCAATGTTTCTGACTTGCTTCCTTATTATGCAGATTCCGATTTGAGGACAAATCCTTTTGAAGAGGGGGAGGATGATATGATCGTGGCTAGCAAGGAGTCAGAAGCTGCAGAGAAACCAGAGATCGTGGGAAGGATCACTTGTTCAAGAGCTAAGGAGATGGCCCAGGAAGCTCATTCACTCATAGCTGATGGGTCATTCGACTTCCCGAGGATCCAAGTCTTCAACATATCCACCATGAAGACTTCACCCGGTAATGATAGCTAGATAACTTAGGTGTGAAGTTTGTACTCTTTTTCCCATAGCTGAGTTTTGTCCCACTGGGTTTTCTCAGTATGGTTTTTAATGAGGCAAATGGATCACTACGTCGAGTTATCTAGAAGTCATTACCAATGGGGAATAATGTACTTCTGTACTAGTACAAGTGACTTCTGTACTACTACAGGTCACCGAGACGTTTTGCTGTTTTCTTATTTCCTTTAAACGTCTTGTTGTTTTACTTTGAACTTCCTGTTGTTTGGAGTGTCGAGCCTAGGGTTAATTATAAAACCCCAAAGCTACGCCTCTTTGTTCTTTAGCGAAGAAGTTGTATGAACAAGTATTGTCAAACTTTTTCCTCAATTTGATTTCTTGAATGCGTTCTTGAATTCTGGGTTTCTAAACACTTTGTGATACAGAAACTCTTCACTTCTTTCGTTCCATACAACCACCTAAACATCTATCTCCATCAAACCATTGTTTTCTTCCTTCGATCTTCACACATCATCACCCAAAACCATCTGTTCATCATCACCTCCCGTCCACATCACCTATCACTCGGTTATCAGCCTTCATCAGATTTCTAGTCCTAGGGAAATCGTATCAGCTTGACAAGGGTTTGAGCAAAGTTTGGGATGCTCTGGTGCTTAAGACTGTTTGGTAAGATTGTCGGATGGTATGAAGTGACCTTGGACAAACCAAAGCCATATCCATAACTCGGACAACTCGGACTCAAGGTCCAATAACCATAGAGATTCAAGCAAAAGGGTTCAAATATCGGGGCCAAAGGGGTTATTTTTACCAAGATTCTTAAGGATATCAAGAGGCACCAAAGCAACAATGATGAATTACTACTCAAATGAAAGCCATAGAGTTCGTAATCTTGATCACACCATCAGTTATAGATTGATGTCAACGAGAGATATAAGAAACCGTACCTGGAATTGGATAGCTTTAGATTTGGAGCCACCAACGGATAGGCTCTTTCCCGGGCAAAGAAAGATTGAACATTATGACGCTCGGTGACCACCTGATATAGAGACAGGGGATTGAGGAGGTGTCGGTAACCATCGTTTCTTAGAGGCGGGGTCATAATGCCGTCATTCCTCACCCCATAGGTTTGGTCTGAACCCAGGAGCTAGTTTCCCAAAACCCTAGAGCTTGAAAAAAAGGTGATTGTCGGGGAAATGCTCTGAGCCAGGGTTTGAGATTGGTCTTCACGGACCCAACACAAATCTGTCGCGTTATAATGTAGACAGCTTCTGGACTTTTTATTTGTGGGCTCGGTTTGAAGACACGTAAATGGGCCGTCAAAAGATACAAGGCCCACCAGCAGAGAAACGCTTTCCTTGATGGTTGACCTAGTTGGACTGTGCAAGCGGCAGCGGCTGTCCGGAGATGGTAAAAAGATTTGCAATAGAAGGGACATCTCTGGTGGACAAGGTTTCGACAAGAGCAAGCCGGAGGATAGCTCAATGTCTGGGATGGGAGACCAAAAAATCGTGCCGTATTTGAGAGGATTAAAACTTCGCCTGGAGAAGGAGACGCCGTGTGCCGTCGTCGTCTCCACCGGATGGGAAGAAGCAGATGTTCCAGAGAGGAATTCGTCTTCTAATCGCGGTGCCTCATAAGAAGCTTTTCCAGTGGGAAGTAGGTATCCAGATCTAGATTTATGTATGATGGCTGTTTGTGGATCCTTTAAGTCGGCTAAAGAAATAAGAGAAAGAGGGAGGGGGTTCACCAGGGACCTCCTGCGCCTTTTGTCTCTGTCAGTTGATAGCTCGCCGAGATCTGAGGGAGAATGGGGGAATTGTAACCAAAGAAGAAAAAGAAAATTAAACGGGAAAAAATAAAGGAAATTAAAGAGGCTGGACTAGAAGAGAGGACGTAGATGAATAGGTCCCGACACCGGTGAGCAAGAGCTACACCGGCGCCGGAAAAGATTATCAGAATTGGTTCCTCGATAGTAGTGCCTGGGAGAGAAATTTTTAGAGTAGTTTCGTTGAGCTGTATAACTTGTGTGTGTGTTGAATTTCATATTTTCTGCTTATAAAGTGTTTAATTAGTGCAATACATAGTTTTAATAAATGATCAGATTATTTAATAAAGTTTGAAAAGTGTATTATGTCTTTCACTATTTTCCAAAAAATCATTTTCTTAAACGTCATTCTACTGATTTTGGCATAGTGGATGCAAGAATACTAAAACATTTTCTTGTAAAATTAGGTGGTCAGATATAATGTACACGACATTTTATGTTAACACATACGTAAACAGTAAACTTGACAAATCACAATATTGAAACTTGGTCATGGACTCATGGTCAGCGTTCAACTGAATATGTACGCAGCTTGCCATTTGTACGTATATTTGCATTGTATGAGTTCAAGAAATTGTGGTTTGGAGTTAAGTGTACGCACACACGGGAGTAGGGTTAAACATAGTTTGTTTAAAGTTTAGTTTTATGCATGGGGTGATCACATACATAGTCGAAGTTAAGGTTTAAGAATTCTGGATTATAATTTTTCTGTACGACATGTAATCACTAATTTCTTTAACAAAGAAAGCTAATCACGATAAAATTTTGAAAACATAACAAAATATTTTTTGGAAATTTCGAAGACCAGCGGTCTAGAAACTATTTTTTCTCAAAAGAAGATTTTGTGCTAAGGGAAGGATGCCCAACTTACTTTGTGACTTTGAAACAGAGTTCATATATTTCGGGTCTTGCCAAAGCGATTCCTGCTGCATCTTCCGGTTGCAATAAATATCTTACACAAGATAGTAGATCGGTTAGGAGCATACCAATCTTTCTCTAGTTCTAGCTAGTGATGGAATTCATGATTCTATTATTTTTTACACTACATTTGATCTTATATTACAATTGGTGGGACGTTTTAACTTATTGCTTCTTTAAGGAGTTGACACATCAAGTATTGTGAAACTTCAAGATAATTTAAAGGGCCAATATATTTTTGATTCGGATATCTATTAAAATACTTCAATACTCACGGGTACGAATCATTAAAGAAATCAAAATCACGAATATCCTAGTCATTCAAGTAATAACGGAAGTAATAAAAAGCCAAATAAAAACAATTAATTTGTCAATGCACATTACAAAGTATTTAAAAAAAAAAAAAACTCGAAACAAATGTAGACAGCTCAACATTTACGTTTTAGTATAGCACATTATATATATTTAAATTATATATGTATTGATCCAATGTACCAAAATCCAAAAATAGATCTGAAATTTTCAGATAATATTCGGGTAAGATATCAGATCTCAAGTTCTTAATACTTTTATTCATCACTACTTTCTAAGAAACAAAATGTCAATGAGAAAACAAGGAGAATCAAATTTTGTTGAGAAGATCAAATTAATCAATACAAATAACTAGTGGAGAAACTTATTATTTTTCCTTCAAAAATTATATAATTTTTTTGGGGGTTTATCATCTTTTATGCTCCTCGTGGAACGTTGCATGCTCTCCTCATCCTAATATATCTTCACTCTGCATTCTGGTTTATGTAAATAATAGGCTTGAATCAAGAAAATAAAGAAAGAGAAAGAGATGGAAACTAATAGGCTCATAGTACTTTTGCTTCTTTGTATCTTCCTTTGTCGCGCCGAATCTGCTCTTCCTTCTCACTATGAACTCTCACTCACCGGTTAGTGTTTAGTTACTATATATATATATATATTTTTTTTTTTGGACCAAGTGTTTAGTTACTATATAACATCAAAGTATGGATAAGGTTTTCTAAGTGTTAGTAGTTCTTGAACTAGTACTCTATCTACATGTATACGATCTCGTGAAACTAAATGTATTGCTCCAATGTGGTTTGAGTTAAGTTGGTTTTACGAATTTAAAATTTCCAAAACATATTTGAAGGGAGGAGAATGATGGGTCATCATAAGCCCAAAAGTGCCATAGGAATTATTAAAATTTCCAAAACACCACCATCAACCAGTCCGCGTGCTCCAGGCGGAGGAGGCGGTAATGGTATGTCCCTTTTCAATTATTCACTTTCTTTTGGAAAATTTTCTAAATGTACTCATTTCTCTTTAATTTTTTTTTTTTGTTATAATGGAGATTGATTAGTATATTTTCAGTCATCATCTCATTCAAATAATTTGAATCTATAAGTTCTACAAATGATTATGCTTTTTCAAGAATCAAATATGTAATATTTTGGGTGTTTTAACTAAGTTGTTCATCTCCTATATAATTTAACTTAGTTATTTGGTTGAAAGGGCCTACGATCTCTCATTGGTAGATGATCTATCTCGTGCTGTGTAAGGTTTGATGTTTTTTTTCTTGGATGGAACAAATATGAGTAAATTAAAATACTAGTTGGAAAATAAATAAAACTTGAATAAGCAATTTTCATAAAGAAAAAATATTTAATGCGCATAACTTGAATTCGTAATATGATTTTTAGAAAGAAGATTGTTGAGCCAAATGGATGTAGGAGCATCAAGCAGTGGACAAGGTAGTGGTCGCAACCACTAGACGGTTTCGGTTACTAGTGTTTCAATATATCGTGTGTGTGTGTGTCAGTGTGCGTGTCGGTGTGTGTCAATTTTCTATTTTCTACCTTCACATGTCAAGAAAGTTTCAATTATGTATTACTATTATTTAGTTTTCGGTATATCGTGGAATAAGTATTGTTTAACACAAGTTTCATTAGATCACTTTAATATTATATAACTAATATTTTAATATTAGTAATGTTAACATAATAATTAAATACAAATTTAACACATATTATAGCACTAAATTAATAACAATATAAATTTTTACCCCTATATAACCAGTCACATGGTATATTTTTTTTATTAAGTTAAATTTTAAAAGTTGTAGGTTCTATACATCAATAATTGTATTAAAGATTTCTAAAAGATAATCCACTGTAACTAAATAGTTCAATTAAATAACCAAATTAAACCAAATACGTATAAACTTTTAAATTTGAATGTTTGTTAAGTTAAACTTTTTACTCATTAAGATTTGAATTCATTTTGGTCTAATTGACAATATGATTTTCAATCATTGTGTCTTGTCCTATAACACATCTATAATATTTCAAACTTTTTTTCTTATCTTAAATAATCATAACAAAAAATAATAAGTTTAAATATATTAATGATAATATTTAAAGTTTTTAAAAGTTTAAAATTTGTTGTATACATTATAATCAAGCAGTTCAACTTAATGATTATATTGAATTAAACCGAATACAAAATTTTAAACTTTGGATACTTTTTAAGTTACGTTTCTTGCTAATTTAGATTTTAGTTTATTTAATCTTATTTATAATATAACTCTTAAGCATTTTTAAACTTTGTAGATGATGACTGATGTTATTATTTTTCTTCTTTAATTCAGAAATGTATATTCATTAATATAAAAATTAAATCACTACATATAAAACAACCCCTCCCCTTTTTTTTTCTCTAACATAAACATTTAACTAGTGATCCTAATACTCATTAATATTTTAACAACAATCAACAACAGCATATAACATAAACAATACCAATAATCTAATAAAACAAATCTAATAATGAATAACCAAAACCAAGGTCTAACAAATCATAATCCAACAATGCCAAGAAAGCAAAAAAAACCAGCATCCTAACAATGTTATAATGACTCAACTTTAGCAACCTAACAAAAGCCGGACCACAATCAATCGAGCCTATAGAACATTCTCCTCTTCATCTCCTTGATTCCACGATCACACTTTGCCTTTACCTACATCACAAACAACAATTGATATGTGTGATCACAAATACTATGTGAGACGATCCTCTCATCTACTGTGTTATAAACACAATTGAATAGACAACCACAAACAATTCACAAAAGCAATAAAACCAAGCAACTTTGAACACACGCATCGACTTTGCGCACTTGCGTCGGCCGATGCATGGAATGCATCGATCGATACAGTCGCGCGAAACATCACCGAATGCGATCTCCTCTGTCTCCTCTTGGCTCCATAATGTCGAATCCGACCTCAACAGGGCACAACCACCACGAAAACCAAAGAAAAAATAGCACACAAGAAATCAATCACCCAAAAACACTTCGATAAGCCATGGTCACGCACTCACCTCTTAAACAAGCGGATCTGACGAAGAACAGTAAGATCCAAGCCTTCCACCAATTTCTACTCGACACCCATGCTTAGATCTTCTTCTCCACGTTCAAGAATTACCAAAACCGACTTAGAAATCTTCACAAACTCACATAAGCCTATCAAGAAACTTTTTAGAACTTTTTCTCAACTTTCTCTTCTTCTAGAAATGACAAAAGTGGCTAAAAATATTAAGTGGCGTCGAGTTCTCCTTATATACTCGATCCCTAGGTTTCCATCAACCAAACCACAACAAACCAGAGAAAATAGAACTTACAAGAGCACAAACCGTACATATGCATCGATGGATGTACTCCCGTGGCATCGATCGATGCACAAACCTGAAATCCGGTTCACAAGCGTTACAATTCTTTCTCACCAACAAGGATTCGTCCTCGAATCCCGCAACACCGTCCATCCGCCAAGGACCTCCGTACAACCGTCACTACGGCCCACACATCCTCCGACCAGACTAGACACCGTCAGCCAAGATTTCCCGTGCAACTGTCGCAACAGCCCACACACCTTTCGACTGAATCCTCGAGGTCTCCCTCTAGTCAATATACTCACATCCTAGACATTATTTGCCTACAACTCAATGCTTCTCCCATTCGCGGTCGCAACCGATGAAACATGCTGGCTCGTTATCAGGCTATCTACCTTAAGCTACGATATCGAGGAAGTCACACCCCCAGCTCTCAGGTCGCAACCTTTGAGACATACCGTCTCACTGCCGAGCCATGGCCCACATCTACGGTATCTAAAAAGTCTCAAAATTCTGCTTTTGGTTCGTCACCCTAAAGCGAGCTCTCGAATCATCATTAAGGACTCGAAGAGGATATTCTAGTAGTGGATATATTAAAACTATTTTAAAGGTTTATAGTGTTAGTGAAATTCTCTCGAGGTTTAAAGTGCTACTCAGTGACACTTTGAATGTTTAAAATGTGATTTTCCCAAACTATATATATATATATATCTAAGAAAATTTAGTTAAATATGACTCTACTGTTGTTTGTCTATTCTTGAATTTGTTTTCTTGTTGGAGCTCATCTATAATCTTTCTCATTGCATCAAACACATTCTGTATTGTTTTCTCAAATTCCATCCAAAAATTGTGGAGCGTCCTACATAATATAGTTGCTTCTTTACATATAAATGATTCTAAAGATACCGAAATGTCTTCTTGGACTTCATCATGAAGGATAATAACAATATTTTTTTCTAAACTCTAAACTTCTAATCATTTATCATTTTCACCTGAATAATCTACTAAACTATTGACTGCCATTATATCACGATAGCCGAAATTATAAATTAAAAAAATACTATCAAAATGTGAATTATAATAAAATATCTTATTTTTAATAGAAATTATTTAAAACGATGAAAATGAAAAAAATCTCTTCATAAATTATTATTTTATTAATTTATCGATAAATTAAAACCTCTATAAATTAATAAAATTTTGTGGTCCAACCTTATTAATTTATAGAGGTTTTACTGTAGAGATATTAGTTGTTTATTTAAGTCTTTGTTCAAAATATTGTATTTATGAAAACTTAATGAGATGTTTGTATAAGGCAATATATAATTTAAAACTGAGAAATGTTTGACTAATTACATTAACTTTTGAATCTAGAAAGCAATATCACCATAAAAAGTCATATGTACATACAAATCCTTGCCACATGTTCATCATTCCATGGTTTCATTGTTATAAAAATTATATCATTTGATTGAAGAAAAGAGACCACCCTACTTTGAATAATGGTGTAAAATGTTTTTTGAATAGTGGATATTACATATGGCTGATTGGTGATGTTTGGTATAAGGGTTTTCGATGAATTTTTTTTCATTTTTTTCTATAAATAATCTGATTATATCGTAAGTTTTTGTTTGCAGATGTTTTTAGATTTTATCTTTGAGGCATATACATTCAAAGATCTTAAAGATTCAGCAACAAATTTTTGTTGAAACCTGAACTTTGTTTTAAAAGTTATTTCTTTTTCTAAGAATCCTGTCAACAAATTATTGCCCCAAATCTATCTATAGGAAATTAGTTTGTTAAACAAACTTTGGCGCACAAACCATTTATTCAATTGTATCATGCCTTTATTAGTTTTAACGATTTCGCGTGTAATTATAGTTTACAAGTTTTCGGTTTTAGATTTTCAATAGCATGAGTGTTTTATTCTTCGCCATAGTTCCACCATCTAATTCAAGTGTTGATATTACATTTCTTTTTAAGTTAGAGATAACAATAGAAGTAGAAAGCATCGCCTCAAATGAACTAACCGGCACTTGACTGGGATCGCAAAGAAAATTGAAAATTTCTAGTTTCAGTCTTTCTCAGCAATCCCTTTCAATTTCCGTTTTGTCCATCCGAAGTGTTGTCTTCTTATTTTTTTGTGTTCTCTAATCTAGGAAAAGTACACCACTATAACTTGAATGGACGGTGAAACTATAATTATGAACGAGAGAACGATGTTATTAAATACTATAATTACATTTCTGGATTAATCACCATCACAAAAAACAAAAAAAAACAAAGAAAATTTCAGAACACTGGATGATTTACATAACCTTATTCTAGACCATGCTAATTAGTTTCAACATAGATGCGGTATTTTTGACAGTATTCTTATTATATTTTTTTTATTTTAGAATAACTAGGACTCAGACCCCCGCGATATCGCAGAATTATTTCAGAAACAAAAAAATAAATTTAAATTATATACTATAAAATCATCTGAAAGTTTTCGAATAGTTTCAAAGTATGTGTTACAAATAAAACTACAATTATTAAAATGGAAAAAGGTAATAAGTAGGTTAAAATACATAAATATTAAACCTAAATTTTTAATAAAAACACAACCTTCAAAATAAAAACTTATGATAAAAATAATATTATGGCAAAGAGACGCAACTTAGTAAAAAACATTTTTTAAAATAATATAAATATAAGATAATTCATGAAGTATTATGGAAAAGAGCTACAAACATCATAACAATTATTAAAATTTATACTACCAGTAAAAAACTATTATGACAAAAATGATCATAACTAAGAATATTAAACTTTCTAATGAATAATTTTAATTATAAAATATATATAATAATTAGTGAAAATGTATCAATAAAAATTTATAAAATAAATTTAAATGAGTGAAAATATATCAACAAAAAATTAAAATAAAATAGACAACTTTTAAAAATAAACTAAATATTAATATAGTTATAACGAAAGTTAATATAAACGCAACTGTAAATTGTATATTAAGTTGTATTTAATTTCTATATTGCTATAATCATTTCTATTTTTTTCTTTTATTATAGAATAACATTGAATATTAAATATTAATATTCAAATTATTTAAATTCAACATAGAACATAAAATTTGTTTCAACGAACAATTATTTTTTAGTTATTGATGAAGAGACAAATGTATATAGAGAGTTTAAAATACATGATTGTAAAAATAGGCACACCTATTAGAAGGAAAAGTTGTGATGAAAAAAATGAATAAAATATGGTGAAAAGACACAACTCTTCAATGAACAGATGCAATCGTATTAATTTTTTTAGAAATATATAAAAACAACTTTTTTAAAAAAAGGTATCAGAAAAAAAGTTGTAATTGTGGTTCACATTTATTCAGATTGTTATTATTATATGTTAAAAGGAAAATTTAAAATTTCCTTAATAGAAAAACAAATATATATAATTCTAAAAATGCATACATTTTAAACTAAAACGAAAGTTTGAAATTATTAAAAGAAGAACAAAATATATAGATTTCTAAATATGTGAATATTTGACTAGACAAAATTTCAAAAGATGTGAACATTTAAATAGATAAAATTGTTGTAAATGTCACAACTTTTTGTAAGAGACACAACTCTACGTTTAACAAACGCAACTTTTTAGAGAGACGCAACCGTATAATTTGTTGACCAAATAATAAATTTTTAATGAAAAGTCACGACGAAAAGATACAAATATTCGAATAAGCACAATTCTACAATGAACAATTGCAACTTTACAAAAAAAATTGTTACAATGAACAAGCACAACTTTTTGTAAAATACACAATTAAATTTTTCTACAGATTTTATTGGGAAATTATCCAAAAAGTACGATTGAAAAAACACAACTTTTGGTGGTATTTATTCGGATAACTTTTGGTGAAAATTATCCAAAGCAGTTTGTATGCAACCCATATAAACTGTTTTTAGATAGAAAGCATCTTTATTACCATATTGAAAAGTCAAATCCAAAAAATCATTATTTAATCAATCTAACTCTTGAAAAAAAAACTTTAAGTATTTTCATTAAATTTTTATATTTAAAATGAACTAAAAGATTTAAATTAGATTCATCATTCCATAAATCTTTTGTTAAATCAAGAATTAGAAGAATTTCTTGACTTTTACAAGAATCAACGCAGAAGTGAAAGCCTTAATTTGGGCAATGCGTTGCATGATAGGTGCGGATAATGAGAATGTTAATTTTCTCACAGACTGTTCTGATTTGGTGAAGATGGTGTCTTCGCATCCGAGTGGCCTGGTTTCAAGACATATTTGGACGAAATTGAAGCGGATAAGGAAGAATTCCGATCCTTTGCTCTTGTCTTTGTCCCCCAAACGCAGAATGGTTATGCAGACAAGCTGGTGCGTCGAGCTAGAATCGAGTCTCATCAAATTACCCTTGTTAACGTTTTTCTTACAAATTGACTTGTTTAAGCTGATTTTGCACATTGTTGTCAAAAAAAAAAAATGAATGCTAGAAAATAATTTAGAAAAATGTATAAACCATTAAGATTGAAATTTTAGTTGATTTTGTGTCATGACCAAAAAATGAAAGCAGTTCAAATAACCGAATAAACACAACTCTACAGTAAACAGTTATCATTTTTCATAAAACCGTTATCATGATCCATCGCAACTTTTCAAAAAATATCCAAAAGTTACGATTGAAAAAATATAACTTTTAGTCGTATTTATTCGGATTGCTATTATAGATAGATTACTAACTACAGAGATTTATTGTAGAATTTTAAAATTATAAAAAATAATAATAATATTTTTTCATTTAGAACTAAAAATGACATTTTACATTTTAGTTATTTTTTCCATTTAAATACAATAATATAATTTTTTCTGTCTATTTATCTCTTCATGTTTTGGTGTCTATCTTTATTTTCTGTTGAAACCGAACGTGCATTATTGTGTGTAGCAAAGATATTGACAGTCAAATTAAATAGAGAGAACATATGACATTAAAGAGTTTATATTTGAATTACGAGGAAACAAAACTAAAAATTAAAGAAAGGAGCAAGAACAAGCTCTATGGCGAAAAGTTTGTACATACTATTTCTCATTAACTCCCACATCAGCTGGTTTACCTAATAAAATATATTTGGAATTATTGATAACCGCGTGGAATTATTATTTGGAATAATTATCTTGCAATAATAAAAACCGCGTGCACGTTTGAATGCTTTGTTTATCTAGTGATCCGTTTTGACTATCCCGAATATACTTATACCGCAAGACCTTATTTATATAACAGTCTCACACTCAACCAAAACACAATCTCGGTTTCAGATCTGTGGACTTTTTAAATATGTGGGTTTAAGCTCACGAGTCATGAATTCAAATTTTCTAAGAGGTCTAATACCATCGATGATAAGATTGGATCTACGCTACGATCTTGAATCACTAATTTCTAGATAAGTAATAGTCAATGAGAAACAAAAGGGTAATATTTTTATACGTTTATAAGAACAAGAGGGTCAACTTATTAAAGATTAATGACTAGTTGGAGAAAATTAATAATGTTTACTTTTCTATCCTGAAACCACCCCTCTCCATTCGAGTACATAAATGAAAGTCTAAAATCATGAAAATGAAAGTTTAAAGAAAAATCATATCAAGATATGAGAAAGACAATGTTTGGTCAAGTACTAATTGTGCTTCTTCTTCTCGGCACCCACCTTTGCCGTACGGAGTCAGCTATTCCTTCTGGTCACCAACCATTCCTCCAAACAGGTTCGTGTTTCCTTACACACACATATACAAACTCACATATTTATAGGACTTGTTGATGAACATGGTCTCTAAGTAGCACTGAAACGGGTAGAGGAATTAGAAATGGGTACAGAAACGGAGATGGAAACCGGCAAAGCGTAAATTTATAGATATGGATACGGCATGGATACTTCAATAATTATATAAGAAAAGATACACATACCTTGATTGAGAAGTGATTAGAAAAGCTAATGAAAAAAGAAGAGAGGGCAAAGCGTTTATAAAGTTGAAAAATCGTAAAAGAGATGAAAATATACGTACGATAAGAGTGCTCAGAATTAAATTAAATGGATGCAAATATCACTTCTGTTAAGGTCTAATATAGTTACATGGAAAGGATTTATAGGACTTGTTCAAACATTCAAAGCTTTACTTGTTAATTATAGTTGAAGTCTCCTATATAGTTCAATGATTTTTTTTTTTTTTTGTAAAACAATTATAGCTCAATGATTTAGTTATACGTTAATTAGTTTCATTGATATGCAAGCATATATGTCGTAGATTCTATTTTAGAAAAGTCATAACATTTTTCTCATTTTACCTTTTTAGTTACATAAATTTTTGTTTAAGATGTTTTTTTTGGTCTGCGTATGTGTTAATAAATACGATGAGTAATCATCAATCTAGTACCATGTCTAACTGATATAATTAAATAAAATTAAAATGAAGGGAGGAGAATGATGAGTTATCATATGCTGATTGAGGGACCAGTAAGACCATCGCAAAGCCAACAAGGTGGTGGAAAAATTTCTAATGATTCTTCCAGTCCCACCGATTAGTTTTTCGGTTTCTCTTCAATTTCCATTTTCCAATTTTATGAAATCTTAAATTTTTTACTTTCTGTTGTTTTTTCTTCAACTCACCGTAATCTATATAGTAGTTTACGTCGTATTTCTGTTGTTTCGAGTAATGAAATTTCTGTTACCGCCTCATCATGTTCAGTTTAAGAAAGTAATTATTTTCATATATAAAACATTTGAAACGTAATTTATATTTCTCAAGTACTAAAATCATGCGATTTTCCATTACATTTGTGTACATGTACTTTTGTACCAAGTAGATGATTCGTAAACTGGTGCCTTTTAAATTAAGATATGAGCGAAACTTAGATTACTCTCTGACTCTCTGGAACCTATGGAACGATAACCAATTTAAGACATTCAAAGTGGCTGTCCACAGTTGAAAGATTCAGAAATCAATCTATCCAACCCTATGATGACTAATGAAACTACTATAAATTGGTTATAGAAGGAAAATAAAAAGGGGATTTGGTTCACTTGTTAACAAGTATGTGTGGTTTGTGTATTATTAAACTAACATTGTAGATTCAAGATAAAGATTTCAAATACTTGGATTTCCAAGAATGATAAGGTGGGGTTTATTTTCTCATCGATCGATCAGTACTTTCTAGTGGAAAACAAGTGATTATTGTTTTCTGTACCTTCTCAGTTGTAGTTGTTTTTATAAGAGGATGGTATACTATAAAATTTGTGAGGTGTTTAATGAAAAAATTCTTAATTATAATGTTCGAACTGCTCCTTAAAGTGAACAGTGAAATTTTCTCTTGATTTTGCAGCTGCATGTAGCTAAAGAATAGGAGAGGTTGAAGTTGAATAAGCATTTTGCAAGAATTAATCCTTCTTGACAATTTCTGAAATGCTATGTACAACAACATTTCTAATCGCCAGCAAAGGCGGCTCTCAATCCATTCCTTTTCTTTGCTCTATTCATGTTAATCCCTCTAGTCTTTTGGTACGTCACACTTTAAGCTTTTACCCAATTGATTTTGGTCGTGGAGTTCATCTGAATAACTGAATTGGTGTCATGTTAGTCATAAATTTTCAACTTAAACCAAAATTATCAAAATATCTTGCTTATCAAAGATATTTGGTAAATGACTATCTTAACTTAATCTTAATTTCGTTTGAATGCTATATAGTGATGATTTTCATTTTTCCCTATCCTAAACATACTTATATGCAAGACCTTATTCATGATTATCTTTATTAAAGAAAATAAAAAAATTATGTATTCATTTTGTTTGGGCAAAAGTAATCGATTCATTTAGATACTACGGAAAACAAAAATAGATGTTGAATAGTCATTTTTATTGATCAAAGTCTCGAGCTCATATACAAGAATTCAAGGCATAACAAATTAATCTATGAACCCTAGCCGTGTCTTAGACTTGAATCGTGTGTCTTGCGTTTTAGGTCTCTTGCTTTGCTATGGAAACGACCTAACCCATTTTTAAGCTAATCGATAAAAAGAAGCTGCTGCCAAAGCCTATGTTGACTTCCCCTCCTTTTATACCTTGGTTTAAGCTCACTTAAACCATGCCGCATCGAATCATCGATTAAAACAAACCGAACGAACTTGAAATTAGGTTGTTTTGATCGATGCACCTACTGTGTCGATCAACATACCTCTTTAAACCGACCAAACCGGTTCGCGGATGTTACAGCTCTCATGATGTCTCTTGTTGAGGTTGCTCTCCTTTTATTGAGAAACTAGGTGATAATCCGGGCTACGCCCGGTAATGAAATTAAATTAATTAATAATTATTAGATACAACAACTTGTGTTAAGTTAACACATATGGGCTTATGTGCGAATTGTTTAAACTACTTGAATAGTTGAATCTATACTGAGTCAAATGTTTAGAGAGAAAATTATAATTGTGGTTCTATGCTGTGCCTATCCTATAAAATTCAAGAGGCTTGTAGTCCAAAAAATTTGAAAACCTAACTGAATGGAATTGGAGAATGCTCATACATTTTTTTAGCAAACCATTATAATTCTAACTAACCTGTTGTTGTGACAAATAGATTTAGATATTTTGTGGTTTAGCTAGTAGATATGTAGTTCATTTTTTTATAACAAATATTGGTCCAAACTTGAGTAGATCCGAGCATAGTATTTTGATTTAGCCACTATTCAAAATATTATTTTCAATTTGGTCTAAAACCAATTTGGACTACCTTCTTAGTTCTTACCAACAATGAATTGTAACACTGTAGTAGAATTATGTATGGACATCGCAAATACCATTTCCATAATTTGATCGTTTTCAACATCATTTTCCATCTACACATCTCTTTCTTCAGCTGTCCATTTGACTCAGTTTTTAACTTTTATATCATGCATAGTATAGGCTCTATCTCTATGCATAGACCTTAAATATTAATACAAAATAAACAATGTTCTATTATTATGTCTTTATGGCTTTATATATGCTTTTGTCATAGTAGGCGCTCTTTACTTTAATGGAATTATTGTCTTCAGGTTGTCCATGAGAACCTTGTTCCTCTTGGTATAACAGTGAGTGTAAAACCAGTTTATGCTCTGTTAATGTCTCTCTCATATTGACCTTGCCTCTGTTTCATTTCCTTCTTGTACATCCTCATTTGGTTTCCTTGTCTTAATCTTCTCTTTTCCCTGTTGAAAGTAAGGTTTGTTTACATCTTTGATTTAATTTTGACTGTGTTCCACTCCTTAATATATTTTCCCTTTGTAAGACTTAATCTTCTCTCTTCCAAGTGGGAGAGTTATGTAATTATTGTAAAGGACAATGGTTTATGTCGTGAGAAACCCACATAATTTTCCGGATTAGATTTAATCAAGTTTTTGAACTTTTTCATGGACATGATGAATTTCACAAACCCACATACATACTACTCTGGGAAAAAAAAAACACAAACTAATGACCTCAATTTTAACCGGCTTATCAACAAACCTTACTTTCAATAGTAGTTCAGATGGGTAGCTTCTAGTACAGTCCAATCTTGATGATGAAAAATAGGTGAAAACAACAAACAATGTACATAAAAATAATTTTTCCTTAGGAAAAGATAGCACACTTTAATATAAAAAGAGAGAAAATCTATGTATAAATAGGCGACACTTTAGTGTAGATGATGGTTAAGAAATTCATGTCAACATTGATGCTCTAAATACATGGATGTTTTATTATGTGGTTGTTTACTTTAAATAGCTACGTTAGCTTAACATATTCACTATTCACCATATGTAATAGAGATAACTTGGAGCTTTACTGCCTTTAGAACATCATAGTGAGTATGATTGCAAAGCTTACGTGATCATCAAAACACGAATTATGTTTGTAACTTTGTTTTGCACTCATCTGCTCATATTATATATATATATATACATATATATATGGGTAGCCATAATGTCTAAGAACTAAAACATGAAAAACAGATGTATAAATATAAATACTTGTTCATTCTTTCTGCCCCTAACTTAAACTGTATTTCATATTTTTCCTTAAAGCAGCATAAATATCATTTTAATTTAAGTGTATTTTGTAGTAAAGTTGATGAAAGGCGGTGTAACTACTATGGTTTTGAGGTTTGAAAGTTGAGATTGCATTTTCAACTTTTATAATTTCATAAAACAAAAAAATTCAAAGATGTGGAGAGTTACCTCATTTTTCCTCGATGGCTCCATTAGGACGAACAAAGAGACCTGCAAAAAATTGAATCCTACATTAGATTTCTAAACACGATCAACGAAGAAAGATGAATAAACTATAATCTTGATCTACTTACATCTTTGCCAAACCGTAACCTGAGTATTCGTCATGTATGTTGTTAAGCAGCGGATGTAGGTTTGATTTGGGGATGTGTGGGATCTAAATTTAAGCTTAAACCAGAGAAGGAGAAGTAGAAAGGAAAAGACGTTTAAAAGAAGATTTTGAGGATCTAAGAAGAGATCTCTATTTGACATAATTTAGTTAGAGCTTAACTGACAACATACGAAGAAATCCAAAGAAGAGGTATCGACCAATTCAATTGATGAAGTGGTTTTGTTTTTAAGATAGTTTGTTGATGTGGCATAATTTTAGAATAGATTTTGTTGTTAAAGTGACTTGAAATATCTGAAGACGTCTACAAAGATGTATAAAACTGTGTAAGGCGTACAAGGCTTTTACTGGGCTTTTACTAGGCTTTTGTAGAGACCGACTCAAGGCAACTTAGGGTTAGGGTTTTGGGGGTGTAGGCGGTGTAGGCGGCGCAGCCGCCTGTATGGTGTAATAGATTCTAGAAGATTCACAAGATCTTTTATTTCCTATTGTATCGGGTTTTTTGAGACCTATATAAGAAGACTAGGGGATTGTAAGGTTGTTTATCAGATTAATAATATAAACCCTAGACAAAGAGTATTCGCCTCAAGAACACTCTGTTTCTCTTTTCAAAGTCTTTCTTATTCTGTTTATGTTCATCCGAATTCACAACAACTGGTATTAGAGCGCCAGGTTCAATGACGAGTTCCGTAAAGTTTGAGGTTCCACGTTTCAATGGAACAGGTCACTTCTGTCTCTGGCAGACCCGGGTGAAGGACATGCTGAATCAGCAAGGGATGAAGAAAGCTTTGTTAGACACAAAGCCAGAGGCGATCTCGCAGGATGACTGGGATGAGATGAGGGAGAAGGCGGGTTCAATGATACGAACATGTCTTGGAGATGAAGTCGTGCATTAGGTTCTAGATCTCAGATCTTCAAAAGAGATCTGGGATAAGCTAGAAAAGATGTACATGTCGAAGTCCCCATCTAGCAAGCTGTACCTGAAACAGAGGCTGTATTGGTTTAAGATGGCTGAAGGAGCAAATCTGGTCCAGCATACCAACCAATTCAACCAGATCACTAGAGATCTAGGGCGTGTGGGTGTTACAGTTGAGGACGAGGATAAGGTCATGCTGATGTTGTGTTCTTTAACTCCTGTATATGAGACGTTGGTGACTGCACTATTGGCTGACAAAGAGACGATAAGTCTGCAGTCGGCTACAGACTCGCTGCTTGGGCATCATAACCGACGCCAACAGCATGGTGGTGGTAGCAGTGACAACCCTCAAGGTGATGGACTATATGTGAGTATAAGTCAAGGTAGCGGAGTACAGAAGAACAAGGGAAAGCAGAGAGATGGCAAGATGAAGAAGATAATCTGTTATAAGTGTCAGAAACCAGGACACTATAAGAGAGATTGTCCTCTGAACAAGGAGCAGAACGAGACAGGAGGTTCATCTAATTCTGTGAACGTGGTTCAGGCAGAAGACGCAGTGAAGGTCGAGTTCGATTTGCTTGCAGTGACTACAAGCAATCACACAGATTCTTGGATACTGGATACAGGCTGTTCATTCCACATGACTTCAAACAAGCATTGGTTTGACACGTATCAGGCTGGAAATTTTGGAACTGTTCAAATGGCTGACAATAGAAGCTGCAGCGTTGTTGGTATTGGACAGATCAAATTTCGTATGTATGATGGCACTTTCAGGATTTTAACGGAAGTGAGGCATCTTCCAACGGTGAAGAAGAATCTGATATCTCTTGGTTCACTTCACAGGGACGGATTCAGGTTCGAAACTGATGATGATAACTGTGTGAATGTGCGCAAAGGAGATATGGTGTTGATGAAGAGTCAGCTCACAGCAGGGACTGTGTATCGTTTACTTGGAAACGTGGTTGTAGGTGGAGCTGCAGCCGTGGTAATTGAATCAGATAACACAGCTCAATGGCATATGCGGTTGGGGCATATTGGAGAGCATGGTTTGTCTGAACTTCACAAGAGGGGTCTTCTGGATGGTTTGAAGAATTGTAAGATGGAGTTTTGTAGGTTCTGTATGATGGGGAAGCAGTCCAAGGCATCTTTCAAGACAGGTCTACACACCACAAAGAGTCTTTTAGACTATGTGCATTCTGATGTGTGGGGACCTACACAAGAACATTCATTAGGAGGAAGCATATACTATGTCATCTTTATAGATGATTTTTCTAAGAAGGTTTGGGTTTACTTCATGAGGCAGAAATCTGAAGTTTTTGAGAAATTTAAGATTTGGAAGGCTGAAGTGGAAAACCAAACAGGGAGGAAGATGAAGTATTTAAGGTCTGATAATGGTACAGAGTATACTAATGGAGAGTTTCAGAAGCTGTGTGAGGAGCATGGTATTCAGAGGCACTTTACAGTGCGGAAAACACCACAACAGAACGGTGTAAGTGAAAGGATGAATCGTTCTATTGCAGAGAAAGCAAGGTGTTTGCGGTTGATGCAGAACTCCCGAAGATCTTCTGGGCTGAAGCCGTATACATGGCGGTCTACCTCATCAATAGATCGCCAAGGGTTTCTTTAGAAGGAAAGGTTGTTGAAGAGGTATGGACTGGGGTAAACATTGATCTATCAAACTTGAGAATCTTTGGATGTCCAGTTTATGTGTTAGTTCCCAACGACGAAAGGTCAAAGCTGGATTCGAAGTCCAAGAAGTGCGTTTTTATGGGATTTGAGAAAGGCGTGAAAGGTTTCAAGTTATGGGATCCTGAGGCTAAGAAAAAAATGATTAGCCGAGATGTGGTGTTTGATGAGCAGTACATGCTGCTACAGGCGAGTTCAGAACGAGTTCCTGTAACCATTGAGGCTGATACTGGTTCAGAGATAGCGGAGGATGAAGAGGAGTCTAGTGAAGCTAGACCAGCAGCAGAAGCAGATGAGCAAACCCCTGAGGTGGAGCAGTCTCCTAAGGTGGGGAAGAAGGGTAATCAGATACGTACAGAGGGGAGTTTGGCTGCAACCAAGGAAAAGCGTGTCGTGAAGGCACCTGTCAGATATGGGTATGAAGATATGGCTAGCTATGCTGTGATGATTGGTACAAATGATCCATCAAGTTTTCGTGAAGCTATTAACAGTCCTGAAAAGGAAGAATGGATTGCTGCTATGACAGAGGAGACAGTTAGTCTGAACAAGAGTCAGACATGGGAGCTTAGAGCACTTCCAAAGGGGAAGAAAGCAATTGGCTGCAAGTGGGTCTTCAAGAGGAAAACATGAGTCTCTGAGAAGGAAGTTGTGACTTTCAAGGCGAGACTAGTAGCGAAAGGGTACTCACAGAGGGCAGGGGTTGATTATGACGAGATTTCTCCCCTATAGTTCAACACACGTCCATCCATGTTGTGTTGGGACTGGTAGCTTGCTGGGATTTGCATATTGAGCAGATGGATGTGAAGACAGCGTTTCTCCATGGGAATTTGGAGGAAGAGATATATATGGAGCAACCTGAAGGGTTTGTCAAGTCTGGAGAGGAGGCACTTGTATGCAGACTGAAAAGATCTTTATACGGGCTGAAGCAGGCTCCTAGACAGTGGTACAAACGTTTTGATACTTACATGTTTCAGATAGAGTACCAGAGATGTGAGTATGACTGCTGTGTTTATGTGAAGAACGTTGGTAATAATTCTCCCATATTTTTGCTGTTGTATGTTGATGATATGCTCTTTGCTGGAAGCAATATGGATGATATTGTTGAGTTGAAAGGGCTACTGGGAGAAGAGTTTGAGATGAAGGATCTTGGTGCTGCAAAGAAGATTCTTGGGATGGAGATTCGCAGGGATAGGAGTTCTCAGAGATTGTGGTTATCTCAAAGAAGCTACATTGAGAAGATACTTGAAAGGTTTGACATGAAGAATGCAAAATCTGTGTCTACTCCTCTGGCGAATCACTTCAAGCTCTCAGCACGTCCTAGCCCTATTTCTGATGAGGAGATCAGAAACATGGCACAAGTTCCTTATGCTAGTGCAGTTGGTTGTCTGATGTATGCGATGGTTTGCACAAGACCAGATTTGGCTCAAGCTGTTAGTCAAATCAGTAAGTACATGTCTAAACCTGGGAGGGAGCACTGGAATGCAGTGAAATGGATTTTCATGTATTTGAAGGGTACTACAGATCGTGGTCTCATGTTTGGAGGACATGAGTGCAAGGCAGAAGTCGTGGGTTTCGTTGATTCAGATTATGCAGGTGATCTTGATAACAGGAGATCTACAACCGGGTATGTATTTACTCTTGCTGGAGCACCTATAAGTTGGAGGTCTGTGTTACAGTCAGTAGTTGCCATGTCAACCACTGAAGCCGAGTACATGGCAATGGGAGAGGCAGCTAAGGAGGCATTATGGGTTAGAGGACTTGTAATGGAATTGGGTGTTGAGCAAGGTGGAGTTCAGCTACACTGTGATAGTCAGAGTGCTTTATATTTGGCAAAGAATCAAGTGTATCATGGTAGGACAAACCACAGTGAGGTAAGATATCACAAGATCAGAGAGTTATTAGTTTCTGGTGTGATTTTACTGCAGAAGGTGCACACGTCTGAGAATGCAGCTGATATGTTGACCAAGCCAGTTACCATGGAGAAGTTCAAGCACTGTTTGGATTTGCTCCAGGTCTTTCATTGCTAGATGAAGACAGAAGGTTTCCCCAAAAGCTAACAAGGAGTTGAAGTTGAAGTCAATGAGATTTTGTCGTCAAGGTGGAGTTCGTTGTTAAAGTGACTTGAAATCTCTGAAGACGTCTACAAAGATGTACACAACTGTGTAAGGCGTACAAGGCTTTTACTGGGCTTTTACTAGGCTTTTGTAGAGACCGACTCAAGGCAACTTAGGGTTAGGGTTTTGGGGGTGTAGGCGGCGCAGCCGCCTGTACGGTGTAATAGATTCTAGAAGATTCAAAAGATCTTTTATTTCCTATTGTATCGGGTTTTTTGAGGCCTATATAAGAAGACTAGGGGATTGTAAGGTTGTTTATCAGATTAATAATATAAACCCTAGACAAAGGGTATTCGCCTCAAGAACACTCTGTTTCTCTTTTCAAAGTCTTTCTTATTCTGTTTCTGTTCATCCGAATTCACAAAAGATTTCTATGATGACGTGGATGGCTTTAGAATGCTCAAATTGTCCCTTTTATTAGTAGTATTTATTTACCCTAATTCTTTAAGATATGTTTTAGACTAACCGACTTTGTCTATGATAGGATCGATCACGAGACTCTTGGGCTAAGAGAGTCGGTCATTAGACTCTTGGTTCATTAATAGAGTTAGTCACAAAATGTACGGCCCATTGATTACGGCAAATATTAATTTTCTTTTCCAGTTGGATGATATCTTATTTTATTTTGTTTTCTGCTGCTCGCTTATCTCGCCTCTTATATCATCATATCATTCGTGTTTTAAAACGTTTTCATTGTAATAACATATTTATTTTCTTAAACCATATTGGAACGTAATAATCTATATTTGTAAAAACTGAAGTCGTAGGGCTTTCCAGATCTTATGTTGGACCAGAAGCATCCACTTAAGCTCTTTATTTGATGGAGAAAATGAGGTTCACGAAGACCTATTGCAACCTTATCTATAACAACCGACACTGTCTAAGCATATAAATGTGAGTTTTGAATTCAGATTGAAACCAGAGAGATAATATATGACATTTTTTATCCTGAGCTCCATACAAAATAGCGAAAAAATAAGAAAAATAACACTACTTAATTTCAAATCAAATTTTCTGAATCAAACCAAAACAAAAAAAAAAAAAGCAAAAAGCAAGAGCTCGCAACTCTCATTCGATTATGGACTGAATCACTCCAGCACCAACAGTCTTACCTCCTTCTCTAATAGCTAACCTCATCCCTTGTTCACAAGCAACAGACACAATAAGCTCAACAACAATCTTAACACGATCACCTGGCATAACCATCTTCGACTCCTCATCCTTATCATTCATAATCTTTGTCACTTTACCAGTAACATCAGTCGTCCTCATGTAAAACTGCGGTCTATTGATGGGCTCATAAGTGACAAACGGCCCACTCGGGTTAGGAAGCCTAACCCACGTTACAATGTCTAGGCGGTGAAGAAGCTTTGGCGACTTGGTGTTGGGTGTTCTTGGTTTTTTTAGTTGGTTTTGGATATTCTTGTTTCTCTTTTGGTGTTATCGTTTCTTGGTGTTATCCTTATCTCTTGGGACTCAATAGCCTCTTCTATATAAAGCAATAGAATAACCATAGAAGGTAGTCATACCTACCTATTAAAAAGATCTTGTGTTCTTGTTTCTCGAACTCTGATTGGGACCACAACATCTATACCAGGCAAAAAAACGGCAAATGACTTTCCCCTTCTTCTTTCTACAAAACATACACAATCACTTCAAACTTAGTATATGGAGTAATGGACCCAGGCTTAGCCAAAACCATGCATACCTCTTTGTATAACAGACTTTTGTATACCTCTAAGCAACAATCCCACATTATCACCAGCCATTCCTTTATCAAGAATCTTCTGAAACATTTCGACACCCTTAATTGTAGAATTCCTAGTCTCTCTCAACCCCACAAAATCAAAAGTCTCCCCAACCTTTACCGTACCTCTTTCAACACGGCCTGTAGCTACCGTACCACGGCCAGTAATCGAAAACACATCTTCAACCGCAAGCAAAAATGGTAACTCGGGCTGCCTAGTCGGAATCGGGATATATCTATCAACATAATCCATAAGCTCATAAATCTTATCTACCCATTTGTTCTCACCTCTCTTAACAGGATTCTCAGTAAGAGTCTCAACAGCTAACAAAGCAGAGCCAGAGATAATAGGATTCTCATCACCGTTAAACTCATAAGACGATAAAAGCTCACGAACCTCAAGCTCAACAAGCTCTAGAAGCTCAGCATCATCAACTTGATCTTCTTTATTAAGAAACACAACCATATCAGGAACACCAACTTGCTTAGCCAACAAGATATGTTCTTTAGTCTGCGGCATTGTTCCATCAGCACCAGAGACAACGAGGATAGCACAGTCCATCTGAGCAGCACTAGTGATCATGTTCTTGACGTAATCAGCGTGACCAGGAAAATCAACATGAGCGTAATGACGATTCTCTGTTACGTACTCGACCATGGCGGTGTTGATTGTGATACCACGAGCTCTTTCTTCAGGAGTTGTGTAGTGACCCGCACCAAGGGGTACATACCCGAATAAAAAATTTGAAGAAAATACTGGGAAAGAACTCAGAAAGATGGAGAATGACCGAGAGATTTATGGAGAAAAATTGTTAAGATGCAAAACGCCCGATGACCAAGGACCGGACGTGTACCATCGGACCAACGAGGAAAAGGATTGATGGTCAAGGGGAATGCTTTGATGGAAGACCTAAAAACTAAAAAGAAGAGGTATGGTCTGTAAATGCGGATGAGGCAATAAAAAAGTGTAGAAAGTAAAGAACACAAGAACTTTGTTAACGAGGTTCGGTTTTTCCTACTCCCCGAGACCACGTCCAGATTTCGATTTCACTAGAACAAGAAAGCAAATACAACCTATTCGCAAACGCGTAAATCAAGCACAACCCTCTTAATTCACCGCTCCGTTCTATAACATGAAATCTTAAGGATAATTCTCTACCCTTAACTAGACTAACACCAAGCCTAGATTCAAACCAAGATAACCTAACCTTGGGCTAAACTCCCCCTGAGCCTAGACTTCAGATCTTCAACTCTCTTGAGCAACCTTCAAACACACGTCACACCGACAAACAAAGAAGCTTTATCACACAAGCACCAAACCGCACACCAACAGAAAGCTCTCTAGGGTTCTAACCTTTATGCCTCAGCTCTCTTGCTTCTCTAGGACGTGCCCAACACCTCCTTATATACCCATCAATACTTCCTAATCACAATAGGAGAAGATTTCCAAATCTCATAAGAAAAGACTTTTTTTCCTTTTTGCTATTTTCCTTTTCCTTGCAAAACTCCAATTTGATCAACCAAAGAAATAGTAGTTTTCTAACTGGAATATTTTCCCCGCTTTGCAATACGCGGTTGATAGCCTAGTACACCCCCTCCATAGAACTCATCTTTTCTAACCCAAACCTAGTTACGCCTTAGACCTCCATAGTTAACCTCTTGAATGAACCTGAAGCAATTCCTCTTAATGTGTCCTTGAACTCCACAATGATAACATGTAGGACCATGAAACCTTACATCATAAGCATTCTCCATTCGGCTCCTCTCTCTCACCAATCTGAAACATCTTGGCCTAATATGCCCAATAACACCACAATGATGGCAAACAGGACGAAATACTTGTCTAGGTGCATTCTGCTCTTTCACAAAAACTGAAGCAGCCTCTGTAGCAGACTCTGAAGTACGCTTTCAAGCCGACGTGATTTTTCCATTTGAAACAAACACAGGATCCGATTTTGAAACTTTTCCTTCATATCCAAGGCCGCACTTATCTATCTTGCCAATACTCAGAATATGATCCAGCTTCTCTGTACCATTATTAAGCATCCTCAAATTCTTTTGAGTTTCTTCAAGTTGCACTTTAGCTTGTAATGCTTCTTCTCCCTTCTCTGTTGCATGTTTCTCTGCTTGAACGACTTTAGCCTCTAACTGGAGCTTCTCCTTAATCAAAACTGAATTTTCATCAACTACCTTAAGCCAATGTGCATACAACTTCTCATAACTCTTACCAAGTTCTTCATAGCTCATATCCTCTGAATCACTATCACTCTCAGACTCATACTTTGTTGCAGTTGCAGGTTTTGCTGCAGATTCAGAAGCAGATGCAGACACTGTTGCAGACGCTGATTCAGAACTATCTTCAAAAGTTGTAAACGCCACAAAATTCTTTAGATCTTCTTCTTCATCTGAATCAGTTTCAGAATCACTAGTAACAACATTCATAGCCTTCTTCTTATGCTTTTGTAGATTGGCACAATCAGACCGTACATGACCATATCCTTTGCATTCAAAACATTGAACATTCTTTGATGAAGTCTTCATCTCTTCATCCATTCTACTTTTCTTCTCTTCGCCCTTACGCTTTAGAAATTTAGCAAACTGTCTTGATAACATAGCCATTGAATCTTCACAAGATGATACCCTAAGAGCTACTCTAATGTCAACTTACTTCTTTATTGCTTCCTTAACTTCATCATATTTCTTCTTAACTCCTTCAGCTTCATATGCTTTGCTTAATTCAAAAGCTTTAAGAATCCCAACAAACTCATCAAAATTCATCTCATCTAAATTATGAGCTTCTTCAACTGCATAAATTTTTGACTCAAATTTTGCAGGCAATGATCGCTTCAGCTTCTTCACAAACTTTTTGTCTTTGTATTGCTTTCCAAGAGCAAAAACCTCATTAGATATATCACATAACTTAGCACTGAACTCAGCCACAGTTTCTTTTTCTTCCATCTTTAGATTCTCAAATTGTGAAGCCAACATATCCAACTTAGTTCTCTTAACACTTGAAGTACCCTCAAACATATTCTCCAATGACTTCCATGCTTTCTGAGCTGATACACATTGAGAGATTAACTTGAAGTGGCTTGAATCAATAGCATTGTAAATCGGTGTCTTGGCCGTCGAATTGCAACTTGATAACTTTTTCTCTGCAGTAGTCCACTTATCTCTCGTCTTAAGACACTCAACTCCTTTATCATCCACAAATTTAGGGGGCTCCCAACCATGCTCAATCGAATTCCAACAATCCTCATCAAGGTTACTAATAAATGCTTGCATACGAACCTTCCAATATCCATAATTCGATGAATCAAGCAATGGTGGTCTTGTCATAGACGTGCCTTCTCTGTATGAAGTCATCACAACTGATTCAAAGCTCTGCCTTACTTTCTGAACTACCCTCACCCTTGATCTACCCGAAACAAGATTGAATCTCTATCGAGAACCCGCTTTGATACCACTTGTAAATGCGGATGAGGCAATAATAAAGTGCACAAAGTAAAGAACACAAGAACTTTGTTAACGAGGTTCGGTTTTTCCTACTCCCCGGGACCACGTCCAGATTTCAATTTCACTAGAACAAGAAAGCAAATACAACCTATTCGCAAACGCGTAAATCAAGCACAACCCTCTTAATTCACTGCTCCGTTCTATAACATGAAATCTTAAGGATAATTCTCTACCCTTAACTAGACTAACACCAAGCCTAGATTCAAACCAAGATAACCTAACCTTGGGCTAAACTCCCCCTGAGCCTAGACTTCAGATCTTCAACTCTCTTGAGCAACCTTCACACACACGTCACACCGACGAACAAAGAAGCTTGATCACACAAGCACCAAACCGCGAAACTAAGCCGCACACCAACAGAAAGCTCTCTAGGGTTCTAACCTTTATGCCTCAGCTCTCTTGCTTCTCTAGGACGTGCCCAACACCTCCTTATATACCCATCAATACTTCCTAATCACAATAGGAGAAGATTTCCAAATCTCAAAAGAAAAGACTTTTTTTCTTTTTGCTATTTTCCTTTTCCTTGCAAAACTCCAATTTGATCAACCAAAGAAATAATAGTTTTCCTCTTCAATTTATCCTCAAACCGTCCTTCAATATTGTCTTCTCAAACCTTCTAGAAACTTCTCAGTCACATAAAATAACAGCAATCCTTTATCACTTCTTATATCTCACAGACACTACTTCAAACAGACCAATACATCTTCATGGTCAAGCCAAAAACGAGAGAAGTCGAAGAACGAACACTAGAAATGGACAGGCGATGTACCAGCCGACCAATTCACGAAGGACCGTTCACCATGGACGTGAGTGTCGTTCATCACGGACAAGGGGAACGATCACCATGGACCAGTGTACCGAGGAAATATCGATGGGGAATCTACAGTACAAGAGGAACATACCAAGGGGTCGAGCCAAATGCATCATGCGGGTAGGAACCGGGAATGAATACCCGCGATGCCACGTGTTCCATTCAGAGAAGGCCAGAATAAAATATTACGCAGGAAAGGCCAAAAGTCCCTGGTGCGTTTGCGTGTAACACACGCACGTGAGTTGGCGTCACGCGCGGGGGTTTGGTCCACCCAGCGATATGTGTCGCTGCATGCTCCACTCATTTGCCAAGTGTCCCATGCAAAGTAGAGAGCCATGCGCCTATAAATACCACCCTTGGGCCTTCATTTTCGATTTTAGAACAAAGGGAAAACCTCAAAAACCACCCTTTGTGGTTTCAACGCGAAAGGTGGGATGGGACAAGACAGATTATCGAAGGGCCCTAGAGAGTAAAGAGTCTAGATTAATTCGAGTTATCTTGAAAAGTCTAGTCATCTTTGCTTATCGTTTGTTGACAATGGATGTGGCAAGATTGCCTAGGACGTATGAAGTTTCTAGATTACTATGGACGGCGAGGGCATGACCGTGACAGTTCCAAAGAAGGAACCGATGGAGGAAATGGAAAATCCAACTGCCGATACCAATGTTGGAACTGACGCCAATGTCAGAGATGAGGCCAATGTCGGAGCTGAGGCCAAGGTTGGGGCTGAGGAAGCCGAAGGTGATGGTGATCCTAGCGATCAAAACTCAAGTGATAGTGGCCATGTACCAGCCGACCAGTTCGCGAACGATCGTTCACCACGGACGAGAGCACCGTTCACCGCGGACGAGTACATCGTGGGGCTATCAATGAGAAATCCGCAGATCTTGCCAAGGAACGCACTGAGGGGGCAAGCCAAATGCACGACGCGGGCAGGACTCGGGAAGGAACACCCGCAATGCCACTTTTCCCACACAGAGAAGGCCAGAATAAAATCATATGGGGAAAAGGCCAACAGTTCATGGTTTGTTGCGTGCATCTCACGCGCACGAGTGGGTATCACACGTGCAGGATTGATCCGCCCAGCGACACGTGTTACTGCATGCACCACTCAATTGACAAGTGTTGGAACTGAGAGAACAAGGGTCTCATGCAGCCAAAGGTGCCATGCGCCTATATATACCACCCTTGGATCTTCATTTGCGATTCTAGAACAAAAAAGAAAACCTTCAAAACTCTCTCTAAAATCCGATCAAGCTTTGGCTGAGATCAAGAACTGTGGCTGAAGAAGGTTGAGGGCGAGCAAAGAAGGCTGAAGGAAGAGGAATTGCTGTCAGATCTGCGGTGTAGTAAAGCTGAATCAATCAATCTTTTGCTTATATTCACTGTGAGTTACGGTTGTGTGTGGAAGTGCGGGAGCTCTAAAGCTGTTATATCACTCCTTGTGTGCTTTGCTTGAATTGCATAATATTCTTTGTAGGATTCATGTAGACTAGCTTAGCTTTAAGTAGACTTGCATGCATAATCTTGATAGATTGCATGAAGTCTTGAGAAGCTTTGAATTGGTGTTGCATGCATAAAGAATCGGTTGCATGCATATATTTGAGGAGTTGAATCATGTTTACTTGATGGAATTGATTGCAAGAATTTTCTTGCATAATTTTGGTTTAAAAGGCTTCATGCATGATTAAATTAATGGGAAAAAATGATCTAAGTTTATAAGATGAGATAGTTAAATTGATGGATTTAAATTGCAATATTTCTTGCATAAAATCGGATATGAAGGCTTGCATGCATGAATAAAATTGATGGAAAACAATCTAAGTTTACTTGATGAGAAAGTTTACTGGTTGGTTAAGTGGCACTATTTTTGTGCAAAAAAATGACATGCATACATGTAGGACAATCTTAAGATGCTTGATTTTTATTCTTGCTTCTTAATGATTGTTGTGGAATTTCTTGCTTGATTTTCTTGCAAATTATTGCTTGATTTTCCTTGCTTGAAATCGTTTGGTTGTCTAGAAGTACTTAATTCTTTGTGTTGTTTAACCTAGAATTATTGTAATTGTTCTAGCTAGTTCGCGAATTATATGTTTTGGTTCGTAGCTAAGACTAGAGGTCGATCTTCTGTTCCCGAAAAGCGTGATGAGGAAATCCATTGAGTTAATTCTAAGTGATCACACAGCACGTACATTTCAGTGCCTAGCTAGCTACTAGCCCAAACTGCTGCATAACGATGCGGCCAAGCGAATCCAGTTGGTTACCTTTGTGGTTTCAACGCGGAAGGTGTGTTGGGACGGGACAGATTATCGAAGGTCCGAGGGAGTAAAGAGTTTAGATTAATTTGATTTATCGTGATTTAAGTCTAGTCGTCTTTGCTTATCGTTTGTTGCAGGTGGATGTGGCATGGTTTCCTAGGACATATGAAGTATCTCAATTAATCGAGTTCATTGATTGTTTCTAGCTTTCATTGTTTGTTGCATGCTGCTTGACTTTACGCTTCCGCATTATGTTTATGTTTACTTGATGTTGCAGGGTAGTTAGGTGGGAAATTGCATGTTAGAGGGGAACCCAGCTCACCAAATAATCTTAAATTACTCATGATATTATTTTGTCTTGCAGGAAAGTTTAAGGTGACACTTTAGAGCTTGGGGCAGAACCGGCTAGGGTGTTTTCATGCTATTTTGCAAAATCTTGCCTTCTAATATGTTTTCTTTGAAAATGATCCAACTATTTTTACTTTGGTATTTTTTTTTGATTAAAACAATGTACTTAAAGTAAATAAAAGGTTTTTTTGGAAGTATTCGAACAAGTTAAATGGTACTTGGCTTAGTCCAGCCCAACACAACGCTGCGGACGTACCAAGGGTTGAAAAGCCTAAGGGGCATTCGCAGTGGGAAGGCATCACCGGTGAACTGACTGAGGGACCTGATCCCTTGTTGGAACCTCGGCCGGATCGCAGGCGGTCATCTTCATTGTAGCGTCCCAGGCCGGTCTGTAGTTTGTCCGGCCGTAAGACGGTTCGAGTGCGTTACAGGGGATGTTGTGGTTGTTGTGGTGGTGATGGAGAGGGATGTGATTATGGGAGGAAAGAGAAATAAAGAGTTAAGGATTCTGGTTTAATGGAGATGGATGGAGAAGTGAAGGAATTGAGGAGTTTAGTGGAGGAAGAAGAGGCGGCGAGTGATGAAATCGCCATTGAATTGGAGCAGAGAAGAGAATTAGGGTTTTGGATTTAGTAAATTTGGGGGAAGAGAGTGGAGAGATTTTGTGAAGAGAGTGTTTTATAATTAGGCCTGAACCACTCCATCCACCAATGGTTTGTTCGATAGCCATTTGCCAGTCCAGAACTTAATCGAGTGACCATCCCCTAGTACCCAACGAAGCCCCTGAACAATCACATCTCGCAGACCCATTCCCACACTCCTCCAAGTTGAAGACCAACTGCTCTTCACCAAAAGCCAACTCCAATCTTGAGAATCTGTCACCTTATATTTACAACGAAGCACACATGCCCATAGCCCTTCCTTGTCAGGCAGAAGGCGCCATCCCACTTTGGCTATAAGGGCTCTATTCGTTTATATATCTCTTCTTGTTTTGGTGTCTACTGTCTATTCTAAAACGAACATGCATTATTGTGTATAGCAAAGATATAGACAGACATATTAAAACTAGAGAGAACATATGACATTTGGATTCAGCCGAAAACCAAAACCAAAACTAACTGCGAACCACATTAAAGAGTTTACATTTGATTTACGAGGAAACAAAACTAAAAAGTAAACAAAGGAGCAAGAACAAGCTCACTATGGCGAAAAGTCTTTACATACTATTGCTCATAGATTCCCATCCCACATCAGCTGGTTTACCAACCTAATAAAATATATTTGGAATTATCGACACTTATATAATCAAAACCGCGTGCCCGTTTGATTGCTTGTTATCTAGTGATCAGTTTTGACTATCCCTAATATACCGCAAGAGCTTATTTTGTATTTTGTCTCACATTCAACCTAAAACAATCTCTGATTCAGATCTGTGGACTCTACATATGTGGGTTTAAGCTCACGAGTCATGATTCAAATTTTTTAATTAGAGGTCTAATACCATTGATGATAAGATTGGATATACGCTAGGATCTTGAATCACTATTTTCTAGAGAAGTTTATAGTCAATCAGAAACAAAAGGGGCTAATATTTTTATACGTTTCTAATTTGTTTTTATTAGAACAAGAGGGTCAACTTATTAAAGATTAATGACTAGTGGAACAAATTAATAATTAGGTTTGAATTTGTTTACGTTTCTATCCTGGAAAGGACCCTTCTTCATACGAGTACATAAATGAAAGTTCAAGATAATGAAAATGAAAGTTCAAAGAAAAATCATATCAAGATATGAGCAAAATAATGTTTGGTCAAGTACTAATTGTGCTTCTTCTTCTCGGCACCCACCTTTGCCGTACCGAGTCAGCTCTTCCTTATGGTCAACAACCATTCCTCCAAACAGGTTCGTGTTTCCTTACATACATAATATGCATACATACACACACACACACACACACACAAAATTCACATATTTATAGGACTTGTTGAACATGTCTCTAAGTAGCACTGAAAGGGGAATGGGAAACGATAGTAAAACTTTTATTGATATGGGTACGACATGAAACTGAAACATATAAGAAAATAAATACATACCTTGAGTGAAAGGTGATTAGAAAAGCTAATGGAAAAAAGAGAAAAAAAAACGTTCAGAAAGTAGAAAAAACGTGAAGAGATATAAATATGCTTATGAATTGTGATAAGGTTGCTCAAAAAGAAATGAAATGAAAGGGATGCAAATATAGTTAAGGTCTAGTATAATTTACGTGGAAAAATACATGTATATTTATATATAAGACTTGTTCAAGCTTTAGTTGTTAACTAGACATATAATATACCGCACATATGCGCGTGTACTTGTATTAGTTACATTTCTAAAATATTTTAGTTCAATTAAAAATATTAAGAAGATAAAAAAAAGGAAGAAATACATAAAAACAAAGAAATAAAATTGAACAAAATATAAGATAAATCCAACAAAATATATAATCACACTCTTACCATGAGTTTTGAACCCATGCAAAAACATAAACAAAACAAAAAAAAATATTTAGAGTTTGAGATATGGTGGATGATGATGTGAGCATGGTTATTTATAGGAGTTCAATGGATGGAAGTTACATTTCTAGAATAAATTAATTAGAGGAGTCACAATTATAATTTATAGTATGTTTGAATGATAATGAATGGAAAAAAATAGTCAATTCATAATTTATGTAATTGAAGTTACAATTTAGTAGTAAAGTGTGAATTTAAAGTATAAATTAATGTACATTACTACATTTTTATTTAATTAAAATAAATATTTTTTTTTTTTAAATGCTAAATGGACTAATAAGGAGAAAGTGAAACCTTACTACTTTTATGTATATGATTCTAGCTGAAGTTGCCTAAATAGTTATAGTTAAATGATTTTTTACTGTTTCTTGTTAACAGTTATATATAGCTAGCTCAATAATTTAGTTATAAATTAATGTACATTACTACATTTTTTTTAATTAAAATAAATATTATTTTTAAAAAAAAATGCTAAATGGACTAATAAGAAGAAAATGAAACCTTACTACTTTTATGTATATGATTCTAGCTGAAGTTGCCTAAATAGTTATAGTTAAATGATTTTTTACTGTTTCTTGTTAACAGTTATATATAGCTAGCTCAATAATTTAGTTACAGTTAACTAACTAGTTACGTTAATTAGTTTCATCAAAAATATTAAATCAATAAATTAGATTATCATCAAAAAATGTTTTAGTTTAGAGTCTAACTATAAAAATTTTCTCTGCGTACTAAGTCTAACTATAACTGAATAAAATTAAAATGAAGGGAGGAGAATGATGAGTTATTATATGCGGATTGAGGGACCAGTAAGACCATCGCAGAGCCAAACAGCTGGTGGAAAATTTTCTAATGATGATCCTTCCAGTCCCACCGATTAGTTTTTCGGTTTCTCTTCAACTTCCAGTTTCATGAAATCTTGAATTTTTACTTTCTGTTGCTTTTGATTCAATTCACCGTAATCTATATGTCGTAGTTTACGTGATATTTCCGTTGTTTCTAGTACCAAAATTTCTGTTATCAAAAAAAAAAAAAAAAAAAAAATATATATATATTTCTGTTATCGCCTCATCATGTTAAATCTAAGAACGTATAGTTATTTTCATAAAACATTTGGGACGTAATTTATATTTGTATTTGTCAAGTACTACTGTCATGCGATTTTCCATAACATTTGTGTATACATGTACTCTCGTACCAAATACTAGGTAACAACCCGCACTATATGCGGGATAAATTGATTTAAAGATAATTATTATTAAATAAAATTAGAACCAATATTTGTTTGTATCGAACATAATATGTAACTAAAGTTTTTTATTTATTTATTCAAAACTGTGTTTTTTAAAAAATAATATGTTTTTACCCGTGAAATATTTGAATGTGTAAGAGGTTTTATGATAGATAAATTATTGATAAGATGTTACTATTTATTGCAACATGTCTTTTGTGTGGTTTAAAAATCAAATTCATATCTTTTAAGTTTTATTTTGTAATCATAACAATTTTGCATGTTTCTTATGTAATCATAACAACTAAATTACTCAGTACTTTAATTATTTAATTTTATTATATGTTACTAACTATCGGATTCTCTAAACTAAAACATTTTTTGATGATAATCTAATTTATTGATTTAATATTTTTAATTAGACTATTTAAATCTTTTAAGTTAGTCGGTTTGTTAATATTTTTTATAAATGACAGATTATTACCAAAAAAACCATTATGAAAAAATTAGTGAAATTCCAAAATCAACGTATTTGTGTAAAAATATTTTTCACCCGTGAAATAGGTGAATGTGGTAAAGAAAATATTTATAAAATGTTACAATTTGTGACAATATATATTTTTGTGTGCTTTAAAAATCAAATTTATATTTATGGTTAATTGAGTAACTATAACAATTTTGCGTAATCTAATAATCACTCATTTTAAATATATTATGATTTTTTTTGGGTACTAAATTTATTTCTAATGGTAAGGGTTATTGTATCATTTCTTTTGAATAGCACATAGATTAATGTACAATTAGAACGTATATTCCTATTCGGTTATCAATATTTCCATTTTAATGAAAATCACACTAAATGTTGAGATTAATTAGTTTACATACTTATATATATATAAATAATCACACATCATGATATCTCCTAATTTGTTGTCATTTGTATATTTAGTTATAAATATATATAAATCTATATATATATATAAATATATTTATTGGGAATTAAGTTTTCTTTAATGAGTTGGAGATAATTCAGGGGTAATATACTTCTTTTTATAATCAATTATAATAATTATTGAAATTTTGTTATTTAAATTATTGTGGTAATAATACTAACATAAAAAGTAACATTTTGTTTTTATATGATTTTGTTAATAAGTTATTTTTTCTTTATTTTTATTAACTTTCTATTAATTGATATGTTTTTATAGTTTTTTTACAATATTTTACTTATATTGATTTCTTAAAATCAATACAACTTTGACTTGTATATTTGTAAGTAAATTTTAGTAAAATTTTGCCATAAAATAGTATGTATTTAATTAGTTTTAATATATGATATTTAAATTTGTGTGAGAAATGATGAGTTAATTTTTTTTTTTTGAAAATATATTGACATATTAATGTAATAAAGTAGAAAATTTAATAGTATTTTGCTAAAAGGTGCATCAAGCTTTTTAACGACGACACATCAGCTTTCTTAAGATTGTATTTCTCTATTAATATGTAGGGATATCATATCTTCTCTTTCACGGTGGAAGTTCCACCAGATCAGCATCTCTTGATTCGTAAGATTGGTGCCTTTTAAGTTTTTAGTTAAGATATGGGACAAACTTAGAATAATCTCTGGAACCTACGGAACGATAAATATTTTTGCCAATTCAAGACACTCAAAGTGACTGACCATGATTGAAAAAGTACTGGAAATATTCAGACATCAGATCTGAACTATTTTTTTCACCGTACTTTGTAAAGAAGAATGGTCAATAAGTGAACAACAAAAAAGATTATATCCTATTTTTATAAGTAGCAATATTAATTGTTTGTTTTTATAAGAACAAGAGGGTCAACTTGTTAAAGGTATTATTGACTAGTGGAGAAAATATAAAAAGGCCAACTTCAATATGTTTAAGTTTTTATTTGTTTCATTCTATCGTGAGACGTCCCCTCCACCCTTTCATTTACATAAATATGATTGGGAAAATGACACACACACCCACTTTCTCCTAAAGTATTGACACTTACACCCGCTTTCTACTATCTCTATACTTTTTTTTATGTCAAATTACAACTTACACCCTCTAACTAAACTAACCTTCTCTTTCTATTTTTTTTTTTTCCTTCTCATCTCTCTCTCTAACTTTTCTCTTTCTTTTCTAAATTTTAAGTTTAGTAACTTTAGTTGTTGACAAACAAAAAAAAAGTTAACCTTATACCCTAAATCTTAAATCCTAACACCACATAGACACTAAATCCATATAAGCCCAAAAACGTAAACCTTAAACCCTAAATCTTAAATCCTAAACCCTAAACCATAAACCTTGAACCCTAAATCCTAAACCATGAATTAAAAATATAGACACATCATCCACATACCTAAACCTTAACCCCTAAATCCTACACCTTGAACCTTAGACAATACAACTTGAACTCAAAACATAGACATTGAATCTATATACCATCTAAATTCTAAACCCTAAAGTATGGTGATGTTTGAACATGCAACAAACTTGTCAATAAATTTCATCTGGATTGCTTGTCCACGTGGTCAGAGTTTGGTGGATAGACTTAGAGATTAATAATGACCATGTTTGTTGTGTAGTATGCTTCTAGTGACACTTTTAAGTTCTAATATCTCTAATTCTAGCTTAAAAATAGTACAAAAACATTTGGCTAAAAGACATCTAAGTGGCTAAACTATAGTGATGTTTGAACATGCAACAAACTTGTCAATAAATTTCATCTGGATTGCTTGTCCACGTGGTCAGAATTTGGTGGATAGGCTTTGAGATTAATAATGACCATGTTTATTGTGTAGTATGCTTCTAGTGACACTTCTAAGTTCTAATATACCTACTTCTAGCTGAAAAATAGTACAAAAACATTTAGCTAAAAGAAATCTATGTGGCTAATTTATCTTGGACAAATTTCTGCTCATGTAAAGAATGAGCAAGATATTATAAGATAAGTATCCATAACTACTAATCCACATGATTGATATTCAATGTTCTAAATAAATCAATCTTGTTAATTTTTATTTTGTTTATTAACCACTTATGAGTATATATGTTTCTGGACCAACACAAAATATGAAGCAAGGAGCTCATGGTGTCTATGGATTTAATTGTGTGGATGTTGTATGATGATTCTTTGGTCTGTCTACATTGGTATCCACAAAAAAATATCCACATGATCACATCTATAGCCACCATTTAACTGCTATTCTTCAGCTTAATGTCTAGATATGCTTTGTAAATCCATGGAGACCTATCCATGGTTTTTCTATCCACTAAACTTTGTTTATTTTTTTTTTAAAGTGAATAGTTTTGGTTTTAGGTTCAAGGGTTTATGTTCTAGGATTTAAAATTTAGAATTAAAGGGTTTTGTACTTATTTGGTCTATGTTGTGTTATGGATAATATGCTATGGATAAAGATCTAACCAAATTTATGTATGTATATTTTGTATGAATAAACACAATTAACTATCTATTAACAATACTGCAATTTATCCACTTATAATTGAATAAATGTTCAACGACTGATGGATACTGTATAATCTAAAAATTCATAAAAAATATAGCAATATGTATCTTAAAATGTAGAAAATATATAATCATAACATATTTTATATAAATAAATAGAAAATTTGTTTTATGATAACAAATAAATATATTTTACTTTGTTAAAGTGTTAACAACAAAAAAAAAAGAGAAAAAAAGAGAAAAGAATGAGAGAAAGAGGAGAAGGCAAAAATGTAAAAGGAAAGTAGATATATAAGCAAAAATCTTGGAAAAGTATACAATGAGTGGAAAGTCGGTTTATGTGACACAACACACACCCAAAGTTGGTTTCCATGACATTTTCCCAATATGATTCTATTTCTAGCCTCTAAAGTCAAGTAGAAATAAAGATCGAGAGATGAGAAACATAATATCTTAAAAAATGAGTCAAGTGCTAATTGTGCTTCTTCTCCTTTTTACCGTCCTTTGCGGTACCGAGTCAGCTCTTCCTTCTGTTCACCAATCAGTCTTACTAACCGGTTTGTGTTTCCTTAATATTGTATGGATTTTTTTTTTTTTTGGTATAGTGTCTGTATAGGTGTTGATAAATATCAGTAATCAAATCATTCAATAAACTGTACGTGTCTAACTAGGTAGGAGAATGATGGGTTATTGGCGAGAAACAAGAGAAGAGAGAGAGAGCCGATTAGCTCCTTAACCCTAATTGCCGCCGTCAGCTGGCCCCTCGCCGGCTGGTGAGAATCCAGTCATGCCGAGAAACTTCAAATTCCCGTGTACTGGGAAACCCCCTTACCCTTCAAAATTTTCTCGAGTGTTAGCTTGCGCTGTGCCCCCGCCGTCGCAGAAAATGCCCCCCGTCCCTCACGTCCCCGTAGCTTCCGTCTCCCCCCTCCACAGTCCCTACCCCCAAAGTTTCCGTTTCAGCCCCAGTGGATCTGGTTGAGAACATGGGAATGATTCCCGAGTCTCCCGGTACCCCTGAGCCCGCTTCATTTCCCGGATCTGGTTCTTCTCCTCCTCCTTCAGTTGTATCGGTGGAAGCGCATTTATCACACTCTAAGCTTCCCGAACCTGAGTCCTGCTCGGCCCTAGATGCTGTTCTTGTTCCTTAATAGGGAGGGTTTTGGAAACCTCCAACAGAGAACCTCGAAGGCCCTCTCCAATCTAGAATCCATCCAGCTTGAACTTCTTTCTACTCCATCAGACTCCTTGTTCAGGCAGGAGCATGTTGCGCGTCAGAAATGGGACTTCTTTGCTAAAGCCTTGGAATCTTAATGTTACCGCTATCACCCTCATCCCCAAGGACACTGGTGCTGATCATCTCTCTCAGTTCAGACCTATTGCTTGCTGTAACACAATCTATAAAGTCATTACTCGGATCATTTCCAAAAGGTAATCAGGTGGGTTTCATTGAAGGACGTTTGTTATGTGAGAATGTTCTCTTGGCTTCTGAGCTCGTAGAGGGTTTTCATCTGGATGGTGAGGTTTCCAGAGGTTGCCTTCAGATAGATATCTCCAAAGCATATGATAATGTCAACTGGGACTTTCTGTTGAACATCCTAGCTGCCTTGGACTTGCCTTCACTCTTCATTCTCTGGATAAAGAGCTGCATTTCCTCTGCCTCCTTCTGTATTGCTTTTAATGGTGAGTTGATTGGATTTATCAAGGGTCGGAAGGGCATTAGGCAAGGAGATCCAATGTCGTCTCATCTCTTTGTTCTGGTTATGGATGTACTGTCCAACCTCTTAGACCGTGGAGCTTTGAATGGCCTTTTCCACCTTCATCCCAAAGTGTACGGCTCCAATTATTTCTCATCTAAGTTTTGCTGATGATGTCTTAATCTTCTTCGATGGCTCCGAACATTCCCTGTCTGGTATCTTCTCAATCATGGATGAGTTCAAGATGGGTTCTGGTCTCGGAGTGAATAGGAGTAAGACCGCCCTAATGCTTGACGGTGGTAATTTTGAGCGTTGCAAGCACCTCTCTGAGTCCTTTGATATTAATCAAGGTTCCTTACCTGTCAAATATTTGGGGGTCCCCTTGATGGCTCAAAAAATGAGAAGGCAGGACTACCAACCTCTTATTGATAAGATCAACTTCAAGTTTTCCTCTTGGACAGTGAGACATCTCTCCTTCGCTGGGAGGCTGCAACTTCTCAAGTCTGTCATTTACTCTACTATCAATTTCTGGTCTTCCGTCTTCATCTTACCCAACCAATGCTTAGCGAAGTTGGAGCAAATGTGCAATGCATTTTTCTGGCACGGTGCTCCAAATAGAGGGGCAAAAATTGCCTGGGATACGGTATGCACGCCTAAAGAAAATGGAGGGTTGGGACTAAGAAGATTGTCTGCTTGGAATAAGGTTTTCGCTCTGAAGTTAATTTGGCTTCTTTTCTCTGCTGCTGGTTCACTTTGGGTCTCTTGGGTTCGCCTGCATCTGATTCGTAACAGAAACTTCTGGGAGTTGAATCCCACCTACCCTGGGAGTTGGATTTGGCGAAAGTTGTGCAAGCTTAGACTGCTGGCCAGACCTTTTCTCACTTGTGAAATTGGTTCGGGGGTAACAGCGAGTTTTTGGCAAGATAATTGGACAGGGTTAGGCCCTCTTATTGATTTAACTGGACCAATCGGACCTCAAATGGTGGGCCTCCCAGCAGATGCTGTAGTGAGGGATGCGTTGAGGAATGGCTCTTGGTGGCTCTCATCAAGTCGGAGCCGGAATCCGCTGGTCACGTTGATTTGCAGATCTCTCCCTGATGAAGGAGATATTCTTCATAATCAGGCCGATGACAGATACCTTTGGAAACCAGATCATCAACAGCCCTCCAATTCTTTCTCTACAGCGAGAACTTGGGAAGCCCTCCATCCTTCTTCAACTCGAGTCCCTTGGTACAAGGCGGTGTGGTTTAAAAATCACATCCCCAAACATGCCTTTATTGTTGGGTTCTTGTTTGGAACAGGCTTCATACGAGGGACAGGTTGCGAAGTTGGGGTCTAAATGTCCCTGCTGTCTGTGTCCTCTGTAACTCCCACGATGAATCCCGTGATCACCTGTTTTTCAGATGTCAGTTTAGTCAACATGTTTGGAACTCCTTCCTCCACAGGACAGCCCTCACTCCTCCGGTCCAGTTCATGCCTTGTCTACTCTGGTTGCTCTCATCATCACACGATAAAAACATCTCCTTCATCCTTAAGCTCATCTACCAAGCGGTAGTGTACTTCATTTGGAAGGAACGGAATCTCCGTATTCACTCTACTTCCTCCACTACTCCTGATCAGATTATCAAGAACATCAAAGTAGTTACTCGAGCTCGGATTAACTCTCTTGCTACTTTGCTTCGTCCCACTCACCTTCCTCCTCGTCACCCCCGGCAACCTCAACCTCTCCTCCATACTTGGTTCGAAGTTTTTCAACCGGAGTACTAACCCTCTTGTCTATCTTCTATTGTTTGTTTCGCTTTTTTGTAGTTGCTGCATTTATAGTATGGCCTGATCCTTTGGGCTGCGTCCCTGGTTTGAGGTCGGTTTCTTATCTTCGGTTGGGCTGTGGCCCTTGTATTATCTACTTTCTATTTATAAAATATTATTATTTAAAAAAAAAAAAAAAAAAAAAAGAATGATGGGTTATTATAAACAGAATGAGGGGCCAGTAAGACCATCGCAGAGCCAACAAGGTGGTGGACGTGATACTACTGATGATCCTAACGTTGATTACGGCAAATATTAATTTTCTTTTCTTCTGCTTTGTAAGTACTGAAATTTCAAGAGTTTTCTGAATAAAAATTTTCAAGAGTTTAACATTTGAATCGTTTTCATTTAAAATATTGGAACGTACGGTTTTCCAGATCTTATGTAGGACCAGAAGCATCCACTTAAGCTCATTATTTGATGGAGAAAAATGAGGTTCACAAAGACCTATTGCAACCTTATCTATAACAACAAACACTGTCTAAACATATAAATGTGAGCTTTGAATTCAGATTGAAACCAGAGAATATATGACATTTTTTATCCTGAGTTTTCATACAAAATAGCGAAAAAAATAAGAAAAATAACACTACTTAATTTCAAATCAAATTTTCAAGAGTTTTCTGAATCAAACCAAAAAAAAAAAAAAAGCAAGAAGCAAGAGCTCGCAACTCTCATTCGATAATGGACTGAATCACTCCAGCACCAACAGTCTTACCTCCTTCTCTAATAGCAAACCTCATCCCTTGTTCACAAGCAACAGGCACAATAAGCTCAACAACAATCTTAACACGATCACCTGGCATAACCATCTTCGACTCCTCATCCTTATCATTCATAATCTTTGTCACTTTACCAGTAACATCAGTCGTCCTCATGTAGAACTGAGGTCTATACCCCGCGAAAAACGGTGAATGTCTTCCTCCTTCTTCCTTCTTCAAAACATAAACAATCGCTTCAAACTTAGTATGCGGAGTAATCGACCCCGGCTTAGCCAAAACCATACCTCTTTGTATATCAGCCTTTTGTATACCTCTAAGCAACAAACCTACATTATCACCAGCCATAGCTTCATCAAGAATCTTCTGAAACATTTCGACACCCGTAACCGTATAGTTCCTAGTCTCTCTCAACCCCACCAGATCAACAGTCTCCCCAACCTTAACCGTACCTCTTTCGACACGGCCCGTAGCAACAGTACCACGGCCAGTAATCGAAAACACATCTTCAACCGCAAGCAAAAACGGTAACTCGGTCTGCCTAGTCGGAATCGGGATATAACTATCAACAGAATCCATAAGCTCATAAATCTTATCTACCCATTTGTTCTCACCTCTCTTAACATTAGGATTCTCAGTAAGAGTCTCAACAGCTAACAAAGCAGAGCCAGAGATAATAGGAATATCATCACCGTTAAACTCGTAGGAAGATAAAAGCTCACGAACCTCAAGCTCAACAAGCTCTAGAAGCTCAGCATCATCAACTTGATCTTCTTTATTAAGGAAAACAACCATATCAGGAACACCAACTTGCTTAGCCAACAAGATATGTTCTTTAGTCTGTGGCATTGGTCCATCAGCACCAGAGACAACGAGGATTGCACCATCCATCTGAGCAGCACCAGTGATCATGTTCTTGACGTAATCAGCGTGACCAGGACAATCAACATGAGCGTAATGGCGGTTCTCTGTTTCGTACTCGACCGTGGCGGTGTTGATTGTGATACCACGAGCTCGTTCTTCAGGAGCTGCGTCGATCTCGTCGTATTTTTTGGCTACGCTGTTTCCCATTGAGGCTAAAGCCATGGTTAGAGCTGCGGTTAGTGTTGTTTTGCCATGGTCGACGTGACCTATTGTTCCGATGTTGACGTGTGGTTTCTTGCGTTCGAATTTTCCTCTAGCGGCGCGTACGGTGAAGGCGCGGCGGAGACGGTGAGGGGATGTTGTTGTGGTGGTGGTGGTGGTGGTGGTGATGGAGAGGGATGTGATTGAAGGGAGGAAGGAGGAAGATAGAGTTACGGATTTTGGTTTAATGGAGATGGATGGAGAAGTGAAGGAATTGAGGAGTTTAGTGGAGGAAGAAGAAGCGGCGGGTGATGAAATCGCCATTGAATTGGAGCAGAGGAGAGAATTAGGGTTTTGGTTTTGGTGAACTTGGGGGAAGGGAGTGGAGAGATTTTGTGAAGAGAGTGGTTTTATATTTAGGCCTGAAGAAGGCAAGGAGGCAAAAAAGAAAATGAGAGGCTCTTATTTAGTTTTATGACTTTATCCGTTGCATTGTGTGCCAATCTTTTTTTTTTTTTTTTTATTATTAAAATTGAAGAAACATATGACAGGATAATGAAATTATTATTATATTTTTTTTTACAGGTAGTATGTATTTTTATTTTTTTAAATGGGTTTAGTAATGAATAATGGGTAGGATATAAATTATTTATCGGATGGAGGAAATTAGGATTTTGAGTTTGAGGAATTACGGATAATTTTAGATATTAGATCAATTGGGGAAAATTTTAAGTAATTTTAGAACAGAACTATAGAATGAAATGGTGATTTTTAGTATAATTATAAAATGTATATATCTTTTTGGTCGAAACCATCAAAACAATTTAGGGAATGTTATTGGATCGTGGTTTTTAAAGAATTTTGATGTATGGATTTGTAATTTTACTGGGTTTATGATCCGTAAGTTTTTTTTGGGAAATTCTCAAAAATAGCAAAAATTTAGGTTTTTGTTCCAAAACTAGTACACATATTCAAAAGTTCCAAAACTAGCACAAATTTATATATTATTCAAATATATTAATAAAATTATAAAAATATCAAAATCGTTAGATTGCAACAATCTTGTTCTCTCTCACTTATCTCTCTCCGCCGATTCCAAATTCGATCGCAGACGACGTTCCACCGGCAAACCCAATCGAATCTGTAAGTCATCAAGTCTAAGTCAGTGAAAAGCATGAATCTAAGAGTCGGAGAGATCTTCGAGCTCTGGTTCAGAAAGAAGAGATAGCCCAAGATTCGCAGATCCCAATCACATTGTACTCCCCTGTAGACACTAATCACTAGCTTCACTTCAATTTCCTCTTTCAACAAAGTAGAATTCTATTGAATGTAATAGGGAGAGTCCTTTTCACTTCTTTTTTTGTGTTAGTAGGGAAAGTTGTGATGGTTTAGGATGTAGTAATTTTGATTGTTACATGTTTATTGTTTGTTCTTAATGTATTGATGTGTTTCTCAGTCACATTTGAAAATTAAGGAAGCATTGTTGAGAATTCATGAAAACTTTCCTGAAATTTATTCATTGATTTCAATTTTTGTCGCAGGAAATGGGGTTAAAGATTTCTCTAAGCTATGTCATGTTGCAGATGACACAAGATGCATGTATATTTTGGATATCTGCAGATGAGAGTGTGTTCTTTTATTCAGTTTTACTCTGTATGTTGTTTAGACAAAAATTAAGGAAGCATTGTTGAGAATTCATGAAAACTTTCCTGAAATTTATTCATTGATTTCAATTTTTGTCGCAGGAAATGGGGTTAAAGATTTCTCTAAGCTATGTCATGTTGCAGATGACACAAGATGCATGTATATTTTGGATATCTGCAGATGAGAGTGTGTTCTTTTATTCAGTTTTACTCTGTATGTTGTTTAGACATATATGATGTTTGATAAACCTTTTTAGATTTTCTGGTACTTGTATGATGTAAAACATTCTCACATGTTTATGTTAGCACTTTGCTTTAACTGTGACTAAACTTTATGAAATTCGGGAATGATTGTGTGAAATTCAAGAAGGATTCTATGAAATTCACAAAGGATTCTATTAAATTCATGAAGAATTTCCTTGAACTTTATGAAGAATTTCTTTGAACTTCATGACAACTTTCATAAGAAAGTTTAGATTTCCAAACATTAGAATATGCACAAAAATGAAATCATTACCCCTCACTAATGGAGTAATCTACTAATATTTGACACATTGATCCAAAATATACAAAAGAATATTTTTAGAAACACATAAATTTAGAATTTATGAAGAGTTCAATAATATCTAGGAATGTCTTATTGAAATTCAGGATGGTCTTCATAAAATAATAGTTAAAAAAAAAAGATTACATCTTTAGAGACTTCTTGCTTAAATTCAGGTTGGTTTAAACATGTTTGGTGCTCTGCCATAACATCTTGTTCATCATCAACTCTATGTTGCTTCTTTGGAACAACATACTCAACTTCCTTACACTATTTCTTTCTTTTTTGCTGAAATCAATATGTAAACAAAAAAACATATTACAATGAAACACATCAAAGATATCACACACTTCTCCAACACATGACACAAGATAATTCTATCTTGTTAAGAAATATTTCAAAGACATCACAGACATCAAACTAAAATACTTCATAAAATCCGTTTAGGAAGGTCTTCCTAATATTTACGGATCTTTTCCTAATATTTATGGATCCCTTCCTAAATCATCTAGAGGTCTTCCTAATATTTACGGATCTCTTCCTAAATTCATTAATATATGAATGAAATTCCAAAATATTAAGAAAGCAGACCTCTAACAGTAACACTAGCAGTTACCATTCTCACAGAACCATTCCAAATCTGTCTTGTCTAGCTTAAATGGATGAGACAGTTCTAAGACTGAAACTTCTTCAAGAAACAATCAACTAGTACAAGAAGAACATATGTCACTGGTCCCTTCGACTCTGAGCTTTCATGTAACAGCATAAAAGCTTCGACTAGTGTACACACCCATACTTGCACCTAGACGTTCACAAGAATCACGAGTATTTTCAGGAAAGCCTTCACTAATATGAATTATGTACCAATATGAAATTTCAGGAAAGCCAATATGAATTTCATGAAGCCTCACTTCCAATAATCGTGATTGTGTTTTGCAATGGAACAGAGCGTCACTTCCAATAATCAGTTCCTCGATGCTCCATCGTAAGGGTCACAAAGATTGAAAGCGTAATTAAATTTATCCCACTCAATTCTGAAACTTTCAACCATAACAATTCCAACAAAACAGAGAGCTTAATACACATATAGATATAACAATCCAACAAAACAGAGAGCTTAATACACATAAATTATGAATCCCATAATCATAGATTAGACGGTTTGGTGGTCCGTAAAGTCCCACTATAGCAATGAAGCTCACCTTCGCTGAGTCCATTTTCGTGGTCGTGGCGGTGGGAATTCGCAGGGCTGAAACGACGGTGGCGGTGGCAGAGGAAAAAAGAGGAAGTTTGACGATGAGGTCGGAAGATGAGATCTCAACGTGGATCTAATGGAGCTGGAGAAGCTTCAGTCGTCGATCGATTTGGCAAGTAATTGAAGCTTTAGTCGATTGTTTTGGCACTTAATTGAAAAGATATGAGATCAGAAATGAAGATCTCAGATCAGAATCTTCATCGCAAGCTTGGTCAGAGCTATGACTCTAAAATTGTTGAGGACGAAGGCGAAGTAAAAGCCCAGAAATAATAATAATTGTATTACTAATAAAGCCCAAAAATAATAATATTTCTCTCTATTAATTACTCAGTATTAAGAAATGCTACTTTTGGAACATTCTAGCTTGTGTGCTAGTTTTGGAACAAAAACCAAATATGTGTCATTTTAGGGTATTTCTCTTTTTTTTTTTGGTTCATGATATAACCACTTATTTCTGAGTTCAATGTTTGTTTATTTCTCCATAAATCATATGTCTACTGAAGATAAATACATTTAATTAAAGTTTTCCATGATCTGTGTAAAAGTCTCGGTGTTGTTAATTTAATTTTTTTTTCTTCAAACAACTTTAAAAAAAATCCATGACAATCACTAAAATACATTATCAATGACTTTTAAATCCACCTTATATGCATTATAAAATCCACACAAATACATTAGACTTTTAAATCCACTAATGTTCTGCGTTATTTAAAATCTATTAAATTTCTTAATCCAATAATACCCCTTATACTCTTTTTGTTTCACAAAATTTCACAAAAAAAAAATTCATTATTGGACAATCAGGGTAAACTCATTTACTGTGCTTTAAATCATTTATTACTTTCTCCCTTTTACAAACAAAAAAAAATCATTTTAAGGTTTTATTTTTCGTTCTATGGAAAATATCATTTTGTATTTTTAATGTATTATTAATATCTATTCTCCATTTTATTCTTATTATTTTTGTTTTTAGTTAGAAAAATAAAATTTTGTGATTTTATAAAAAATATAATAGAAAAATGTTTTTAGTCAAGTGGTTACAACACCATTTCTACGACCGATATCACCTAGTAGAGATTGGGTATAAGTCGGTTATTATCGACTTAATGATGATAAGCAAAAAGAATGCAGTAGAAATTTAGATGATTTTTATAATTTTGTAAAAACAAATGTCAAAATAACATTTTTGTGTAAAACAGAGAGAATATTAAATTAATTTTTAATAAATATAAAAAATAAGTTCAAGTAACTTGATTATCAGTGGTTATGGTTATAAATTTGGCTGGCATAAAACTCAAGTAATGTACAAGTTCATGGCCATATCGTTGCTTACGTGTAGCTTTAGAGACCAACACAAAGATCTCTATTGGAGAGAACAAATCGTGTCGTTTTTCTAAGCACTCGTTAGTGCTGTTAAAACAGACAAATCCAATCCACGTGTGATTGCCCACTGATATTTTTATTTAACATTTTGGGCTATAGGTTTTCAGGTAACGTTCTATGCCGTTTCAGGATAAGTTTTGGACCGGTTCGTTTTGTTTTGTCCTCCAACAAAACCTATTCCGAAGAGTTTGAACACAAAATCTGACTTTCTAGAATCAAAAACAGTGCCGTTTGTACTGTCAATAAACGGCAAGACACGAACCGTTGTAATGCCGACATTTCAGACACAATCCAAAAGTCACTTCTGTTTTCTGAGGTGAGAGCCTGATACTGTGATCGATATAAAACTGAAGTAGCAGAAAAGGATAAGACTTTTGGATGCAAAGAGATAACAGAAAAAAAAAAAAGATGGCAGCTTTGAGTTCCATGGCTATCCCATCTCTCCATTCACTTTCTTGCAACCAAAGTTGTTTCCTTTCATCCCCATTTCCAAAACCCTTGTTTAGAATCCCATCTCAGACGAAACCCAGATCCTCATTTTCCTTTTGCCTTAAGCAAAGTGATCGTGGCAGTGATCGTGTCAGAGACGAACAAGAAGGCAAAGAGGAAGAGGAAGAAGAGGAAGAGTGTTCGGTTGTGTCAGCCGTAAGAAGTAGATACAATGAGATTGTTATAGTGGATACTATTGATTCTAGATATCTTCTTCTTGATTCCACTAGTGAGAATTTCTTAAAAACTCTGTTTTTGGATATCATGAGATCCTCTGATTGTAAACCAAGTTTATCATTTATGTAGGGAATGTGCATAGTGTTATCAACAAAGGAGGCCAGAACTGGACTGGATCTTATTGGGTATGCTTGATTTTTTTCCATCATTAAGTTGCAAAAATCGTACCTTTGGTTATTTCTCTATTGATAAGTGAATGTAATTGTTTTCAGGATGAGTCTGCGAGTTTGCCGCCTATTATACCTGATGGTCCCATTGCGATCTATGGCTTAGTGAGCACTACGCAATGAATCTCATACCAAGTAGTCGTCAATGATCTGTTTAACTTTTTGTTCATGTGTTTTACTTAGGGTGGTGGAACAGCTGCAAGATTGATTCTTGAGTTGTGGCCTTCAACGCAGCTTGAAGGTTGGGAGATCGATGAAATTGTAAGTAAGCTATTGGATTTTTCTTGCGGCTTTTGGTTAGCATATTGGAATCTTGAGTTAACTGTGATTTCAATTATGAACAGTAGTTGATTGAGAAATCAAGAAACTATCTCGGGCTGTCTGAGCTAGAGATACCGACATCAGAAGGCGGTAGACTTTGTATTCATATAGACGATGCGCTCTCTCCTTCTCAAGATGATTCAGGAAGATATGCTGGTGAGCATTACAGGTTAATAATGTATGTTGCTTAATCTGTTGTTCTTGTCTAAATTCTTGAATATTTATGTCGGTTTAGGGATCATCGTTGATTTGTTCGCCCATGGAAAGGTCCTAGATCAGCTGCAAGAGGTACTTTAAACGGTTAGGGTAGTAGTATTATTTAGTCAACTTTGTGACACTTTGTTGAATTTGAACGTGTTTCAGGTTCCAATGTGGCTGAAACTGGCGAGTCGGTTAATGCCTAACGGTCGTCTTATGGTGAATTGTGCCGGGATCGAAACAGAAATACAGAACGGAAAACCACAGTTGGTGTTAGGTGATTTAGCTTGGATGTTGAATTCTACCGTCAAGGTCTTGTCAGAAGCATTTCCTGGACAAGTAAGTAACACACTTCATTTTCATCCTTTTGTCACAATGAAAAGAACCAAAAGAGTTAATTAAAATCCGCATGCTATTTATTCGTTGTTGTTGCAGGTTAGCTGGAAGAGAACACCAGATTCACAAGGTCTGAACTTTGTTGCCTTAACTGGAGGCTTACCTGATCTTAGTGACTGGTCTAACAAGGTTCCAATACGTTTGAGTGAAACAGTGAAGCTATGGAAGCTTTGCGAGACCCCTTTACAAATCGGTGCTTTGAATGCATCTTAATTCTTAACACCAAGATTTCTAATGATAAGATTTGATCAGACAGTTACAGTGTATGTTCTCTACTCTGAGTTATATATGAATTTCACATTTTAACTCTTTTCAAATACTAAACCAGTGTATGTTCTCTATTTGAGAGAACAAATCGTGTCGTTTTTTAAAAACGAGTAAAACGCACCAAAGTCTTGACTTTCTAGATACACAACTCGTGACGTTTGTAAAGTCAACAAACGGCAAGACACTTACCGTTGCAAAAATCCACAATTTCGAGCACTGAAGGTCGGAGGAGGAAAGGATAAGACTTTGACGCAAAGAGTTCACTAAACCAAACCAAAAAAATGGCAGCTTTGAGGATTATGGCTATATCATCTCGATACGAAAGCTGCTTCCTTTCATCTCAATTTACAAAACCCTTGTCAATTTTCAAAACACCAGATTCATCTCAATTTATTAGAAACCCATCTCAGTCTCAGAACAAACCCAGATTCTCAATTTCGTTTTGCCACAAGCAAAGTGACCGTGAAGAGAGGCGAATCCAACAAGAACCAGTCAAAGAAAATGACGAAGAAGAAGAGTATTGGGTTGTGACAGCCGTAAGAAGCAGATACAATGAGATTGTTATAGTGGATACTGTTTCTTCAAGATACCTTCTCCTTGATTCAACTCGTGAGATTTATTAGAAACCCTAATTGCTCTGTTTTTGGATAACTAAGCTTGTATTATTATCAAATCCTCTGATATTAAACTTCGTTTATGTAGAGAATGTGCATAGTGTTATCAATAAAGGAGGTCAGAACTGGACTGGATCTTATTGGGTATGATGACATTGCTGAGAAAACTCATAGCTTTGGTTTGTTTCTAATTTGAGAGATCGATGTGGTTCTTGTCAAAGATAACAGAATCATATCAACATTTTTGGGATTGTTGTAGGATGAGTTTGCGAGTTTGCCTCCTATTATCCCTGATGGTCCTATTGCAATCTATGGCTTGGTGAGCACTATGCGATGAGTCTCATTCTGATTGTCTGGGATGTGGATATGCTTCAATTAGTCAATGATGTTTACTTTTTTTGTTCATGTGTGTGTGTGTATGTTTTAGGGTGGTGGAACAGCTGCAAGATTGATTCTTGAGTTGTGGCCTTCTATGCAGCTTGAAGGTTGGGAGATTGATGAAATTGTATGTAAGAAGCTATCTTGACACAGTCAGATTATCTTGCGGCTTTTTTTCGCTTATTGGAAACTTGAGTTCAATGTCTTTTATGGACAGTAGTTGATTGAGAAATCAAGATACTATCTTGGGCTGTCTGAGCTAGAGAAACCGACATCACAAGGTGGTAGACTTTCTGTTCGTGTAGATGATGCTCTCTCGCCTTCTCAAAATGCTACAGGGAGATATGCTGGTGAGATTTCAAGATAAATGTATGTTGCGTATTCTGTTGTTCTTATCTGAAATCTCAAATTCTTAATGTTGATTTAGGGATCATTGTCGATTTGTTTGCTGATGGAAAGGTCTTAGATCAGCTGCAACAGGTATGGTTCTTATTATTATTAGTCACACATACACACTTTGCGTATTAGTGTTTTGATTTTCATTTCCTTTAGGTCCCTATTTGGCATGAGCTGGCTAGTAGGCTAATGCCTAACGGTCGCATTATGGTGAATTGTGCTGGAATTGAAACAGAACTGCAGAATGGAAAACCACAGTTGGTGTTGAGTGATACAGCGTGGATGTTGAATTCTACCGTCAAGATCTTGTCAGAAGCATTTCCCAGACAAGTAAGTAACACATTTCATCTCCATCCTTTTTGAACGAAAAGATGTAAAAGATTAAACCCCATTTGCCACTATCTTTTGTTGCAGGTTAGCTGGAAGAGAACACCAGATTCACAAGGTCTCAACTTTGTTGCCTTAACCGGAGGCTTACCTGATCTTAGTGACTGGTCTAACAAGGTTCCAGTTCGTTTGAGCGAAACAGTGAAGCAATGGAAGCTCTGTGAGACTCCTTAACAAACCGATGTTTTGGTTGCATTTTATTTTAACATGTGCCATCAGAAATTAATCGAATTATTGAGTTTTGAGGAATCACCTCAAGTGCAAAGATTTGATCAGAAACTCAAATGTGAATAGTGACAACAAGTTTGTTCTTTGGTCTTTTCTTTATGAAGATGTGAGTTTACAGATGATACTTTGACTTTGGACCTCATCAATAATAAAAATAGATTATTTGATTTTTATTTAAGGAAAAAAAAAAAAAAAAGACTACAGAACTTCCCACTATGTAATATATAGTAGTTACTTACTTTTATTGATGTGTTTTGAGTTTTTCGTATGTCAAGTAATACGAAAAACACACCATCCAACACATTATATAAACTCAGTTTGAATCAGCCCTAATATTTTACGACTCACAGACATGAAGGTACCCGATCGATATCACATCAACCAACCAACATTTTTTCCGCCGGTTGAACTTATTATATATTAAAAGAAGATGGATTAAATATTTAAATTAGTCAGTAGTCAAAAATGATGACCGTTAATGCTTAATTAAGATAAGTCCGAATCCAGCAAAACGGATAGATATTTTTATTTCCTAATAATATTATCATGGAAGATTACGAAGCTATTGATTGTGTCTAAGAGAAAAACGAAATTCCAGTGATGCAGAAGAGTGCGTACCACGTCATTTGAGTAATAATAAATTTTTAAGTGGTTGCATATAATTAATATGTGCATATCTTGAATATCATGTTCTTTCTTGCTTGCACGTATGTTACACTGATATCAGAAGGAATTAATCTTAAGATTCCATGTTTGTTGCCACGATTAGAAACTATAGTAGAGAATTCGTTTCTGTAAATTATCAAGCATAAATTTTTTAATGATTCAATTCAATCCGCAGATAAGGCTGAGTTTTCTAAAGAAAAAAAAATGAAATTTGCGATTTGTATATATAGTATAGTTTAATTCTGGATCAATGTATAAAAACTTATATTTTCGTTATCGAAGTCACTAGACTAAAGTCACTGAACTCTACTTCATTTACAGATTCAAGAGTTAAGTTACATCATGTGTGAACTAATCTTTTTTTCTTCTTAATACCAAAATTGATCATAAAACTACAGATTTTTTTTTTTTTTTTTTGGTTTGTTAAAGGTGAATATTAAAAATAGAATTTAGAAAAAATAAGAAGTGATTGGATCATTTAACATATAATTCAAGCAAGCAAATTAATGTATAGAGTAAATTCACATGGATAATAAAACAAATAAACAAACAAAATAAATTATCCACACAAAGACAACCAATACTTTTTTAGAAAAATGTACCATGAAGAAAATTCAAGCCTTTTGTGGCTCTGCCGCCGGAGTTTCCGGTGCCTTGGCCGGAGTTTCGACCACCTTAGTTTCCGGAGCCTTGGTCAACGGAGTCTCAACCACCGGCGCTGGGGCAACCACTTCTTTCTTCACCTCCTCCACAGGTTTCTTCTCTTCCACGGCTGGCTTCTTCTCTTCTTCCACGGCTGGCTTCTTCACCTCTTCCACGGCTGGCTTCTTCTCTTCCACCGTCGCGGTCTTCTTCTCCTCTTCAACGGCTGGCTTCTTCTCCTCCTCCACAGCTGCGGGGGCTGGGACCGTAACCGGAACCTCGGCCGGTTTAGCCTCTTCTTTCTTCTCTTCAACTATTTCTATCTCTTTCTCCCCGGTTGCAATTTTTTCCTCTGGTTTGGTTTCTTCTACCTTGGCTGGTTCTTCGGTTTTGACAACCTCCGCCACAACTTCAGCATCTCGTGGCTTCTCCTCAACAACATCAGTCTTTTTTTCTGGACTCTTCTCAAACAATCTCTTAAACCTTGGAACAACCTTTGATTTCCAATAACCCATCTTTTCTTAAAGATTAATAATCCTGCCACCAACAAAAAAAAAAACATTCTTATAACTTTTCTGTATATATGGTTTCTGCGGTTAGTTTACAAAAACATAACGAAAACAAAACATCTTCAACTTATAACCTAAACGGCTAAAAAGAATGAGACAAGATAATCTGGTTCACATCGATCAATCTAAGATTCATGTCTATATTTGTTCGTGAAGAAACTTACCCGAGATGATGATGCGTCGTGAGGTTCTTTGTTCTTTTTGTTTGTCTCTCTGATTTTTTGAGAAACCCTTCTCGTATTATAGAAGGGATTTATCTTCTAATCACAGTTTTGGTTTAATTTAGAATGACGTTACTACCCTTATCCTTTTCTGTCGTTGTCCACCTTTTTTCCCGTTGGCACCAGAACCGAATCTGTTGGCTGGTACGCAAGTCCGGTTTAACAATAGTGAACCCGGAAACGGATACCCAAAATTAGAAAACCAATACAACTTCTGAAGAAAAACACTACATTTATCAAATTCATAGCTTCGATTGAGTAATTTGGAAAGAAATATAAACCGTTGATTTTGAATATTCGGTTTTACTGAAAAACCGGTTCAAACAAAAAAAAAAAAAAAAAAAGAGAAGACAGAGTTGACAATAATGAGAAGGGTGTGCACGTAATTTTTAGAAATATATGCCAGCTGGCAGTTATATTTTAATCACAGTTGGCAAATATAGAAAATGTGACCTGCCATGGTGATCTGTAAGGGGGTATATAGCACATCCATATTTTAAGGTAATATTAGTCTGTTTACATTTATAGTTATTTTTATATTTCTAATCTTAGTTTAGACAAATATATAATTTTACAATTAGTAGATCTTTTGGGTCAACTCATTAGCTGTAATCTAAAATTCGTGTCGCTGTCTTGATTTAAGAAACTAAAATAGCACCAAAATGGAGATGTGTATCCTCATACTCTGGCTTTATAATAAATAGGAAATTTAGTCTGACTGAGATTATTTTATTTTTGAATAGTTAAGACAGACATCCCACCCACAATATCTAAGAATAAAAGTATGAAATATTCATCATAACATGGTTTACACTCCTCTCTGTGTACGTATAAATATATATACGTATATATATATATAAGTTCGATATACAAAATCAAACAAACAAATTCAAAATATATTTGATTTATTATAAAAATAAGCCAAAATTAAACAAATCATAATTAAGCAAACTCCAACATAAGTATTGTTGACATGTAAGCAATAGCATGCTAGATTTATTATTTTATTAAATTATGCATAAACTATATTGTTTATATTTCCACTTATTTATTGCATATATAAACTGATTAGTATAAATTTAATTATTAAAAATAATGCAAAACATGAAATCAATTAATTTAAATACAAATTAAATTACGCATTAAGTTTATATTACTTATATGGGAATTTGACATGTGCCCACTTATTTATATGCAATATATATATATATATATTAATTAATATAATTTTTATAAAACTATGTTTGAATATAAAAACAAGAACTTTAAACACGAAAAAAGCTTAAAAATATTTATTTATTTTTTATTTGGATAAAAAATATATAATTTTTTTTATTGAAAAAATAATACCTCGTTTAATTAATTAAAACTGATTAATATCTTAGTTTTTAAATGTTGTAAGTTTTATACCTGGCATTCAAATTACTATTTTGCTCTTAAAATAAGAAATTTTTGTTTATTTTAAATTAAACAAAGAATATAATTTTTTTTTAAAAAGGAAAAAGATAAAAAAATCCAACCAGAAATATTAATGCTCCTGATTTCGTGCCTCTGTCTTCTCCGCCGTCTGTTGCAGCTGGTAGTATTATGGTTCTGGCAAAGCATCCTAATTTCTGTTCGGCTTCTCCAACTGTAGTCGGAAGCAACATGGGTTTTACAAAATCAATTTTGGACTATGTGGCTAATAATGGAGCTTTTCAGTCTCTTGGGAGAGTTGTTAATCTCGGTTCTGAATCTGCAACTGAAGGAATTAAGGTCTCTTAAAGAGAAGATTCTGGTGGATTTATACCTTTTAAAGAAATTAGCAAAGCCCTTCTTCGTAGTAGTTCAGAGAAACAAGTCAAACAACAAATCTCGCTCTTGTGTCTTGTCTAAACAAAAACCCAGAAATTTGTTTATAGGATTTGTTTTCATTAATAACAACAGACAATGACAATAACAAAGATTTAAGCTCTGGGGAAGTTGGGAATATCCATACAACAAAACCGAACTCAAATTGGGCAAATCGCTACATACTACAGTCATATATATAATTAATTATCTTTTGTTTTGTAAAAAATTGTTAACTCTTAAATTCTAGTTTTTGATACTTTGTTCATGTTTTCTTTCTTCTTCAAATTGAAAGAGAGAACAAAACCAAGGAGAATTTTATAAGATTTAGTTAGGATTTTTGGTTTTTGTTAAAGAAATTGAACTGGAATACATAGGGTCTTAGAGCAAACCCATCGCACATCCTCAATTGGGTGTCTTTATTTTTTAATAATACTAAAAATAATATATATCCCTTCACACCCTTCATTTTTATTTTTGTCCTTCCATTAGTCATCTTTGGCTGTCTAATTTTTTTTATTAAAAATGTGTTCTGCAAATAAAACAGAACCAAATATTAAATACAACCTGCAAACTTTGATTGAAAACGATACAAACTTTGATTAGAAACGCAACATACATTGTTTTCGACTCATGATTAAACAAAATGTATGTTGAAGACACAAAAGCCAGTTGTAGATAGGAGAGTGAAACACCTTAGGAAGTTGATGGTCACCAAGTGGAGGACTGAGTTGCAGAGAACAAATCAGCAAAAGCTCTCTCCGGTGCCAAATCCTGCAGTTTGCAAAGCCCTCTTCACCATCTTTCTTATACATGGCGGTGATTGTGTTGGTTTCTCGTTTTAATGAGCCAAGCCTTGATTCTTATACTGCTTCTTCAGGGTTTTGAGGCTGGCCTTGCGGTGCCGCCCAAACAGAATCGCCTTGCGGTGCCGCCCAAACAGAATCGAACATGATGAGTATGTGATCAGTTCATCAAACATCAATTACACACACTCGTATCAGAATCGGTCACTATGATGAGCATGGGTACGAGTATGAGATATATTACTGTAGTATTCATCTGCAAGTTTCTTATTTGTTCTTGGTTCTATTCTCAGCAAGAAATAAAGGAAACCCCTGTGACAAACACGTAAAAGATGCAAGTTCACCAATATATGGAGACACAGAAAGTAATCCAAGAAAAGATGCTAAATCTACATGACACAAAATTACATCAACTAAAACCACTTAGAGATACACAAGAGAGAAAATGGAACTTAATCCAGTAATAGTAACATGACTAACACCAAACCGGAACAAAGTTATCTCAGCTGATAATATCAAGTAAATAAGCAAACTCCTCATTGAGTTAACTATATCACAAAAACCAACAAATCAAATGCCCTCAATCAGTATACAATGAATTCGAACTCAATTGTTACAGATAAACTTGTAAAAAACCATTACCAGATCAAAAATACAGAAACACAAACCAGAGCATCATATTTTTAACTACCAATCAAAATTCAAACTAAAACCCAGATCAACAATTATCACCAAAGGGGAAACAAACCAAAAAAATGAAAGCTTACCAGCAGAAGAACTCACGAGAAGGATCCTATGAGCACCAACATTCTCACAAAGCCACCGACAAACAGCAACCACATCCTTGACCTCAGCAAAGCCGGTAAGAGTAGCTCTTCCCGTGGATTTGCCAGCACCTCTAGTATCGAAAGTAACAGCCTTGAAACCCTTTGACGCCAATTCAAAAGCTATGCCTTTGAGCAGAGCTTGACAACCACCGAGAAGCGAGAAAGGGAGGACCAATACATCGTCGCTGGCTACTTGTTCATTTCTGGGTTTGAGGATTCTAGTGTGAAGGTTCACCCCTTCTTCTTATTCAGAGATCAATTTTATCTGGAAAACGATGAGAACTTCGATTGGGTAAAATTGATTCATACTCTCGTTTGGTTTCGTTTGTGTCGAGAGAGAAGCAAATGAAGAGAAAAGAAAAAAAAAAACAAAATCAATGCAACCAATAAAATTTTGACACGTTACGTGTCTCTCAGTATCTAAAAGAGTCTGGGCAGAGACACAGATCTCTAAAAATTACGGATTAAAACATTATTTTTCATTCACTTAATTATTAAAAATATAAAAGACATCCCCTTGGGATGACCAATGGGAGTGCTCTTAGAGATGCCATGACTAAGAAGATGAAGTTCTTGGCTTCAATTTTTTTTTTAATTTTTCTTTTTATCTTTTATTTTATTTAGTTTAATTTAAAATAAATAAAAATTTTTTATTTTAAAGGCAAAATAGTAATTTAAAATTAACGATACATCATACATGTGCCAGGTATAAAACTTACAACAATTAAAAACTGAGATATTTTTAAGTTTTTTTCAATTTTTTAAACTTTAGGCCTTTAAAGTATAAACACTACTTAATATGATATAAAACTATAATATATAATACTATAATTTATTTCATCTTTTGATATATTCTATTTATATGATTAGTTACAATGAATATTAATTATCTACTGTATATAATTTTTTCTAAAAAAAGGTGAGATACCAAATCAGTATTTTTATTCTTTTAAAAATACTTAGACAACGAAATGGTTTACATGTTTTTGTTTTTACGTTGGTAATCAAATAACTATTAAACTATGTAATTAAATATATATTGGGGTTTTTTTTTTTTTTGACAACCATCGGATTTCTTCTTGTTTCTTATATAGTGTGTGATTCGGTTTACGCACCAACTCTTTGATATTATGCTTTAGCAAGGGGTTGTTCATCCCCCACTTTGGTCCATACGGCGACCAAACGATATCAATACTATTGCTATTAGCAAGAAGACAAACACTTCAGCTGTTACAGAGGTTTTGCAGGTCCAAGTTTGAGTTTGAAGTTAAAGTCTAATGTGATCCTATCGCTAGTGTCAAATCAACACAAAAGCAAAGCAACACACAAAGTATGTGAGTCTTCGGCAAAAGGCACCTTCCCACGTTGCTCTCTGGACAACAAATTTGGAGTCTTTAGATCTAGTGTCATCATGTGCAGCTATGACATATGTTCTCTCACTTTATATGGCAATGCACTGCAATTGTAAATGTTGAGTTGTTAAGATTGAATAAAGTTCTTCTTATCCAAATTTTAACCTAGTCTTTTACAAAGCTTTCACCTCCAACCGGAGTTTCACACCTACTTTTAGGGTTGACTAAAAAGCAAGGTCATATTCAAATTCTGGCTCGGGGCCAAGGTGACAATTGTGGTCAACTCTTCTGAAGTAGCGCAAGAGATTCTTAGAACAAATGATGCCATCTTTGCGAACCATGATGTTCCTGATGTGGCTCCAGCCAACATGTATGGACGTACAATGGTATT